>CAXARG010000260.1:600000-961000 GCA_963971235.1 Cryptus armator | reverse complement strand
CATGCCATTCCATGCCATTCCATGCCATTCCATGCCATTCCATGCCATTCCATGCCATTCCATGCCATTCCATGCCATTCCATGCCATTCCATGCCATTCCATGCCATTCCATGCCATTCCATGCCATTCCATGCCATTCCATGCCATTCCATGCCATTCCATGCCATTCCATGCCATTCCATGCCATTCCATGCCATTCCATGCCATTCCATGCCATTCCATGCCATTCCATGCCATTCCATGCCGTGCCATGCCGTGCCATGCCGTGCCATGCCGGTGCCATGCCGTGCCATGCCGGTGCCATGCCGTGCCATGCCGGTGCCATGCCGTGCCATGCCGGTGCCATGCCGTGCCATGCCGGTGCCATGCCGTGCCATGCCGGTGCCATGCCGTGCCATGCCGGTGCCATGCCGGTGCCATGCCGTGCCATGCCGGTGCCATGCCGTGCCATCCCGGTGCCATGCCGTGCCATGCCGGTGCCATGCCGTGCCATGCCGGTGCCATGCCGTGCCATGCCGGTGCCATGCCGTGCCATGCCGGTGCCATGCCGTGCCATGCCGGTGCCATGCCGTGCCATGCCGGTGCCATGCCGGTGCCATGCCGTGCCATGCCGTGCCATGCCGTGCCATGCCGTGCCATGCCGTGCCATGCCGTGCCATGCCATTCCATGCCATTCCATGCCATTCCATGCCATTCCATGCCATTCCATGCCATTCCATGCCATTCCATGCCATTCCATGCCATTCCATGCCATTCCATGCCATTCCATGCCATTCCATGCCATTCCATGCCATTCCATGCCATTCCATGCCATTCCATGCCATTCCATGCCATTCCATGCCATTCCATGCCATTCCATGCCATTCCATGCCATTCCATGCCATTCCATGCCATTCCATGCCATTCCATGCCATTCCATGCCATTCCATGCCATTCCATGCCATTCCATGCCATTCCATGCCATTCCATGCCATTCCATGCCATTCCATGCCATTCCATGCCATTCCATGCCATTCCATGCCATTCAATGCCATTCCATGCCATTCCATGCCGGTGCCATGCCGTGCCATGCCGGTGCCATGCCGTGCCATGCCGGTGCCATGCCGTGCCATGCCGGTGCCATGCCGTGCCATGCCGGTGCCATGCCGTGCCATGCCGGTGCCATGCCGGTGCCATGCCGGTGCCATGCCGTGCCATGCCGGTGCCAGCCGGTGCCATGCCGGTGCCATGCCGTGCCATGCCGGTGCCATGCCGTGCCATGCCGTGCCATGCCGGTGCCATGCCGTGCCATGCCGGTGCCATGCCGTGCCATGCCGGTGCCATGCCGTGCCATGCCGTGCCATGCCATTCCATGCCATTCCATGCCATTCCATGACATTCCATGCCATTCCATGCCATTCCATGCCATTCCATGCCATTCCATGCCATTCCATGCCATTCCATGCCATTCCATGCCATTCCATGCCATTCCATGCCATTCCATGCCATTCCATGCCATTCCATGCCATTCCATGCCATTCCATGCCATTCCATGCCATTCCATGCCATTCCATGCCATTCCATGCCATTCCATGCCATTCAATGCCATTCCATGCCGTGCCATGCCGGTGCCATGCCGTGCCATGCCGGTGCCATGCCGTGCCATGCCGGTGCCATGCCGTGCCATGCCGGTGCCATGCCGTGCCATGCCGGTGCCATGCCGTGCCATGCCGTGCCATGCCGGTGCCATGCCGTGCCATGCCGGTGCCATGCCGTGCCATGCCGGTGCCATGCCGTGCCATGCCGGTGCCATGCCGTGCCATGCCGGTGCCATGCCGTGCCATGCCGGTGCCATGCCGTGCCATGCCGGTGCCATGCCGTGCCATGCCGTGCCATGCGGTGCCATGCCATTCCATGCCATTCCATGCCATTCCATGCCATTCCATGCCATTCCATGTCATTCCATGCCATTCCATGCCATTCCATGCCATTCCATGCCATTCCATGCCATTCCATGCCATTCCATGCCATTCCATGCCATTCCATGCCATTCCATGCCATTCCATGCCATTCCATGCCATTCCATGCCATTCCATGCCATTCCATGCCATTCCATGCCATTCAATGCCGTGCCATGCCGGTGCCATGCCGTGCCATGCCGGTGCCATGCCGTGCCATGCCGGTGCCATGCCGTGCCATGCCGGTGCCATGCCGTGCCATGCCGTGCCATGCCGGTGCCATGCCGTGCCATGCCGGTGCCATGCCGTGCCATGCCGGTGCCATGCCGTGCCATGCCGGTGCCATGCCGTGCCATGCCGGTGCCATGCCGTGCCATGCCGGTGCCATGCCGTGCCATGCCGGTGCCATGCCGTGCCATGCCGTGCCATGCCGTGCCATGCCGTGCCATGCCATTCCATGCCATTCCATGCCATTCCATGCCATTCCATGCCATTCCATGTCATTCCATGCCATTCCATGTCATTCCATGCCATTCCATGCCATTCCATGCCATTCCATGCCATTCCATGCCATTCCATGCCATTCCATGCCATTCCATGCCATTCCATGCCATTCCATGCCATTCCATGCCATTCCATGCCATTCCATGCCATTCCATGCCATTCCATGCCATTCCATGCCATTCCATGCCATTCCATGCCATTCAATGCCATTCCATGCCATTCCATGCCATTCAATGCCATTCCATGCCGGTGCCATGCCATTCCATGCCGGTGCCATGCCGTGCCATGCCGGTGCCATGCCGTGCCATGCCGGTGCCATGCCGTGCCATGCCGGTGCCATGCCGTGCCATGCCGGTGCCATGCCGTGCCATGCCGGTGCCATGCCGTGCCATGCCGGTGCCATGCCGTGCCATGCCGGTGCCATGCCGTGCCATGCCGGTGCCATGCCGTGCCATGCCGGTGCCATGCCGTGCCATGCCGGTGCCATGCCGTGCCATGCCGGTGCCATGCCGTGCCATGCCGGTGCCATGCCGTGCCATGCCGGTGCCATGCCGTGCCATGCCGGTGCCATGCCGTGCCATGCCGGTGCCATGCCGTGCCATGCCGGTGCCATGCCGTGCCATGCCGTGCCATGCCGGTGCCATGCCGTGCCATGCCGGTGCCATGCCGTGCCATGCCGTGCCATGCCATTCCATGCCATTCCATGCCATTCCATGCCATTCCATGCCATTCCATGCCATTCCATGCCATTCCATGCCATTCCATGCCATTCCATGCCATTCCATGCCATTCCATGCCATTCCATGCCATTCCATGCCATTCCATGCCATTCCATGCCATTCCATGCCATTCCATGCCATTCCATGCCATTCCATGCCATTCCATGCCATTCCATGCCATTCCATGCCATTCCATGCCATTCCATGCCATTCCATGCCATTCCATGCCATTCCATGCCATTCCATGCCATTCCATGCCATTCCATGCCATTCCATGCCATTCCATGCCATTCAATGCCATTCCATGCCGGTGCCATGCCGTGCCATGCCGGTGCCATGCCGTGCCATGCCGGTGCCATGCCGTGCCATGCCGTGCCATGCCGGTGCCATGCCGTGCCATGCCGGTGCCATGCCGTGCCATGCCGGTGCCATGCCGTGCCATGCCGTGCCATGCCGGTGCCATGCCGTGCCATGCCGTGCCATGCCATTCCATGCCATTCCATGCCATTCCATGACATTCCATGCCATTCCATGCCATTCCATGCCATTCCATGCCATTCCATGCCATTCCATGCCATTCCATGCCATTCCATGCCATTCCATGCCATTCCATGCCATTCAATGCCATTCCATGCCGTGCCATGCCGGTGCCATGCCGTGCCATGCCGGTGCCATGCCGTGCCATGCCGGTGCCATGCCGTGCCATGCCGGTGCCATGCCGTGCCATGCCGGTGCCATGCCGTGCCATGCCGGTGCCATGCCGTGCCATGCCGGTGCCATGCCGTGCCATGCCGGTGCCATGCCGTGCCATGCCGGTGCCATGCCGTGCCATGCCGTGCCATGCCGGTGCCATGCCGTGCCATGCCGGTGCCATGCCGTGCCATGCCGGTGCCATGCCGTGCCATGCCGGTGCCATGCCGTGCCATGCCGGTGCCATGCCGTGCCATGCCGGTGCCATGCCGTGCCATGCCGGTGCCATGCCGTGCCATGCCGGTGCCATGCCGTGCCATGCCGGTGCCATGCCGTGCCATGCCGGTGCCATGCCGTGCCATGCCGTGCCATGCCGTGCCATGCCGGTGCCATGCCGTGCCATGCCGGTGCCATGCCGTGCCATGCCGGTGCCATGCCGTGCCATGCCGGTGCCATGCCGTGCCATGCCGGTGCCATGCCGTGCCATGCCGGTGCCATGCCGTGCCATGCCGTGCCATGCCGGTGCCATGCCGTGCCATGCCGGTGCCATGCCGTGCCATGCCGGTGCCATGCCGTGCCATGCCGTGCCATGCCGTGCCATGCCGTGCCATGCCATTCCATGCCATTCCATGCCATTCCATGCCATTCCATGTCATTCCATGCCATTCCATGTCATTCCATGCCATTCCATGCCATTCCATGCCATTCCATGCCATTCCATGCCATTCCATGCCATTCCATGCCATTCCATGCCATTCCATGCCATTCCATGCCATTCCATGCCATTCCATGCCATTCCATGCCATTCCATGCCATTCCATGCCATTCCATGCCATTCCATGCCATTCCATGCCATTCCATGCCATTCCATGCCATTCCATGCCATTCCATGCCATTCCATGCCATTCCATGCCATTCCATGCCATTCCATGCCATTCCATGCCATTCCATGCCATTCAATGCCATTCCATGCCGGTGCCATGCCGTGCCATGCCGGTGCCATGCCGTGCCATGCCGGTGCCATGCCGTGCCATGCCGGTGCCATGCCGTGCCATGCCGGTGCCATGCCGTGCCATGCCGGTGCCATGCCGTGCCATGCCGGTGCCATGCCGTGCCATGCCGGTGCCATGCCGTGCCATGCCGGTGCCATGCCGTGCCATGCCGTGCCATGCCGTGCCATGCCGGTGCCATGCCGTGCCATGCCGGTGCCATGCCGTGCCATGCCGGTGCCATGCCGTGCCATGCCGGTGCCATGCCGTGCCATGCCGTGCCATGCCGGTGCCATGCCGTGCCATGCCGTGCCATGCCGGTGCCATGCCGTGCCATGCCGGTGCCATGCCGTGCCATGCCGGTGCCATGCCGTGCCATGCCGTGCCATGCCATTCCATGCCATTCCATGCCATTCCATGCCATTCCATGTCATTCCATGCCATTCCATGTCATTCCATGCCATTCCATGCCATTCCATGCCATTCCATGCCATTCCATGCCATTCCATGCCATTCCATGCCATTCCATGCCATTCCATGCCATTCCATGCCATTCCATGCCATTCCATGCCATTCCATGCCATTCCATGCCATTCCATGCCATTCCATGCCATTCCATGCCATTCCATGCCATTCCATGCCATTCCATGCCATTCCATGCCATTCCATGCCATTCAATGCCATTCCATGCCGGTGCCATGCCGTGCCATGCCGGTGCCATGCCGTGCCATGCCGGTGCCATGCCGTGCCATGCCGGTGCCATGCCGTGCCATGCCGTGCCATGCCGGTGCCATGCCGTGCCATGCCGGTGCCATGCCGTGCCATGCCGGTGCCATGCCGTGCCATGCCGTGCCATGCCATTCCATGCCATTCCATGCCATTCCATGACATTCCATGCCATTCCATGCCATTCCATGCCATTCCATGCCATTCCATGCCATTCCATGCCATTCCATGCCATTCCATGCCATTCCATGCCATTCCATGCCATTCCATGCCATTCCATGCCATTCCATGCCATTCCATGCCATTCCATGCCATTCCATGCCATTCCATGCCATTCAATGCCATTCCATGCCGTGCCATGCCGGTGCCATGCCGTGCCATGCCGGTGCCATGCCGTGCCATGCCGGTGCCATGCCGTGCCATGCCGGTGCCATGCCGTGCCATGCCGGTGCCATGCCGTGCCATGCCGGTGCCATGCCGGTGCCATGCCGTGCCATGCCGGTGCCATGCCGTGCCATGCCGGTGCCATGCCATTCCATGCCATTCCATGCCATTCCATGCCATTCCATGTCATTCCATGCCATTCCATGTCATTCCATGCCATTCCATGCCATTCCATGCCATTCCATGCCATTCCATGCCATTCCATGCCATTCCATGCCATTCCATGCCATTCCATGCCATTCCATGCTATTCCATGCCGTGCCATGCCGGTGTCATGCCGTGCCATGCCGGTGCCATGCCGTGCCATGCCGGTGCCATGCCGTGCCATGCCGTGCCATGCCGGTGCCATGCCGTGCCATGCCGGTGCCATGCCGTGCCATGCCGGTGCCATGCCGTGCCATGCCGGTGCCATGCCGTGCCATGCCGGTGCCATGCCGTGCCATGCCGGTGCCATGCCGTGCCATGCCGGTGCCATGCCGTGCCATGCCGGTGCCATGCCGTGCCATGCCGGTGCCATGCCGTGCCATGCCGGTGCCATGCCGTGCCATGCCGGTGCCATGCCGTGCCATGCCGGTGCCATGCCGTGCCATGCCGGTGCCATGCCGTGCCATGCCGGTGCCATGCCGTGCCATGCCGGTGCCATGCCGGTGCCATGCCGTGCCATGCCGGTGCCATGCCGTGCCATGCCGGTGCCATGCCGTGCCATGCCGGTGCCATGCCGTGCCATGCCGGTGCCATGCCGTGCCATGCCGGTGCCATGCCGTGCCATGCCGGTGCCATGCCGTGCCATGCCGGTGCCATGCCGTGCCATGCCGGTGCCATGCCGGTGCCATGCCGTGCCATGCCGGTGCCATGCCGTGCCATGCCGGTGCCATGCCGTGCCATGCCGGTGCCATGCCGTGCCATGCCGTGCCATGCCGTGCCATGCCGGTGCCATGCCGTGCCATGCCGGTGCCATGCCGTGCCATGCCGGTGCCATGCCGTGCCATGCCGGTGCCATGCCGTGCCATGCCGGTGCCATGCCGTGCCATGCCGGTGCCATGCCGTGCCATGCCGGTGCCATGCCGTGCCATGCCGTGCCATGCCGGTGCCATGCCGTGCCATGCCGGTGCCATGCCGTGCCATGCCGGTGCCATGCCGTGCCATGCCGTGCCATGCCGTGCATGCCGTGCCATGCCATTCCATGCCATTCCATGCCATTCCATGCCATTCCATGTCATTCCATGCCATTCCATGTCATTCCATGCCATTCCATGTCATTCCATGCCATTCCATGCCATTCCATGCCATTCCATGCCATTCCATGCCATTCCATGCCATTCCATGCCATTCCATGCCATTCCATGCCATTCCATGCCATTCCATGCCATTCCATGCCATTCCATGCCATTCCATGCCATTCCATGCCATTCCATGCCATTCCATGCCATTCCATGCCATTCCATGCCATTCCATGCCATTCCATGCCATTCAATGCCATTCCATGCCGGTGCCATGCCGTGCCATGCCGGTGCCATGCCGTGCCATGCCGGTGCCATGCCGTGCCATGCCGGTGCCATGCCGTGCCATGCCGGTGCCATGCCGTGCCATGCCGTGCCATGCCGGTGCCATGCCGTGCCATGCCGGTGCCATGCCGTGCCATGCCGGTGCCATGCCGTGCCATGCCGTGCCATGCCGTGCCATGCCGTGCCATGCCGGTGCCATGCCGTGCCATGCCGGTGCCATGCCGTGCCATGCCGGTGCCATGCCGTGCCATGCCGTGCCATGCCGTGCCATGCCGTGCCATGCCGTGCCATGCCGTGCCATGCCGTGCCATGCCGTGCCATGCCATTCCATGCCATTCCATGCCATTCCATGCCATTCCATGCCATTCCATGCCATTCCATGCCATTCCATGCCATTCCATGCCATTCCATGCCATTCCATGCCATTCCATGCCATTCCATGCCATTCCATGCCATTCCATGCCATTCCATGCCATTCCATGCCATTCCATGCCATTCCATGCCATTCCATGCCATTCCATGCCATTCCATGCCATTCCATGCCATTCCATGCCATTCCATGCCATTCCATGCCATTCCATGCCATTCCATGCCATTCAATGCCATTCCATGCCGGTGCCATGCCGTGCCATGCCGGTGCCATGCCGTGCCATGCCGGTGCCATGCCGTGCCATGCCGGTGCCATGCCGTGCCATGCCGGTGCCATGCCGGTGCCATGCCGTGCCATGCCGGTGCCAGCCGGTGCCATGCCGGTGCCATGCCGTGCCATGCCGTGCCATGCCGGTGCCATGCCGTGCCATGCCGGTGCCATGCCGTGCCATGCCGGTGCCATGCCGTGCCATGCCGGTGCCATGCCGTGCCATGCCGTGCCATGCCATTCCATGCCATTCCATGCCATTCCATGACATTCCATGCCATTCCATGCCATTCCATGCCATTCCATGCCATTCCATGCCATTCCATGCCATTCCATGCCATTCCATGCCATTCCATGCCATTCCATGCCATTCCATGCCATTCCATGCCATTCCATGCCATTCCATGCCATTCCATGCCATTCCATGCCATTCCATGCCATTCCATGCCATTCCATGCCATTCCATGCCATTCCATGCCATTCCATGCCATTCAATGCCATTCCATGCCGGTGCCATGCCGTGCCATGCCGGTGCCATGCCGTGCCATGCCGGTGCCATGCCGTGCCATGCCGGTGCCATGCCGTGCCATGCCGTGCCATGCCGGTGCCATGCCGTGCCATGCCGGTGCCATGCCGTGCCATGCCGGTGCCATGCCGTGCCATGCCGTGCCATGCCATTCCATGCCATTCCATGCCATTCCATGACATTCCATGCCATTCCATGCCATTCCATGCCATTCCATGCCATTCCATGCCATTCCATGCCATTCCATGCCATTCCATGCCATTCCATGCCATTCCATGCCATTCCATGCCATTCCATGCCATTCCATGCCATTCCATGCCATTCCATGCCATTCCATGCCATTCCATGCCATTCCATGCCATTCCATGCCATTCCATGCCATTCCATGCCATTCCATGCCATTCCATGCCATTCCATGCCATTCCATGCCATTCCATGCCATTCCATGCCATTCAATGCCATTCCATGCCGTGCCATGCCGGTGCCATGCCGTGCCATGCCGGTGCCATGCCGTGCCATGCCGGTGCCATGCCGTGCCATGCCGGTGCCATGCCGTGCCATGCCGGTGCCATGCCGTGCCATGCCGGTGCCATGCCGGTGCCATGCCGTGCCATGCCGGTGCCATGCCGTGCCATGCCGGTGCCATGCCGTGCCATGCCGGTGCCATGCCATTCCATGCCATTCCATGCCATTCCATGCCATTCCATGTCATTCCATGCCATTCCATGTCATTCCATGCCATTCCATGCCATTCCATGCCATTCCATGCCATTCCATGCCATTCCATGCCATTCCATGCCATTCCATGCCATTCCATGCCATTCCATGCCATTCCATGCTATTCCATGCCGTGCCATGCCGGTGTCATGCCGTGCCATGCCGGTGCCATGCCGTGCCATGCCGGTGCCATGCCGTGCCATGCCGTGCCATGCCGGTGCCATGCCGTGCCATGCCGGTGCCATGCCGTGCCATGCCGGTGCCATGCCGTGCCATGCCGTGCCATGCCGTGCCATGCCGTGCCATGCCGTGCCATGCCATTCCATGCCATTCCATGCCATTCCATGCCATTCCATGTCATTCCATGCCATTCCATGTCATTCCATGCCATTCCATGCCATTCCATGCCATTCCATGCCATTCCATGCCATTCCATGCCATTCCATGCCATTCCATGCCATTCCATGCCATTCCATGCCATTCCATGCCATTCCATGCCATTCCATGCCATTCCATGCCATTCCATGCCATTCCATGCCATTCCATGCCATTCCATGCCATTCCATGCCATTCCATGCCATTCCATGCCATTCCATGCCATTCAATGCCATTCCATGCCGGTGCCATGCCGTGCCATGCCGGTGCCATGCCGTGCCATGCCGGTGCCATGCCGTGCCATGCCGGTGCCATGCCGTGCCATGCCGGTGCCATGCCGTGCCATGCCGGTGCCATGCCGTGCCATGCCGGTGCCATGCCGTGCCATGCCGTGCCATGCCGTGCCATGCCGGTGCCATGCCGTGCCATGCCGGTGCCATGCCGTGCCATGCCGGTGCCATGCCGTGCCATGCCGTGCCATGCCGTGCCATGCCGTGCCATGCCGGTGCCATGCCGTGCCATGCCGGTGCCATGCCGTGCCATGCCGGTGCCATGCCGTGCCATGCCGTGCCATGCCGTGCCATGCCGTGCCATGCCGTGCCATGCCGTGCCATGCCGTGCCATGCCATTCCATGCCATTCCATGCCATTCCATGCCATTCCATGCCATTCCATGCCATTCCATGCCATTCCATGCCATTCCATGCCATTCCATGCCATTCCATGCCATTCCATGCCATTCCATGCCATTCCATGCCATTCCATGCCATTCCATGCCATTCCATGCCATTCCATGCCATTCCATGCAATTCCATGCCATTCCATGCCATTCCATGCCATTCCATGCCATTCCATGCCATTCCATGCCATTCCATGCCATTCCATGCCATTCCATGCCATTCCATGCCATTCCATGCCATTCCATGCCATTCCATGCCATTCAATGCCATTCCATGCCGGTGCCATGCCGTGCCATGCCGGTGCCATGCCGTGCCATGCCGGTGCCATGCCGTGCCATGCCGGTGCCATGCCGTGCCATGCCGGTGCCATGCCGGTGCCATGCCGGTGCCAGCCGGTGCCATGCCGGTGCCATGCCGTGCCATGCCGGTGCCATGCCGTGCCATGCCGTGCCATGCCGGTGCCATGCCGTGCCATGCCGGTGCCATGCCGTGCCATGCCGGTGCCATGCCGTGCCATGCCGGTGCCATGCCGTGCCATGCCGTGCCATGCCATTCCATGCCATTCCATGCCATTCCATGACATTCCATGCCATTCCATGCCATTCCATGCCATTCCATGCCATTCCATGCCATTCCATGCCATTCCATGCCATTCCATGCCATTCCATGCCATTCCATGCCATTCCATGCCATTCCATGCCATTCCATGCCATTCCATGCCATTCCATGCCATTCCATGCCATTCCATGCCATTCCATGCCATTCCATGCCATTCCATGCCATTCCATGCCATTCCATGCCATTCCATGCCATTCCATGCCATTCCATGCCATTCCATGCCATTCAATGCCATTCCATGCCGTGCCATGCCGGTGCCATGCCGTGCCATGCCGGTGCCATGCCGTGCCATGCCGGTGCCATGCCGTGCCATGCCGGTGCCATGCCGTGCCATGCCGGTGCCATGCCGTGCCATGCCGGTGCCATGCCGTGCCATGCCGGTGCCATGCCGTGCCATGCCGTGCCATGCCGGTGCCATGCCGTGCCATGCCGGTGCCATGCCGTGCCATGCCGGTGCCATGCCGTGCCATGCCGGTGCCATGCCGTGCCATGCCGTGCCATGCGGTGCCATGCCATTCCAAGCCATTCCATGCCATTCCTGCCATTCCATGCCATTCCATGCCATTCCATGCCATTCCATGCCATTCCATGCCATTCCATGCCATTCCATGCCATTCCATGCCATTCCATGCCATTCCATGCTATTCCATGCCGTGCCATGCCGGTGCCATGCCGTGCCATGCCGGTGCCATGCCGTGCCATGCCGGTGCCATGCCGTGCCATGCCGGTGCCATGCCGTGCCATGCCGGTGCCATGCCGTGCCATGCCGGTGCCATGCCGTGCCATGCCGTGCCATGCCGGTGCCATGCCGTGCCATGCCGGTGCCATGCCGTGCCATGCCGGTGCCATGCCGTGCCATGCCGGTGCCATGCCGTGCCATGCCGGTGCCATGCCGTGCCATGCCGGTGCCATGCCGTGCCATGCCGGTGCCATTCCATGTCATTCCATGCCATTCCATGCCATTCCATGCCATTCCATGCCATTCCATGCCATTCCATGCCATTCCATGCCATTCCATGCCATTCCATGCCATTCCATGCCATTCCATGCCATTCCATGCCATTCCATGCTATTCCATGCCGTGCCATGCCGGTGCCATGCCGTGCCATGCCGGTGCCATGCCGTGCCATGCCGGTGCCATGCCGTGCCATGCCGGTGCCATGCCGTGCCATGCCGGTGCCATGCCGTGCCATGCCGGTGCCATGCCGTGCCATGCCGGTGCCATGCCGTGCCATGCCGGTGCCATGCCGTGCCATGCCGGTGCCATGCCGTGCCATGCCGGTGCCATGCCGGTGCCATGCCGTGCCATGCCGGTGCCATGCCGTGCCATGCCGGTGCCATGCCGTGCCATGCCGGTGCCATGCCGTGCCATGCCGTGCCATGCCGGTGCCATGCCGTGCCATGCCGGTGCCATGCCGTGCCATGCCGGTGCCATGCCGTGCCATGCCGGTGCCATGCCGTGCCATGCCGGTGCCATGCCGTGCCATGCCGGTGCCATGCCGTGCCATGCCGGTGCCATGCCGTGCCATGCCGGTGCCATGCCGTGCCATGCCGGTGCCATGCCGGTGCCATGCCGTGCCATGCCGGTGCCATGCCGTGCCATGCCGTGCCATGCCGTGCCATGCCGGTGCCATGCCGTGCCATGCCGGTGCCATGCCGTGCCATGCCGGTGCCATGCCGTGCCATGCCGGTGCCATGCCGTGCCATGCCGGTGCCATGCCGTGCCATGCCGTGCCATGCCGGTGCCATGCCGTGCCATGCCGGTGCCATGCCGTGCCATGCCGGTGCCATGCCGTGCCATGCCGTGCCATGCCGTGCCATGCCATTCCATGCCATTCCATGCCATTCCATGCCATTCCATGTCATTCCATGCCATTCCATGCCATTCCATGCCATTCCATGCCATTCCATGCCATTCCATGCCATTCCATGCCATTCCATGCCATTCCATGCCATTCCATGCCATTCCATGCCATTCCATGCCATTCCATGCCATTCCATGCCATTCCATGCCATTCCATGCCATTCGATGCCATTCCATGCCATTCGATGCCATTCCATGCCATTCCATGCCATTCCATGCCATTCCATGCCATTCCATGCCATTCCATGCCATTCCATGCCATTCCATGCCATTCCATGCCATTCAATGCCATTCCATGCCGGTGCCATGCCGTGCCATGCCGTGCCATGCCGTGCCATGCCGGTGCCATGCCGTGCCATGCCGGTGCCATGCCGTGCCATGCCGGTGCCATGACGTGCCATGCCGGTGCCATGCCGTGCCATGCCGGTGCCATGCCGTGCCATGCCGGTGCCATGCCGTGCCATGCCGGTGCCATGCCGTGCCATGCCGGTGCCATGCCGTGCCATGCCGGTGCCATGCCGTGCCATGCCGGTGCCATGCCGTGCCATGCCGGTGCCATGCCGGTGCCATGCCGTGCCATGCCGGTGCCATGCCGTGCCATGCCGGTGCCATGCCGTGCCATGCCGGTGCCATGCCGTGCCATGCCATTCCATGCCATTCCATGCCATTCCATGCCGTGCCATGCCGTGCCATGCCGGTGCCATGCCGGTGCCATGCCGTGCCATCCCGGTGCCATGCCGTGCCATGCCGGTGCCATGCCGTGCCATGCCGGTGCCATGCCGTGCCATGCCGGTGCCATGCCGTGCCATGCCGGTGCCATGCCGTGCCATGCCGGTGCCATGCCGTGCCATGCCGGTGCCATGCCGTGCCATGCCGGTGCCATGCCGTGCCATGCCGGTGCCATGCCGTGCCATGCCGTGCCATGCCGGTGCCATGCCGTGCCATGCCGTGCCATGCCGTGCCATGCCGTGCCATGCCATTCCATGCCATTCCATGCCATTCCATGCCATTCCATGTCATTCCATGCCATTCCATGCCATTCCATGTCATTCCATGCCATTCCATGCCATTCCATGCCATTCCATGCCATTCCATGCCATTCCATGCCATTCCATGCCATTCCATGCCATTCCATGCCATTCCATGCCATTCCATGCCATTCCATGCCATTCCATGCCATTCCATGCCATTCCATGCCATTCCATGCCATTCCATGCCATTCCATGCCATTCCATGCCATTCCATGCCATTCCATGCCATTCCATGCCATTCCATGCCATTCCATGCCATTCCATGCCATTCCATGCCATTCCATGCCATTCCATGCCATTCCATGCCATTCAATGCCATTCCATGCCGGTGCCATGCCGTGCCATGCCGGTGCCATGCCGTGCCATGCCGGTGCCATGCCGTGCCATGCCGGTGCCATGCCGTGCCATGCCGGTGCCATGCCGTGCCATGCCGGTGCCATGCCGTGCCATGCCGGTGCCATGCCGGTGCCATGCCGTGCCATGCCGGTGCCATGCCGGTGCCATGCCGGTGCCATGCCGGTGCCATGCCGGTGCCATGCCGTGCCATGCCGGTGCCATGCCGTGCCATGCCGTGCCATGCCATTCCATGCCATTCCATGCCATTCCATGCCATTCCATGCCATTCCATGCCATTCAATGCCATTCCATGCCGTGCCATGCCGGTGCCATGCCGTGCCATGCCGGTGCCATGCCGTGCCATGCCGGTGCCATGCCGTGCCATGCCGGTGCCATGCCGTGCCATGCCGGTGCCATGCCGTGCCATGCCGGTGCCATGCCGTGCCATGCCGGTGCCATGCCGTGCCATGCCGTGCCATGCCGGTGCCATGCCGTGCCATGCCGTGCCATGCCGGTGCCATGCCGTGCCATGCCGGTGCCATGCCGTGCCATGCCGGTGCCATGCCGTGCCATGCCGGTGCCATGCCGTGCCATGCCGGTGCCATGCCGTGCCATGCCGGTGCCATGCCGTGCCATGCCGGTGCCATGCCGTGCCATGCCGGTGCCATGCCGGTGCCATGCCGTGCCATGCCGGTGCCATGCCGTGCCATGCCGGTGCCATGCCGTGCCATGCCGGTGCCATGCCGTGCCATGCCGGTGCCATGCCGTGCCATGCCGGTGCCATGCCGTGCCATGCCGGTGCCATGCCGTGCCATGCCGGTGCCATGCCGTGCCATGCCGGTGCCATGCCGTGCCATGCCGGTGCCATGCCGTGCCATGCCGGTGCCATGCCGTGCCATGCCGGTGCCATGCCGTGCCATGCCGGTGCCATGCCGTGCCATGCCGGTGCCATGCCGTGCCATGCCGGTGCCATGCCGTGCCATGCCGGTGCCATGCCGTGCCATGCCGGTGCCATGCCGTGCCATGCCGGTGCCATGCCGTGCCATGCCGGTGCCATGCCGTGCCATGCCGGTGCCATGCCGTGCCATGCCGGTGCCATGCCGTGCCATGCCGGTGCCATGCCGTGCCATGCCGGTGCCATGCCGTGCCATGCCGGTGCCATGCCGTGCCATGCCGGTGCCATGCCGTGCCATGCCGGTGCCATGCCGTGCCATGCCGGTGCCATGCCGTGCCATGCCGGTGCCATGCCGTGCCATGCCGGTGCCATGCCGTGCCATGCCGGTGCCATGCCGTGCCATGCCGGTGCCATGCCGTGCCATGCCGGTGCCATGCCGTGCCATGCCGGTGCCATGCCGTGCCATGCCGGTGCCATGCCGTGCCATGCCGGTGCCATGCCGTGCATGCGTGCCATGCCGGTGCCATGCCGTGCCATGCCGGTGCCATGCCGTGCCATGCCGGTGCCATGCCGGGTGCCATGCCGTGCCATGCCGGTGCCATGCCGTGCCATGCCGTGCCATGCCGTGCCATGCCGTGCCATGCCGTGCCATGCCGTGCCATGCCATTCCATGCCATTCCATGCCATTCCATGCCATTCATGCCATTCCATGTCATTCCATGCCATTCCATGTCATTCCATGCCATTCCATGCCATTCCATGCCATTCCATGCCATTCCATGCCATTCCATGCCATTCCATGCCATTCCATGCCATTCCATGCCATTCCATGCCATTCCATGCCATTCCATGCCATTCCATGCCATTCCATGCCATTCCATGCCATTCCATGCCATTCCATGCCATTCCATGCCATTCCATGCCATTCCATGCCATTCCATGCCATTCCATGCCATTCCATGCCATTCCATGCCATTCCATGCCATTCCATGCCATTCCATGCCATTCCATGCCATTCCATGCCATTCCATGCCATTCAATGCCATTCCATGCCGGTGCCATGCCGTGCCATGCCGGTGCCATGCCGTGCCATGCCGGTGCCATGCCGTGCCATGCCGGTGCCATGCCGTGCCATGCCGTGCCATGCCGGTGCCATGCCGTGCCATGCCGGTGCCATGCCGTGCCATGCCGTGCCATGCCATTCCATGCCATTCCATGCCATTCCATGACATTCCATGCCATTCCATGCCATTCCATGCCATTCCATGCCATTCCATGCCATTCCATGCCATTCCATGCCATTCCATGCCATTCCATGCCATTCCATGCCATTCCATGCCATTCAATGCCATTCCATGCCGTGCCATGCCGGTGCCATGCCGTGCCATGCCGGTGCCATGCCGTGCCATGCCGGTGCCATGCCGTGCCATGCCGGTGCCATGCCGTGCCATGCCGGTGCCATGCCGTGCCATGCCGGTGCCATGCCGGTGCCATGCCGTGCCATGCCGGTGCCATGCCGTGCCATGCCGGTGCCATGCCATTCCATGCCATTCCATGCCATTCCATGCCATTCCATGTCATTCCATGCCATTCCATGTCATTCCATGCCATTCCATGCCATTCCATGCCATTCCATGCCATTCCATGCCATTCCATGCCATTCCATGCCATTCCATGCCATTCCATGCCATTCCATGCCATTCCATGCCATTCCATGCCATTCCATGCTATTCCATGCCGTGCCATGCCGGTGTCATGCCGTGCCATGCCGGTGCCATGCCGTGCCATGCCGGTGCCATGCCGTGCCATGCCGTGCCATGCCGGTGCCATGCCGTGCCATGCCGGTGCCATGCCGGTGCCATGCCGTGCCATGCCGGTGCCATGCCGTGCCATGCCGGTGCCATGCCGTGCCATGCCGGTGCCATGCCGTGCCATGCCGGTGCCATGCCGTGCCATGCCGGTGCCATGCCGTGCCATGCCGGTGCCATGCCGTGCCATGCCGGTGCCATGCCGTGCCATGCCGGTGCCATGCCGTGCCATGCCGGTGCCATGCCGTGCCATGCCGGTGCCATGCCGTGCCATGCCGGTGCCATGCCGTGCCATGCCGGTGCCATGCCGGTGCCATGCCGTGCCATGCCGGTGCCATGCCGTGCCATGCCGGTGCCATGCCGTGCCATGCCGGTGCCATGCCGTGCCATGCCGGTGCCATGCCGTGCCATGCCGGTGCCATGCCGTGCCATGCCGTGCCATGCCGGTGCCATGCCGTGCCATGCCGGTGCCATGCCGTGCCATGCCGGTGCCATGCCGTGCCATGCCGTGCCATGCCGTGCCATGCCATTCCATGCCATTCCATGCCATTCCATGCCATTCCATGTCATTCCATGCCATTCCATGTCATTCCATGCCATTCCATGCCATTCCATGCCATTCCATGCCATTCCATGCCATTCCATGCCATTCCATGCCATTCCATGCCATTCCATGCCATTCCATGCCATTCCATGCCATTCCATGCCATTCCATGCCATTCCATGCCATTCCATGCCATTCCATGCCATTCCATGCCATTCCATGCCATTCCATGCCATTCCATGCCATTCCATGCCATTCAATGCCATTCCATGCCGGTGCCATGCCGTGCCATGCCGTGCCATGCCGTGCCATGCCGGTGCCATGCCGTGCCATGCCGGTGCCATGCCGTGCCATGCCGGTGCCATGACGTGCCATGCCGGTGCCATGCCGTGCCATGCCGGTGCCATGCCGTGCCATGCCGGTGCCATGCCGTGCCATGCCGGTGCCATGCCGTGCCATGCCGGTGCCATGCCGTGCCATGCCGGTGCCATGCCGTGCCATGCCGGTGCCATGCCGGTGCCATGCCGGTGCCATGCCGTGCCATGCCGGTGCCATGCCGTGCCATGCCGGTGCCATGCCGTGCCATGCCATTCCATGCCATTCCATGCCATTCCATGCCGTGCCATGCCGTGCCATGCCGGTGCCATGCCGGTGCCATGCCGTGCCATCCCGGTGCCATGCCGTGCCATGCCGGTGCCATGCCGAGCCATGCCGGTGCCATGCCGTGCCATGCCGGTGCCATGCCGTGCCATGCCGGTGCCATGCCGTGCCATGCCGGTGCCATGCCGTGCCATGCCGGTGCCATGCCGTGCCATGCCGGTGCCATGCCGTGCCATGCCGGTGCCATGCCGTGCCATGCCGGTGCCATGCCGTGCCATGCCGTGCCATGCCGGTGCCATGCCGTGCCATGCCGTGCCATGCCGTGCCATGCCGTGCCATGCCGTGCCATGCCATTCCATGCCATTCCATGCCATTCCATGCCATTCCATGTCATTCCATGCCATTCCATGCCATTCCATGTCATTCCATGCCATTCCATGCCATTCCATGCCATTCCATGCCATTCCATGCCATTCCATGCCATTCCATGCCATTCCATGCCATTCCATGCCATTCCATGCCATTCCATGCCATTCCATGCCATTCCATGCCATTCCATGCCATTCCATGCCATTCCATGCCATTCCATGCCATTCCATGCCATTCCATGCCATTCCATGCCATTCCATGCCATTCCATGCCATTCCATGCCATTCCATGCCATTCCATGCCATTCCATGCCATTCCATGCCATTCCATGCCATTCCATGCCATTCCATGCCATTCCATGCCATTCCATGCCATTCCATGCCATTCCATGCCATTCCATGCCATTCCATGCCATTCCATGCCATTCCATGCCATTCCATGCCATTCAATGCCATTCCATGCCGGTGCCATGCCGTGCCATGCCGGTGCCATGCCGTGCCATGCCGGTGCCATGCCGTGCCATGCCGGTGCCATGCCGTGCCATGCCGGTGCCATGCCGTGCCATGCCGGTGCCATGCCGGTGCCATGCCGTGCCATGCCGGTGCCATGCCGGTGCCATGCCGGTGCCATGCCGGTGCCATGCCGGTGCCATGCCGTGCCATGCCGGTGCCATGCCGTGCCATGCCGTGCCATGCCATTCCATGCCATTCCATGCCATTCCATGCCATTCCATGCCATTCCATGCCATTCCATGCCATTCCATGCCATTCAATGCCATTCCATGCCGTGCCATGCCGGTGCCATGCCGTGCCATGCCGGTGCCATGCCGTGCCATGCCGGTGCCATGCCGTGCCATGCCGGTGCCATGCCGTGCCATGCCGGTGCCATGCCGTGCCATGCCGGTGCCATGCCGTGCCATGCCGGTGCCATGCCGTGCCATGCCGTGCCATGCCGGTGCCATGCCGTGCCATGCCGTGCCATGCCGGTGCCATGCCGTGCCATGCCGGTGCCATGCCGTGCCATGCCGGTGCCATGCCGTGCCATGCCGGTGCCATGCCGTGCCATGCCGGTGCCATGCCGGTGCCATGCCGTGCCATGCCGGTGCCATGCCGTGCCATGCCGGTGCCATGCCGTGCCATGCCGGTGCCATGCCGTGCCATGCCGGTGCCATGCCGTGCCATGCCGGTGCCATGCCGTGCCATGCCGGTGCCATGCCGTGCCATGCCGGTGCCATGCCGTGCCATGCCGGTGCCATGCCGTGCCATGCCGGTGCCATGCCGTGCCATGCCGGTGCCATGCCGTGCCATGCCGGTGCCATGCCGTGCCATGCCGGTGCCATGCCGTGCCATGCCGGTGCCATGCCGTGCCATGCCGGTGCCATGCCGTGCCATGCCGGTGCCATGCCGTGCCATGCCGGTGCCATGCCGTGCCATGCCGGTGCCATGCCGTGCCATGCCGGTGCCATGCCGTGCCATGCCGGTGCCATGCCGTGCCATGCCGGTGCCATGCCGTGCCATGCCGGTGCCATGCCGTGCCATGCCGTGCCATGCCGTGCCATGCCGGTGCCATGCCGTGCCATGCCGGTGCCATGCCGTGCCATGCCGGTGCCATGCCGTGCCATGCCGGTGCCATGCCGTGCCATGCCGTGCCATGCCGTGCCATGCCGTGCCATGCCGGTGCCATGCCGTGCCATGCCGGTGCCATGCCGTGCCATGCCGGTGCCATGCCGTGCCATGCCGGTGCCATGCCGTGCCATGCCGGTGCCATGCCGTGCCATGCCGGTGCCATGCCGTGCCATGCCGGTGCCATGCCGTGCCATGCCGTGCCATGCCGTGCCATGCCGGTGCCATGCCGTGCCATGCCGGTGCCATGCCGTGCCATGCCGGTGCCATGCCGTGCCATGCCGGTGCCATGCCGTGCCATGCCGGTGCCATGCCGTGCCATGCCGGTGCCATGCCGTGCCATGCCGGTGCCATGCCGTGCCATGCCGTGCCATGCCGGTGCCATGCCGTGCCATGCCGGTGCCATGCCGTGCCATGCCGGTGCCATGCCGTGCCATGCCGTGCCATGCCGTGCCATGCCGTGCCATGCCATTCCATGCCATTCCATGCCATTCCATGCCATTCCATGTCATTCCATGCCATTCCATGTCATTCCATGCCATTCCATGCCATTCCATGCCATTCCATGCCATTCCATGCCATTCCATGCCATTCCATGCCATTCCATGCCATTCCATGCCATTCCATGCCATTCCATGCCATTCCATGCCATTCCATGCCATTCCATGCCATTCCATGCCATTCCATGCCATTCCATGCCATTCCATGCCATTCCATGCCATTCCATGCCATTCCATGCCATTCCATGCCATTCCATGCCATTCCATGCCATTCCATGCCATTCCATGCCATTCCATGCCATTCAATGCCATTCCATGCCGGTGCCATGCCGTGCCATGCCGGTGCCATGCCGTGCCATGCCGGTGCCATGCCGTGCCATGCCGGTGCCATGCCGTGCCATGCCGGTGCCATGCCGTGCCATGCCGGTGCCATGCCGTGCCATGCCGGTGCCATGCCGTGCCATGCCGTGCCATGCCGTGCCATGCCGGTGCCATGCCGTGCCATGCCGGTGCCATGCCGTGCCATGCCGGTGCCATGCCGTGCCATGCCGTGCCATGCCGGTGCCATGCCGTGCCATGCCGTGCCATGCCGGTGCCATGCCGTGCCATGCCGGTGCCATGCCGTGCCATGCCGGTGCCATGCCGTGCCATGCCGTGCCATGCCGTGCCATGCCATTCCATGCCATTCCATGCCATTCCATGCCATTCCATGTCATTCCATGCCATTCCATGTCATTCCATGCCATTCCATGCCATTCCATGCCATTCCATGCCATTCCATGCCATTCCATGCCATTCCATGCCATTCCATGCCATTCCATGCCATTCCATGCCATTCCATGCCATTCCATGCCATTCCATGCCATTCCATGCCATTCCATGCCATTCCATGCCATTCCATGCCATTCCATGCCATTCCATGCCATTCCATGCCATTCCATGCCATTCAATGCCATTCCATGCCGGTGCCATGCCGTGCCATGCCGGTGCCATGCCGTGCCATGCCGGTGCCATGCCGTGCCATGCCGGTGCCATGCCGGTGCCATGCCGTGCCATGCCGGTGCCATGCCGTGCCATGCCGGTGCCATGCCATTCCATGCCATTCCATGCCATTCCATGCCATTCCATGTCATTCCATGCCATTCCATGTCATTCCATGCCATTCCATGCCATTCCATGCCATTCCATGCCATTCCATGCCATTCCATGCCATTCCATGCCATTCCATGCCATTCCATGCCATTCCATGCCATTCCATGCTATTCCATGCCGTGCCATGCCGGTGTCATGCCGTGCCATGCCGGTGCCATGCCGTGCCATGCCGGTGCCATGCCGTGCCATGCCGTGCCATGCCGGTGCCATGCCGTGCCATGCCGGTGCCATGCCGTGCCATGCCGGTGCCATGCCGTGCCATGCCGGTGCCATGCCGTGCCATGCCGGTGCCATGCCGTGCCATGCCGGTGCCATGCCGTGCCATGCCGGTGCCATGCCGGTGCCATGCCGTGCCATGCCGGTGCCATGCCGTGCCATGCCGGTGCCATGCCGTGCCATGCCGGTGCCATGCCGTGCCATGCCGGTGCCATGCCGTGCCATGCCGGTGCCATGCCGGTGCCATGCCGGTGCCATGCCGTGCCATGCCGGTGCCATGCCGTGCCATGCCGGTGCCATGCCGTGCCATGCCGGTGCCATGCCGTGCCATGCCGGTGCCATGCCGTGCCATGCCGGTGCCATGCCGTGCCATGCCGGTGCCATGCCGTGCCATGCCGGTGCCATGCCGTGCCATGCCGGTGCCATGCCGTGCCATGCCGGTGCCATGCCGTGCCATGCCGGTGCCATGCCGTGCCATGCCGTGCCATGCCGTGCCATGCCGGTGCCATGCCGTGCCATGCCGGTGCCATGCCGTGCCATGCCGGTGCCATGCCGTGCCATGCCGGTGCCATGCCGTGCCATGCCGGTGCCATGCCGTGCCATGCCGGTGCCATGCCGTGCCATGCCGTGCCATGCCGGTGCCATGCCGTGCCATGCCGGTGCCATGCCGTGCCATGCCGGTGCCATGCCGTGCCATGCCGTGCCATGCCGTGCCATGCCGTGCCATGCCATTCCATGCCATTCCATGCCATTCCATGCCATTCCATGTCATTCCATGCCATTCCATGTCATTCCATGCCATTCCATGTCATTCCATGCCATTCCATGCCATTCCATGCCATTCCATGCCATTCCATGCCATTCCATGCCATTCCATGCCATTCCATGCCATTCCATGCCATTCCATGCCATTCCATGCCATTCCATGCCATTCCATGCCATTCCATGCCATTCCATGCCATTCCATGCCATTCAATGCCATTCCATGCCGGTGCCATGCCGTGCCATGCCGGTGCCATGCCGTGCCATGCCGGTGCCATGCCGTGCCATGCCGGTGCCATGCCGTGCCATGCCGGTGCCATGCCGTGCCATGCCGTGCCATGCCGTGCCATGCCGGTGCCATGCCGTGCCATGCCGGTGCCATGCCGTGCCATGCCGGTGCCATGCCGTGCCATGCCGTGCCATGCCGTGCCATGCCGTGCCATGCCGGTGCCATGCCGTGCCATGCCGGTGCCATGCCGTGCCATGCCGGTGCCATGCCGTGCCATGCCGTGCCATGCCGTGCCATGCCGTGCCATGCCGTGCCATGCCGTGCCATGCCGTGCCATGCCATTCCATGCCATTCCATGCCATTCCATGCCATTCCATGCCATTCCATGCCATTCCATGCCATTCCATGCCATTCCATGCCATTCCATGCCATTCCATGCCATTCCATGCCATTCCATGCCATTCCATGCCATTCCATGCCATTCCATGCCATTCCATGCCATTCCATGCCATTCCATGCCATTCCATGCCATTCCATGCCATTCCATGCCATTCCATGCCATTCCATGCCATTCCATGCCATTCCATGCCATTCCATGCCATTCAATGCCATTCCATGCCGGTGCCATGCCGTGCCATGCCGGTGCCATGCCGTGCCATGCCGGTGCCATGCCGTGCCATGCCGGTGCCATGCCGTGCCATGCCGGTGCCATGCCGGTGCCATGCCGTGCCATGCCGGTGCCAGCCGGTGCCATGCCGGTGCCATGCCGTGCCATGCCGGTGCCATGCCGTGCCATGCCGTGCCATGCCGGTGCCATGCCGTGCCATGCCGGTGCCATGCCGTGCCATGCCGGTGCCATGCCGTGCCATGCCGGTGCCATGCCGTGCCATGCCGTGCCATGCCATTCCATGCCATTCCATGCCATTCCATGACATTCCATGCCATTCCATGCCATTCCATGCCATTCCATGCCATTCCATGCCATTCCATGCCATTCCATGCCATTCCATGCCATTCCATGCCATTCCATGCCATTCCATGCCATTCCATGCCATTCCATGCCATTCCATGCCATTCCATGCCATTCCATGCCATTCCATGCCATTCCATGCCATTCCATGCCATTCCATGCCATTCCATGCCATTCAATGCCATTCCATGCCGGTGCCATGCCGTGCCATGCCGGTGCCATGCCGTGCCATGCCGGTGCCATGCCGTGCCATGCCGGTGCCATGCCGTGCCATGCCGGTGCCATGCCGTGCCATGCCGTGCCATGCCGTGCCATGCCATTCCATGCCATTCCATGCCATTCCATGACATTCCATGCCATTCCATGCCATTCCATGCCATTCCATGCCATTCCATGCCATTCCATGCCATTCCATGCCATTCCATGCCATTCCATGCCATTCCATGCCATTCCATGCCATTCCATGCCATTCCATGCCATTCCATGCCATTCCATGCCATTCCATGCCATTCCATGCCATTCCATGCCATTCCATGCCATTCCATGCCATTCCATGCCATTCAATGCCATTCCATGCCGTGCCATGCCGGTGCCATGCCGGTGCCATGCCGTGCCATGCCGGTGCCATGCCGTGCCATGCCGGTGCCATGCCGTGCCATGCCGGTGCCATGCCGTGCCATGCCGGTGCCATGCCGTGCCATGCCGGTGCCATGCCGGTGCCATGCCGTGCCATGCCGGTGCCATGCCGTGCCATGCCGGTGCCATGCCATTCCATGCCATTCCATGCCATTCCATGCCATTCCATGTCATTCCATGCCATTCCATGTCATTCCATGCCATTCCATGCCATTCCATGCCATTCCATGCCATTCCATGCCATTCCATGCCATTCCATGCCATTCCATGCCATTCCATGCCATTCCATGCTATTCCATGCCGTGCCATGCCGGTGTCATGCCGTGCCATGCCGGTGCCATGCCGTGCCATGCCGGTGCCATGCCGTGCCATGCCGTGCCATGCCGGTGCCATGCCGTGCCATGCCGGTGCCATGCCGTGCCATGCCGGTGCCATGCCGTGCCATGCCGGTGCCATGCCGTGCCATGCCGTGCCATGCCGTGCCATGCCGTGCCATGCCATTCCATGCCATTCCATGCCATTCCATGCCATTCCATGTCATTCCATGCCATTCCATGTCATTCCATGCCATTCCATGCCATTCCATGCCATTCCATGCCATTCCATGCCATTCCATGCCATTCCATGCCATTCCATGCCATTCCATGCCATTCCATGCCATTCCATGCCATTCCATGCCATTCCATGCCATTCCATGCCATTCCATGCCATTCCATGCCATTCCATGCCATTCCATGCCATTCCATGCCATTCCATGCCATTCCATGCCATTCCATGCCATTCCATGCCATTCCATGCCATTCCATGCCATTCCATGCCATTCCATGCCATTCAATGCCATTCCATGCCGGTGCCATGCCGTGCCATGCCGGTGCCATGCCGTGCCATGCCGGTGCCATGCCGTGCCATGCCGGTGCCATGCCGTGCCATGCCGGTGCCATGCCGTGCCATGCCGGTGCCATGCCGTGCCATGCCGGTGCCATGCCGTGCCATGCCGTGCCATGCCGTGCCATGCCGGTGCCATGCCGTGCCATGCCGGTGCCATGCCGTGCCATGCCGGTGCCATGCCGTGCCATGCCGTGCCATGCCGGTGCCATGCCGTGCCATGCCGTGCCATGCCGGTGCCATGCCGTGCCATGCCGGTGCCATGCCGTGCCATGCCGGTGCCATGCCGTGCCATGCCGTGCCATGCCGTGCCATGCCATTCCATGCCATTCCATGCCATTCCATGCCATTCCATGTCATTCCATGCCATTCCATGTCATTCCATGCCATTCCATGCCATTCCATGCCATTCCATGCCATTCCATGCCATTCCATGCCATTCCATGCCATTCCATGCCATTCCATGCCATTCCATGCCATTCCATGCCATTCCATGCCATTCCATGCCATTCCATGCCATTCCATGCCATTCCATGCCATTCCATGCCATTCCATGCCATTCCATGCCATTCCATGCCATTCCATGCCATTCAATGCCATTCCATGCCGGTGCCATGCCGTGCCATGCCGGTGCCATGCCGTGCCATGCCGGTGCCATGCCGTGCCATGCCGGTGCCATGCCGGTGCCATGCCGTGCCATGCCGGTGCCATGCCGTGCCATGCCGGTGCCATGCCATTCCATGCCATTCCATGCCATTCCATGCCATTCCATGTCATTCCATGCCATTCCATGTCATTCCATGCCATTCCATGCCATTCCATGCCATTCCATGCCATTCCATGCCATTCCATGCCATTCCATGCCATTCCATGCCATTCCATGCCATTCCATGCCATTCCATGCTATTCCATGCCGTGCCATGCCGGTGTCATGCCGTGCCATGCCGGTGCCATGCCGTGCCATGCCGGTGCCATGCCGTGCCATGCCGTGCCATGCCGGTGCCATGCCGTGCCATGCCGGTGCCATGCCGTGCCATGCCGGTGCCATGCCGTGCCATGCCGGTGCCATGCCGTGCCATGCCGGTGCCATGCCGTGCCATGCCGGTGCCATGCCGTGCCATGCCGGTGCCATGCCGTGCCATGCCGGTGCCATGCCGTGCCATGCCGGTGCCATGCCGTGCCATGCCGGTGCCATGCCGTGCCATGCCGGTGCCATGCCGTGCCATGCCGGTGCCATGCCGTGCCATGCCGGTGCCATGCCGGTGCCATGCCGGTGCCATGCCGTGCCATGCCGGTGCCATGCCGTGCCATGCCGGTGCCATGCCGTGCCATGCCGGTGCCATGCCGTGCCATGCCGGTGCCATGCCGTGCCATGCCGGTGCCATGCCGTGCCATGCCGGTGCCATGCCGTGCCATGCCGGTGCCATGCCGTGCCATGCCGGTGCCATGCCGTGCCATGCCGTGCCATGCCGTGCCATGCCGGTGCCATGCCGTGCCATGCCGGTGCCATGCCGTGCCATGCCGGTGCCATGCCGTGCCATGCCGGTGCCATGCCGTGCCATGCCGGTGCCATGCCGTGCCATGCCGGTGCCATGCCGTGCCATGCCGTGCCATGCCGGTGCCATGCCGTGCCATGCCGGTGCCATGCCGTGCCATGCCGGTGCCATGCCGTGCCATGCCGTGCCATGCCGTGCCATGCCGTGCCATGCCATTCCATGCCATTCCATGCCATTCCATGCCATTCCATGTCATTCCATGCCATTCCATGTCATTCCATGCCATTCCATGTCATTCCATGCCATTCCATGCCATTCCATGCCATTCCATGCCATTCCATGCCATTCCATGCCATTCCATGCCATTCCATGCCATTCCATGCCATTCCATGCCATTCCATGCCATTCCATGCCATTCCATGCCATTCCATGCCATTCCATGCCATTCCATGCCATTCCATGCCATTCCATGCCATTCAATGCCATTCCATGCCGGTGCCATGCCGTGCCATGCCGGTGCCATGCCGTGCCATGCCGGTGCCATGCCGTGCCATGCCGGTGCCATGCCGTGCCATGCCGGTGCCATGCCGTGCCATGCCGTGCCATGCCGTGCCATGCCGGTGCCATGCCGTGCCATGCCGGTGCCATGCCGTGCCATGCCGGTGCCATGCCGTGCCATGCCGTGCCATGCCGTGCCATGCCGTGCCATGCCGGTGCCATGCCGTGCCATGCCGGTGCCATGCCGTGCCATGCCGGTGCCATGCCGTGCCATGCCGTGCCATGCCGTGCCATGCCGTGCCATGCCGTGCCATGCCGTGCCATGCCGTGCCATGCCATTCCATGCCATTCCATGCCATTCCATGCCATTCCATGCCATTCCATGCCATTCCATGCCATTCCATGCCATTCCATGCCATTCCATGCCATTCCATGCCATTCCATGCCATTCCATGCCATTCCATGCCATTCCATGCCATTCCATGCCATTCCATGCCATTCCATGCCATTCCATGCCATTCCATGCCATTCCATGCCATTCCATGCCATTCCATGCCATTCCATGCCATTCCATGCCATTCCATGCCATTCCATGCCATTCAATGCCATTCCATGCCGGTGCCATGCCGTGCCATGCCGGTGCCATGCCGTGCCATGCCGGTGCCATGCCGTGCCATGCCGGTGCCATGCCGTGCCATGCCGGTGCCATGCCGGTGCCATGCCGTGCCATGCCGGTGCCAGCCGGTGCCATGCCGGTGCCATGCCGTGCCATGCCGGTGCCATGCCGTGCCATGCCGTGCCATGCCGGTGCCATGCCGTGCCATGCCGGTGCCATGCCGTGCCATGCCGGTGCCATGCCGTGCCATGCCGTGCCATGCCGTTCCATGCCGTGCCATGCCATTCCATGACATTCCATGCCATTCCATGCCATTCCATGCCATTCCATGCCATTCCATGCCATTCCATGCCATTCCATGCCATTCCATGCCATTCCATGCCATTCCATGCCATTCCATGCCATTCCATGCCATTCCATGCCATTCCATGCCATTCCATGCCATTCCATGCCATTCCATGCCATTCCATGCCATTCCATGCCATTCCATGCCATTCCATGCCATTCCATGCCATTCCATGCCATTCAATGCCATTCCATGCCGGTGCCATGCCGTGCCATGCCGGTGCCATGCCGTGCCATGCCGGTGCCATGCCGTGCCATGCCGGTGCCATGCCGTGCCATGCCGGTGCCATGCCGTGCCATGCCGTGCCATGCCGTGCCATGCCATTCCATGCCATTCCATGCCATTCCATGACATTCCATGCCATTCCATGCCATTCCATGCCATTCCATGCCATTCCATGCCATTCCATGCCATTCCATGCCATTCCATGCCATTCCATGCCATTCCATGCCATTCCATGCCATTCCATGCCATTCCATGCCATTCCATGCCATTCCATGCCATTCCATGCCATTCCATGCCATTCCATGCCATTCCATGCCATTCCATGCCATTCCATGCCATTCCATGCCATTCAATGCCATTCCATGCCGTGCCATGCCGGTGCCATGCCGGTGCCATGCCGTGCCATGCCGGTGCCATGCCGTGCCATGCCGGTGCCATGCCGTGCCATGCCGGTGCCATGCCGTGCCATGCCGGTGCCATGCCGTGCCATGCCGGTGCCATGCCGGTGCCATGCCGTGCCATGCCGGTGCCATGCCGTGCCATGCCGGTGCCATGCCATTCCATGCCATTCCATGCCATTCCATGCCATTCCATGTCATTCCATGCCATTCCATGTCATTCCATGCCATTCCATGCCATTCCATGCCATTCCATGCCATTCCATGCCATTCCATGCCATTCCATGCCATTCCATGCCATTCCATGCCATTCCATGCTATTCCATGCCGTGCCATGCCGGTGTCATGCCGTGCCATGCCGGTGCCATGCCGTGCCATGCCGGTGCCATGCCGTGCCATGCCGTGCCATGCCGGTGCCATGCCGTGCCATGCCGGTGCCATGCCGTGCCATGCCGGTGCCATGCCGTGCCATGCCGGTGCCATGCCGTGCCATGCCGTGCCATGCCGTGCCATGCCGTGCCATGCCATTCCATGCCATTCCATGCCATTCCATGCCATTCCATGTCATTCCATGCCATTCCATGTCATTCCATGCCATTCCATGCCATTCCATGCCATTCCATGCCATTCCATGCCATTCCATGCCATTCCATGCCATTCCATGCCATTCCATGCCATTCCATGCCATTCCATGCCATTCCATGCCATTCCATGCCATTCCATGCCATTCCATGCCATTCCATGCCATTCCATGCCATTCCATGCCATTCCATGCCATTCCATGCCATTCCATGCCATTCCATGCCATTCCATGCCATTCCATGCCATTCAATGCCATTCCATGCCGGTGCCATGCCGTGCCATGCCGGTGCCATGCCGTGCCATGCCGGTGCCATGCCGTGCCATGCCGGTGCCATGCCGTGCCATGCCGGTGCCATGCCGTGCCATGCCGGTGCCATGCCGTGCCATGCCGGTGCCATGCCGTGCCATGCCGTGCCATGCCGTGCCATGCCGGTGCCATGCCGTGCCATGCCGGTGCCATGCCGTGCCATGCCGGTGCCATGCCGTGCCATGCCGTGCCATGCCGTGCCATGCCGTGCCATGCCGGTGCCATGCCGTGCCATGCCGGTGCCATGCCGTGCCATGCCGGTGCCATGCCGTGCCATGCCGTGCCATGCCGTGCCATGCCGTGCCATGCCGTGCCATGCCGTGCCATGCCGTGCCATGCCATTCCATGCCATTCCATGCCATTCCATGCCATTCCATGCCATTCCATGCCATTCCATGCCATTCCATGCCATTCCATGCCATTCCATGCCATTCCATGCCATTCCATGCCATTCCATGCCATTCCATGCCATTCCATGCCATTCCATGCCATTCCATGCAATTCCATGCCATTCCATGCCATTCCATGCCATTCCATGCCATTCCATGCCATTCCATGCCATTCCATGCCATTCCATGCCATTCCATGCCATTCCATGCCATTCCATGCCATTCCATGCCATTCCATGCCATTCAATGCCATTCCATGCCGGTGCCATGCCGTGCCATGCCGGTGCCATGCCGTGCCATGCCGGTGCCATGCCGTGCCATGCCGGTGCCATGCCGTGCCATGCCGGTGCCATGCCGTGCCATGCCGGTGCCATGCCGTGCCATGCCGTGCCATGCCATTCCATGCCATTCCATGCCATTCCATGACATTCCATGCCATTCCATGCCATTCCATGCCATTCCATGCCATTCCATGCCATTCCATGCCATTCCATGCCATTCCATGCCATTCCATGCCATTCCATGCCATTCCATGCCATTCCATGCCATTCCATGCCATTCCATGCCATTCCATGCCATTCCATGCCATTCCATGCCATTCCATGCCATTCCATGCCATTCCATGCCATTCCATGCCATTCCATGCCATTCCATGCCATTCCATGCCATTCAATGCCATTCCATGCCGTGCCATGCCATTCCATGCCATTCCATGCCATTCCATGCCATTCCATGCCATTCCATGCCATTCAATGCCATTCCATGCCGTGCCATGCCGGTGCCATGCCGTGCCATGCCGGTGCCATGCCGTGCCATGCCGGTGCCATGCCGTGCCATGCCGGTGCCATGCCGTGCCATGCCGGTGCCATGCCGTGCCATGCCGGTGCCATGCCGTGCCATGCCGGTGCCATGCCGTGCCATGCCGGTGCCATGCCGTGCCATGCCGGTGCCATGCCGTGCCATGCCGTGCCATGCCGGTGCCATGCCGTGCCATGCCGGTGCCATGCCGTGCCATGCCGGTGCCATGCCGTGCCATGCCGGTGCCATGCCGTGCCATGCCGGTGCCATGCCGTGCCATGCCGTGCCATGCGGTGCCATGCCATTCCAAGCCATTCCATGCCATTCCATGCCATTCCATGTCATTCCATGTCATTCCATGCCATTCCATGCCATTCCATGCCATTCCATGCCATTCCATGCCATTCCATGCCATTCCATGCCATTCCATGCCATTCCATGCCATTCCATGCCATTCCATGCCATTCCATGCCATTCCATGCTATTCCATGCCGTGCCATGCCGGTGCCATGCCGTGCCATGCCGGTGCCATGCCGTGCCATGCCGGTGCCATGCCGTGCCATGCCGGTGCCATGCCGTGCCATGCCGGTGCCATGCCGTGCCATGCCGGTGCCATGCCGTGCCATGCCGGTGCCATGCCGTGCCATGCCGGTGCCATGCCGTGCCATGCCGGTGCCATGCCGTGCCATGCCGGTGCCATGCCGGTGCCATGCCGTGCCATGCCGGTGCCATGCCGTGCCATGCCGGTGCCATGCCGTGCCATGCCGGTGCCATGCCGTGCCATGCCGTGCCATGCCGGTGCCATGCCGTGCCATGCCGGTGCCATGCCGTGCCATGCCGGTGCCATGCCGTGCCATGCCGGTGCCATGCCGTGCCATGCCGGTGCCATGCCGTGCCATGCCGGTGCCATGCCGTGCCATGCCGGTGCCATGCCGTGCCATGCCGGTGCCATGCCGTGCCATGCCGGTGCCATGCCGTGCCATGCCGGTGCCATGCCGGTGCCATGCCGTGCCATGCCGGTGCCATGCCGTGCCATGCCGTGCCATGCCGTGCCATGCCGGTGCCATGCCGTGCCATGCCGGTGCCATGCCGTGCCATGCCGGTGCCATGCCGTGCCATGCCGGTGCCATGCCGTGCCATGCCGGTGCCATGCCGTGCCATGCCGTGCCATGCCGGTGCCATGCCGTGCCATGCCGGTGCCATGCCGTGCCATGCCGGTGCCATGCCGTGCCATGCCGTGCCATGCCGTGCCATGCCATTCCATGCCATTCCATGCCATTCCATGCCATTCCATGCCATTCCATGTCATTCCATGCCATTCCATGTCATTCCATGCCATTCCATGCCATTCCATGCCATTCCATGCCATTCCATGCCATTCCATGCCATTCCATGCCATTCCATGCCATTCCATGCCATTCCATGCCATTCCATGCCATTCCATGCCATTCCATGCCATTCCATGCCATTCCATGCCATTCCATGCCATTCCATGCCATTCCATGCCATTCCATGCCATTCCATGCCATTCCATGCCATTCCATGCCATTCAATGCCATTCCATGCCGGTGCCATGCCGTGCCATGCCGTGCCATGCCGTGCCATGCCGGTGCCATGCCGTGCCATGCCGGTGCCATGCCGTGCCATGCCGGTGCCATGACGTGCCATGCCGGTGCCATGCCGTGCCATGCCGGTGCCATGCCGTGCCATGCCGGTGCCATGCCGTGCCATGCCGGTGCCATGCCGTGCCATGCCGGTGCCATGCCGTGCCATGCCGGTGCCATGCCGTGCCATGCCGGTGCCATGCCGTGCCATGCCGGTGCCATGCCGGTGCCATGCCGTGCCATGCCGGTGCCATGCCGTGCCATGCCGGTGCCATGCCGTGCCATGCCGGTGCCATGCCGTGCCATGCCGGTGCCATGCCGTGCCATGCCATTCCATGCCATTCCATGCCATTCCATGCCGTGCCATGCCGTGCCATGCCGGTGCCATGCCGGTGCCATGCCGTGCCATCCCGGTGCCATGCCGTGCCATGCCGGTGCCATGCCGTGCCATGCCGGTGCCATGCCGTGCCATGCCGGTGCCATGCCGTGCCATGCCGGTGCCATGCCGTGCCATGCCGGTGCCATGCCGTGCCATGCCGGTGCCATGCCGTGCCATGCCGGTGCCATGCCGTGCCATGCCGGTGCCATGCCGTGCCATGCCGGTGCCATGCCGTGCCATGCCGTGCCATGCCGGTGCCATGCCGTGCCATGCCGTGCCATGCCATTCCATGCCATTCCATGTCATTCCATGCCATTCCATGCCATTCCATGTCATTCCATGCCATTCCATGCCATTCCATGCCATTCCATGCCATTCCATGCCATTCCATGCCATTCCATGCCATTCCATGCCATTCCATGCCATTCCATGCCATTCCATGCCATTCCATGCCATTCCATGCCATTCCATGCCATTCCATGCCATTCCATGCCATTCCATGCCATTCCATGCCATTCCATGCCATTCCATGCCATTCCATGCCATTCCATGCCATTCCATGCCATTCCATGCCATTCCATGCCATTCCATGCCATTCCATGCCATTCCATGCCATTCAATGCCATTCCATGCCGGTGCCATGCCGTGCCATGCCGGTGCCATGCCGTGCCATGCCGGTGCCATGCCGTGCCATGCCGGTGCCATGCCGTGCCATGCCGGTGCCATGCCGTGCCATGCCGGTGCCATGCCGGTGCCATGCCGTGCCATGCCGGTGCCATGCCGGTGCCATGCCGGTGCCATGCCGGTGCCATGCCGGTGCCATGCCGTGCCATGCCGGTGCCATGCCGTGCCATGCCGTGCCATGCCATTCCATGCCATTCCATGCCATTCCATGCCATTCCATGCCATTCCATGCCATTCAATGCCATTCCATGCCGTGCCATGCCGGTGCCATGCCGTGCCATGCCGGTGCCATGCCGTGCCATGCCGGTGCCATGCCGTGCCATGCCGGTGCCATGCCGTGCCATGCCGGTGCCATGCCGTGCCATGCCGGTGCCATGCCGTGCCATGCCGGTGCCATGCCGTGCCATGCCGGTGCCATGCCGTGCCATGCCGTGCCATGCCGGTGCCATGCCGTGCCATGCCGTGCCATGCCGGTGCCATGCCGTGCCATGCCGGTGCCATGCCGTGCCATGCCGGTGCCATGCCGTGCCATGCCGGTGCCATGCCGTGCCATGCCGGTGCCATGCCGTGCCATGCCGGTGCCATGCCGTGCCATGCCGGTGCCATGCCGGTGCCATGCCGTGCCATGCCGGTGCCATGCCGTGCCATGCCGGTGCCATGCCGTGCCATGCCGGTGCCATGCCGTGCCATGCCGGTGCCATGCCGTGCCATGCCGGTGCCATGCCGTGCCATGCCGGTGCCATGCCGTGCCATGCCGGTGCCATGCCGTGCCATGCCGGTGCCATGCCGTGCCATGCCGGTGCCATGCCGTGCCATGCCGGTGCCATGCCGTGCCATGCCGGTGCCATGCCGTGCCATGCCGGTGCCATGCCGTGCCATGCCGGTGCCATGCCGTGCCATGCCGGTGCCATGCCGTGCCATGCCGGTGCCATGCCGTGCCATGCCGGTGCCATGCCGTGCCATGCCGGTGCCATGCCGTGCCATGCCGGTGCCATGCCGTGCCATGCCGGTGCCATGCCGTGCCATGCCGGTGCCATGCCGTGCCATGCCGGTGCCATGCCGTGCCATGCCGGTGCCATGCCGTGCCATGCCGGTGCCATGCCGTGCCATGCCGGTGCCATGCCGTGCCATGCCGGTGCCATGCCGTGCCATGCCGTGCCATGCCGTGCCATGCCGGTGCCATGCCGTGCCATGCCGGTGCCATGCCGTGCCATGCCGGTGCCATGCCGTGCCATGCCGGTGCCATGCCGTGCCATGCCGGTGCCATGCCGTGCCATGCCGGTGCCATGCCGTGCCATGCCGGTGCCATGCCGTGCCATGCCGGTGCCATGCCGTGCCATGCCGTGCCATGCCGGTGCCATGCCGTGCCATGCCGGTGCCATGCCGTGCCATGCCGGTGCCATGCCGTGCCATGCCGTGCCATGCCGTGCCATGCCGTGCCATGCCATTCCATGCCATTCCATGCCATTCCATGCCATTCCATGTCATTCCATGCCATTCCATGTCATTCCATGCCATTCCATGCCATTCCATGCCATTCCATGCCATTCCATGCCATTCCATGCCATTCCATGCCATTCCATGCCATTCCATGCCATTCCATGCCATTCCATGCCATTCCATGCCATTCCATGCCATTCCATGCCATTCCATGCCATTCCATGCCATTCCATGCCATTCCATGCCATTCCATGCCATTCCATGCCATTCCATGCCATTCCATGCCATTCCATGCCATTCCATGCCATTCCATGCCATTCCATGCCATTCCATGCCATTCCATGCCATTCCATGCCATTCCATGCCATTCCATGCCATTCCATGCCATTCAATGCCATTCCATGCCGGTGCCATGCCGTGCCATGCCGGTGCCATGCCGTGCCATGCCGGTGCCATGCCGTGCCATGCCGGTGCCATGCCGTGCCATGCCGTGCCATGCCGGTGCCATGCCGTGCCATGCCGGTGCCATGCCGTGCCATGCCGTGCCATGCCATTCCATGCCATTCCATGCCATTCCATGACATTCCATGCCATTCCATGCCATTCCATGCCATTCCATGCCATTCCATGCCATTCCATGCCATTCCATGCCATTCCATGCCATTCCATGCCATTCCATGCCATTCCATGCCATTCCATGCCATTCCATGCCATTCCATGCCATTCCATGCCATTCCATGCCATTCAATGCCATTCCATGCCGTGCCATGCCGGTGCCATGCCGTGCCATGCCGGTGCCATGCCGTGCCATGCCGGTGCCATGCCGTGCCATGCCGGTGCCATGCCGTGCCATGCCGGTGCCATGCCGTGCCATGCCGGTGCCATGCCGTGCCATGCCGGTGCCATGCCGGTGCCATGCCGTGCCATGCCGGTGCCATGCCGTGCCATGCCGGTGCCATGCCATTCCATGCCATTCCATGCCATTCCATGCCATTCCATGTCATTCCATGCCATTCCATGTCATTCCATGCCATTCCATGCCATTCCATGCCATTCCATGCCATTCCATGCCATTCCATGCCATTCCATGCCATTCCATGCCATTCCATGCCATTCCATGCTATTCCATGCCGTGCCATGCCGGTGTCATGCCGTGCCATGCCGGTGCCATGCCGTGCCATGCCGGTGCCATGCCGTGCCATGCCGTGCCATGCCGGTGCCATGCCGTGCCATGCCGGTGCCATGCCGGTGCCATGCCGTGCCATGCCGGTGCCATGCCGTGCCATGCCGGTGCCATGCCGTGCCATGCCGGTGCCATGCCGTGCCATGCCGGTGCCATGCCGTGCCATGCCGGTGCCATGCCGTGCCATGCCGGTGCCATGCCGTGCCATGCCGGTGCCATGCCGTGCCATGCCGGTGCCATGCCGTGCCATGCCGGTGCCATGCCGTGCCATGCCGGTGCCATGCCGTGCCATGCCGGTGCCATGCCGTGCCATGCCGGTGCCATGCCGTGCCATGCCGGTGCCATGCCGGTGCCATGCCGTGCCATGCCGGTGCCATGCCGTGCCATGCCGGTGCCATGCCGTGCCATGCCGGTGCCATGCCGTGCCATGCCGGTGCCATGCCGTGCCATGCCGGTGCCATGCCGTGCCATGCCGTGCCATGCCGGTGCCATGCCGTGCCATGCCGGTGCCATGCCGTGCCATGCCGGTGCCATGCCGTGCCATGCCGGTGCCATGCCGTGCCATGCCGTGCCATGCCGTGCCATGCCATTCCATGCCATTCCATGCCATTCCATGCCATTCCATGTCATTCCATGCCATTCCATGTCATTCCATGCCATTCCATGCCATTCCATGCCATTCCATGCCATTCCATGCCATTCCATGCCATTCCATGCCATTCCATGCCATTCCATGCCATTCCATGCCATTCCATGCCATTCCATGCCATTCCATGCCATTCCATGCCATTCCATGCCATTCCATGCCATTCCATGCCATTCCATGCCATTCCATGCCATTCCATGCCATTCCATGCCATTCCATGCCATTCCATGCCATTCCATGCCATTCCATGCCATTCCATGCCATTCCATGCCATTCCATGCCATTCAATGCCATTCCATGCCGGTGCCATGCCGTGCCATGCCGTGCCATGCCGTGCCATGCCGGTGCCATGCCGTGCCATGCCGGTGCCATGCCGTGCCATGCCGGTGCCATGACGTGCCATGCCGGTGCCATGCCGTGCCATGCCGGTGCCATGCCGTGCCATGCCGGTGCCATGCCGTGCCATGCCGGTGCCATGCCGTGCCATGCCGGTGCCATGCCGTGCCATGCCGGTGCCATGCCGTGCCATGCCGGTGCCATGCCGTGCCATGCCGGTGCCATGCCGTGCCATGCCGGTGCCATGCCGGTGCCATGCCGTGCCATGCCGGTGCCATGCCGTGCCATGCCGGTGCCATGCCGTGCCATGCCGGTGCCATGCCGTGCCATGCCATTCCATGTCATTCCATGCCATTCCATGCCGTGCCATGCCGTGCCATGCCGGTGCCATGCCGGTGCCATGCCGTGCCATCCCGGTGCCATGCCGTGCCATGCCGGTGCCATGCCGAGCCATGCCGGTGCCATGCCGTGCCATGCCGGTGCCATGCCGTGCCATGCCGGTGCCATGCCGTGCCATGCCGGTGCCATGCCGTGCCATGCCGGTGCCATGCCGTGCCATGCCGGTGCCATGCCGTGCCATGCCGGTGCCATGCCGGTGCCATGCCGTGCCATGCCGTGCCATGCCGTGCCATGCCGTGCCATGCCGTGCCATGCCGTGCCATGCCATTCCATGCCATTCCATGCCATTCCATGCCATTCCATGTCATTCCATGCCATTCCATGTCATTCCATGCCATTCCATGCCATTCCATGCCATTCCATGCCATTCCATGCCATTCCATGCCATTCCATGCCATTCCATGCCATTCCATGCCATTCCATGCCATTCCATGCCATTCCATGCCATTCCATGCCATTCCATGCCATTCCATGCCATTCCATGCCATTCCATGCCATTCCATGCCATTCCATGCCATTCCATGCCATTCCATGCCATTCCATGCCATTCCATGCCATTCCATGCCATTCCATGCCATTCCATGCCATTCCATGCCATTCCATGCCATTCCATGCCATTCCATGCCATTCCATGCCATTCCATGCCATTCCATGCCATTCCATGCCATTCCATGCCATTCAATGCCATTCCATGCCGGTGCCATGCCGTGCCATGCCGGTGCCATGCCGTGCCATGCCGGTGCCATGCCGTGCCATGCCGGTGCCATGCCGTGCCATGCCGGTGCCATGCCGTGCCATGCCGGTGCCATGCCGTGCCATGCCGGTGCCATGCCGGTGCCATGCCGTGCCATGCCGGTGCCATGCCGGTGCCATGCCGGTGCCATGCCGGTGCCATGCCGGTGCCATGCCGTGCCATGCCGGTGCCATGCCGTGCCATGCCGTGCCATGCCATTCCATGCCATTCCATGCCATTCCATGCCATTCCATGCCATTCCATGCCATTCAATGCCATTCCATGCCGTGCCATGCCGGTGCCATGCCGTGCCATGCCGGTGCCATGCCGTGCCATGCCGGTGCCATGCCGTGCCATGCCGGTGCCATGCCGTGCCATGCCGGTGCCATGCCGTGCCATGCCGGTGCCATGCCGGTGCCATGCCGTGCCATGCCGTGCCATGCCGGTGCCATGCCGTGCCATGCCGGTGCCATGCCGTGCCATGCCGGTGCCATGCCGTGCCATGCCGGTGCCATGCCGTGCCATGCCGGTGCCATGCCGGTGCCATGCCGGTGCCATGCCGTGCCATGCCGGTGCCATGCCGTGCCATGCCGTGCCATGCCATTCCATGCCATTCCATGCCATTCCATGACATTCCATGCCATTCCATGCCATTCCATGCCATTCCATGCCATTCCATGCCATTCCATGCCATTCCATGCCATTCCATGCCATTCCATGCCATTCAATGCCATTCCATGCCGTGCCATGCCGGTGCCATGCCGTGCCATGCCGGTGCCATGCCGTGCCATGCCGGTGCCATGCCGTGCCATGCCGGTGCCATGCCGTGCCATGCCGGTGCCATGCCGTGCCATGCCGGTGCCATGCCGGTGCCATGCCGTGCCATGCCGGTGCCATGCCGTGCCATGCCGGTGCCATGCCATTCCATGCCATTCCATGCCATTCCATGCCATTCCATGTCATTCCATGCCATTCCATGTCATTCCATGCCATTCCATGCCATTCCATGCCATTCCATGCCATTCCATGCCATTCCATGCCATTCCATGCCATTCCATGCCATTCCATGCCATTCCATGCTATTCCATGCCGTGCCATGCCGGTGTCATGCCGTGCCATGCCGGTGCCATGCCGTGCCATGCCGGTGCCATGCCGTGCCATGCCGTGCCATGCCGGTGCCATGCCGTGCCATGCCGGTGCCATGCCGTGCCATGCCGGTGCCATGCCGTGCCATGCCGGTGCCATGCCGTGCCATGCCGGTGCCATGCCGTGCCATGCCGGTGCCATGCCGTGCCATGCCGGTGCCATGCCGTGCCATGCCGGTGCCATGCCGTGCCATGCCGGTGCCATGCCGTGCCATGCCGTGCCATGCCGTGCCATGCCGGTGCCATGCCGTGCCATGCCGGTGCCATGCCGTGCCATGCCGGTGCCATGCCGTGCCATGCCGGTGCCATGCCGTGCCATGCCGGTGCCATGCCGTGCCATGCCGGTGCCATGCCGTGCCATGCCGGTGCCATGCCGTGCCATGCCGGTGCCATGCCGTGCCATGCCGTGCCATGCCGGTGCCATGCCGTGCCATGCCGGTGCCATGCCGTGCCATGCCGGTGCCATGCCGTGCCATGCCGTGCCATGCCGTGCCATGCCGTGCCATGCCATTCCATGCCATTCCATGCCATTCCATGCCATTCCATGTCATTCCATGCCATTCCATGTCATTCCATGCCATTCCATGCCATTCCATGCCATTCCATGCCATTCCATGCCATTCCATGCCATTCCATGCCATTCCATGCCATTCCATGCCATTCCATGCCATTCCATGCCATTCCATGCCATTCCATGCCATTCCATGCCATTCCATGCCATTCCATGCCATTCCATGCCATTCCATGCCATTCCATGCCATTCCATGCCATTCCATGCCATTCCATGCCATTCCATGCCATTCCATGCCATTCCATGCCATTCCATGCCATTCCATGCCATTCCATGCCATTCCATGCCATTCAATGCCATTCCATGCCGGTGCCATGCCGTGCCATGCCGGTGCCATGCCGTGCCATGCCGGTGCCATGCCGTGCCATGCCGGTGCCATGCCGTGCCATGCCGTGCCATGCCGGTGCCATGCCGTGCCATGCCGGTGCCATGCCGTGCCATGCCGTGCCATGCCATTCCATGCCATTCCATGCCATTCCATGACATTCCATGCCATTCCATGCCATTCCATGCCATTCCATGCCATTCCATGCCATTCCATGCCATTCCATGCCATTCCATGCCATTCCATGCCATTCCATGCCATTCCATGCCATTCCATGCCATTCCATGCCATTCCATGCCATTCCATGCCATTCCATGCCATTCAATGCCATTCCATGCCGTGCCATGCCGGTGCCATGCCGTGCCATGCCGGTGCCATGCCGTGCCATGCCGGTGCCATGCCGTGCCATGCCGGTGCCATGCCGTGCCATGCCGGTGCCATGCCGTGCCATGCCGGTGCCATGCCGGTGCCATGCCGTGCCATGCCGGTGCCATGCCGTGCCATGCCGGTGCCATGCCATTCCATGCCATTCCATGCCATTCCATGCCATTCCATGTCATTCCATGCCATTCCATGTCATTCCATGCCATTCCATGCCATTCCATGCCATTCCATGCCATTCCATGCCATTCCATGCCATTCCATGCCATTCCATGCCATTCCATGCCATTCCATGCTATTCCATGCCGTGCCATGCCGGTGTCATGCCGTGCCATGCCGGTGCCATGCCGTGCCATGCCGGTGCCATGCCGTGCCATGCCGTGCCATGCCGGTGCCATGCCGTGCCATGCCGGTGCCATGCCGGTGCCATGCCGTGCCATGCCGGTGCCATGCCGTGCCATGCCGGTGCCATGCCGTGCCATGCCGGTGCCATGCCGTGCCATGCCGGTGCCATGCCGTGCCATGCCGGTGCCATGCCGTGCCATGCCGGTGCCATGCCGTGCCATGCCGGTGCCATGCCGTGCCATGCCGGTGCCATGCCGTGCCATGCCGGTGCCATGCCGTGCCATGCCGGTGCCATGCCGTGCCATGCCGGTGCCATGCCGTGCCATGCCGGTGCCATGCCGGTGCCATGCCGTGCCATGCCGGTGCCATGCCGTGCCATGCCGGTGCCATGCCGTGCCATGCCGGTGCCATGCCGTGCCATGCCGGTGCCATGCCGTGCCATGCCGGTGCCATGCCGTGCCATGCCGGTGCCATGCCGTGCCATGCCGGTGCCATGCCGTGCCATGCCGGTGCCATGCCGTGCCATGCCGGTGCCATGCCGTGCCATGCCGGTGCCATGCCGTGCCATGCCGGTGCCATGCCGTGCCATGCCGTGCCATGCCGTGCCATGCCATTCCATGCCATTCCATGCCATTCCATGCCATTCCATGTCATTCCATGCCATTCCATGTCATTCCATGCCATTCCATGCCATTCCATGCCATTCCATGCCATTCCATGCCATTCCATGCCATTCCATGCCATTCCATGCCATTCCATGCCATTCCATGCCATTCCATGCCATTCCATGCCATTCCATGCCATTCCATGCCATTCCATGCCATTCCATGCCATTCCATGCCATTCCATGCCATTCCATGCCATTCCATGCCATTCAATGCCATTCCATGCCATTCCATGCCATTCCATGCCATTCCATGCCATTCCATGCCATTCCATGCCATTCCATGCCATTCCATGCCATTCCATGCCATTCCATGCCATTCCATGCCATTCCATGCCATTCCATGCCATTCCATGCCATTCCATGCCATTCCATGCCATTCCATGCCATTCCATGCCATTCCATGCCATTCCATGCCATTCCATGCCATTCCATGCCATTCCATGCCATTCCATGCCATTCCATGCCATTCCATGCCATTCAATGCCATTCCATGCCGGTGCCATGCCGTGCCATGCCGGTGCCATGCCGTGCCATGCCGGTGCCATGCCGTGCCATGCCGGTGCCATGCCGTGCCATGCCGTGCCATGCCGGTGCCATGCCGTGCCATGCCGGTGCCATGCCGTGCCATGCCGTGCCATGCCGGTGCCATGCCGTGCCATGCCGTGCCATGCCGGTGCCATGCCGTGCCATGCCGGTGCCATGCCGTGCCATGCCGGTGCCATGCCGTGCCATGCCGGTGCCATGCCGTGCCATGCCGGTGCCATGCCGTGCCATGCCGGTGCCATGCCGGTGCCATGCCGTGCCATGCCGGTGCCATGCCGTGCCATGCCGGTGCCATGCCGTGCCATGCCGGTGCCATGCCGTGCCATGCCGGTGCCATGCCGTGCCATGCCGTGCCATGCCGGTGCCATGCCGTGCCATGCCGGTGCCATGCCGTGCCATGCCGGTGCCATGCCGTGCCATGCCGTGCCATGCCGTGCCATGCCGTGCCATGCCATTCCATGCCATTCCATGCCATTCCATGCCATTCCATGTCATTCCATGCCATTCCATGTCATTCCATGCCATTCCATGCCATTCCATGCCATTCCATGCCATTCCATGCCATTCCATGCCATTCCATGCCATTCCATGCCATTCCATGCCATTCCATGCCATTCCATGCCATTCCATGCCATTCCATGCCATTCCATGCCATTCCATGCCATTCCATGCCATTCCATGCCATTCCATGCCATTCCATGCCATTCCATGCCATTCCATGCCATTCCATGCCATTCCATGCCATTCCATGCCATTCCATGCCATTCCATGCCATTCCATGCCATTCCATGCCATTCAATGCCATTCCATGCCGGTGCCATGCCGTGCCAGGCCGGTGCCATGCCGTGCCATGCCGGTGCCATGCCGTGCCATGCCGTGCCATGCCGGTGCCATGCCGTGCCATGCCGGTGCCATGCCGTGCCATGCCGTGCCATGCCATTCCATGCCATTCCATGCCATTCCATGACATTCCATGCCATTCCATGCCATTCCATGCCATTCCATGCCATTCCATGCCATTCCATGCCATTCCATGCCATTCCATGCCATTCCATGCCATTCCATGCCATTCCATGCCATTCCATGCCATTCCATGCCATTCCATGCCATTCAATGCCATTCCATGCCGTGCCATGCCGGTGCCATGCCGTGCCATGCCGGTGCCATGCCGTGCCATGCCGGTGCCATGCCGTGCCATGCCGGTGCCATGCCGTGCCATGCCGGTGCCATGCCGTGCCATGCCGGTGCCATGCCGGTGCCATGCCGTGCCATGCCGGTGCCATGCCATTCCATGCCATTCCATGCCATTCCATGCCATTCCATGTCATTCCATGCCATTCCATGTCATTCCATGCCATTCCATGCCATTCCATGCCATTCCATGCCATTCCATGCCATTCCATGCCATTCCATGCCATTCCATGCCATTCCATGCCATTCCATGCTATTCCATGCCGTGCCATGCCGGTGTCATGCCGTGCCATGCCGGTGCCATGCCGTGCCATGCCGGTGCCATGCCGTGCCATGCCGTGCCATGCCGGTGCCATGCCGTGCCATGCCGGTGCCATGCCGTGCCATGCCGGTGCCATGCCGTGCCATGCCGGTGCCATGCCGTGCCATGCCGGTGCCATGCCGTGCCATGCCGGTGCCATGCCGTGCCATGCCGGTGCCATGCCGTGCCATGCCGTGCCATGCCGGTGCCATGCCGTGCCATGCCGGTGCCATGCCGTGCCATGCCGGTGCCATGCCGGTGCCATGCCGTGCCATGCCGGTGCCATGCCGTGCCATGCCGGTGCCATGCCGTGCCATGCCGGTGCCATGCCGTGCCATGCCGGTGCCATGCCGTGCCATGCCGGTGCCATGCCGTGCCATGCCGGTGCCATGCCGTGCCATGCCGGTGCCATGCCGTGCCATGCCGGTGCCATGCCGTGCCATGCCGGTGCCATGCCGTGCCATGCCGTGCCATGCCGTGCCATGCCGGTGCCATGCCGTGCCATGCCGGTGCCATGCCGTGCCATGCCGGTGCCATGCCGTGCCATGCCGGTGCCATGCCGTGCCATGCCGGTGCCATGCCGTGCCATGCCGGTGCCATGCCGTGCCATGCCGTGCCATGCCGGTGCCATGCCGTGCCATGCCGGTGCCATGCCGTGCCATGCCGGTGCCATGCCGTGCCATGCCGTGCCATGCCGTGCCATGCCGTGCCATGCCATTCCATGCCATTCCATGCCATTCCATGCCATTCCATGTCATTCCATGCCATTCCATGTCATTCCATGCCATTCCATGCCATTCCATGCCATTCCATGCCATTCCATGCCATTCCATGCCATTCCATGCCATTCCATGCCATTCCATGCCATTCCATGCCATTCCATGCCATTCCATGCCATTCCATGCCATTCCATGCCATTCCATGCCATTCCATGCCATTCCATGCCATTCCATGCCATTCCATGCCATTCCATGCCATTCCATGCCATTCCATGCCATTCCATGCCATTCAATGCCATTCCATGCCGGTGCCATGCCGTGCCATGCCGGTGCCATGCCGTGCCATGCCGGTGCCATGCCGTGCCATGCCGGTGCCATGCCGTGCCATGCCGGTGCCATGCCGTGCCATGCCGGTGCCATGCCGTGCCATGCCGTGCCATGCCGTGCCATGCCGGTGCCATGCCGTGCCATGCCGGTGCCATGCCGTGCCATGCCGGTGCCATGCCGTGCCATGCCGTGCCATGCCGTGCCATGCCGTGCCATGCCGGTGCCATGCCGTGCCATGCCGGTGCCATGCCGTGCCATGCCGGTGCCATGCCGTGCCATGCCGTGCCATGCCGTGCCATGCCGTGCCATGCCGTGCCATGCCGTGCCATGCCGTGCCATGCCATTCCATGCCATTCCATGCCATTCCATGCCATTCCATGCCATTCCATGCCATTCCATGCCATTCCATGCCATTCCATGCCATTCCATGCCATTCCATGCCATTCCATGCCATTCCATGCCATTCCATGCCATTCCATGCCATTCCATGCCATTCCATGCCATTCCATGCCATTCCATGCCATTCCATGCCATTCCATGCCATTCAATGCCATTCCATGCCGGTGCCATGCCGTGCCATGCCGGTGCCATGCCGTGCCATGCCGGTGCCATGCCGTGCCATGCCGGTGCCATGCCGTGCCATGCCGGTGCCATGCCGGTGCCATGCCGTGCCATGCCGGTGCCAGCCGGTGCCATGCCGGTGCCATGCCGTGCCATGCCGGTGCCATGCCGTGCCATGCCGTGCCATGCCGGTGCCATGCCGTGCCATGCCGGTGCCATGCCGTGCCATGCCGGTGCCATGCCGTGCCATGCCGGTGCCATGCCGTGCCATGCCGTGCCATGCCATTCCATGCCATTCCATGCCATTCCATGACATTCCATGCCATTCCATGCCATTCCATGCCATTCCATGCCATTCCATGCCATTCCATGCCATTCCATGCCATTCCATGCCATTCCATGCCATTCCATGCCATTCCATGCCATTCCATGCCATTCCATGCCATTCCATGCCATTCCATGCCATTCCATGCCATTCCATGCCATTCCATGCCATTCCATGCCATTCCATGCCATTCCATGCCATTCCATGCCATTCCATGCCATTCCATGCCATTCAATGCCATTCCATGCCGTGCCATGCCGGTGCCATGCCGTGCCATGCCGGTGCCATGCCGTGCCATGCCGTGCCATGCCATTCCATGCCATTCCATGCCATTCCATGCCATTCCATGTCATTCCATGCCATTCCATGTCATTCCATGCCATTCCATGCCATTCCATGCCATTCCATGCCATTCCATGCCATTCCATGCCATTCCATGCCATTCCATGCCATTCCATGCCATTCCATGCCATTCCATGCCATTCCATGCCATTCCATGCCATTCCATGCCATTCCATGCCATTCCATGCCATTCCATGCCATTCCATGCCATTCCATGCCATTCCATGCCATTCCATGCCATTCCATGCCATTCCATGCCATTCCATGCCATTCCATGCCATTCAATGCCATTCCATGCCATTCCATGCCATTCCATGCCATTCCATGCCATTCCATGCCATTCCATGCCATTCCATGCCATTCCATGCCATTCCATGCCATTCCATGCTATTCCATGCCGTGCCATGCCGGTGCCATGCCGTGCCATGCCGGTGCCATGCCGTGCCATGCCGGTGCCATGCCGTGCCATGCCGGTGCCATGCCGTGCCATGCCGGTGCCATGCCGTGCCATGCCGGTGCCATGCCGTGCCATGCCGGTGCCATGCCGTGCCATGCCGGTGCCATGCCGTGCCATGCCGGTGCCATGCCGGTGCCATGCCGGTGCCATGCCGTGCCATGCCGGTGCCATGCCGTGCCATGCCGGTGCCATGCCGTGCCATGCCGGTGCCATGCCGTGCCATGCCGGTGCCATGCCGTGCCATGCCGTGCCATGCCGGTGCCATGCCGTGCCATGCCGGTGCCATGCCGTGCCATGCCGGTGCCATGCCGTGCCATGCCGTGCCATGCCGTGCCATGCCGTGCCATGCCGGTGCCATGCCGTGCCATGCCGGTGCCATGCCGTGCCATGCCGGTGCCATGCCGTGCCATGCCGGTGCCATGCCGTGCCATGCCGTGCCATGCCGGTGCCATGCCGTGCCATGCCGGTGCCATGCCGTGCCATGCCGGTGCCATGCCGTGCCATGCCGTGCCATGCCGTGCCATGCCGTGCCATGCCGTGCCATGCCATTCCATGCCATTCCATGCCATTCCATGCCATTCCATGTCATTCCATGCCATTCCATGTCATTCCATGCCATTCCATGCCATTCCATGCCATTCCATGCCATTCCATGCCATTCCATGCCATTCCATGCCATTCCATGCCATTCCATGCCATTCCATGCCATTCCATGCCATTCCATGCCATTCCATGCCATTCCATGCCATTCCATGCCATTCCATGCCATTCCATGCCATTCCATGCCATTCCATGCCATTCCATGCCATTCCATGCCATTCCATGCCATTCAATGCCATTCCATGCCGGTGCCATGCCGTGCCATGCCGTGCCATGCCGTGCCATGCCGGTGCCATGCCGTGCCATGCCGGTGCCATGCCGTGCCATGCCGGTGCCATGACGTGCCATGCCGGTGCCATGCCGTGCCATGCCGGTGCCATGCCGTGCCATGCCGGTGCCATGCCGTGCCATGCCGGTGCCATGCCGTGCCATGCCGGTGCCATGCCGTGCCATGCCGGTGCCATGCCGTGCCATGCCGGTGCCATGCCGTGCCATGCCGGTGCCATGCCGTGCCATGCCGGTGCCATGCCGTGCCATGCCGGTGCCATGCCGGTGCCATGCCGTGCCATGCCGGTGCCATGCCGTGCCATGCCGGTGCCATGCCGTGCCATGCCGGTGCCATGCCGTGCCATGCCATTCCATGCCATTCCATGCCATTCCATGCCGTGCCATGCCGTGCCATGCCGGTGCCATGCCGGTGCCATGCCGTGCCATCCCGGTGCCATGCCGTGCCATGCCGGTGCCATGCCGTGCCATGCCGGTGCCATGCCGTGCCATGCCGGTGCCATGCCGTGCCATGCCGGTGCCATGCCGTGCCATGCCGGTGCCATGCCGTGCCATGCCGGTGCCATGCCGTGCCATGCCGTGCCATGCCGTGCCATGCCGGTGCCATGCCGTGCCATGCCGTGCCATGCCGGTGCCATGCCGTGCCATGCCGTGCCATGCCGTGCCATGCCGTGCCATGCCATTCCATGCCATTCCATGCCATTCCATGCCATTCCATGTCATTCCATGCCATTCCATGCCATTCCATGTCATTCCATGCCATTCCATGCCATTCCATGCCATTCCATGCCATTCCATGCCATTCCATGCCATTCCATGCCATTCCATGCCATTCCATGCCATTCCATGCCATTCCATGCCATTCCATGCCATTCCATGCCATTCCATGCCATTCCATGCCATTCCATGCCATTCCATGCCATTCCATGCCATTCCATGCCATTCCATGCCATTCCATGCCATTCCATGCCATTCCATGCCATTCCATGCCATTCCATGCCATTCCATGCCATTCAATGCCATTCCATGCCGGTGCCATGCCGTGCCATGCCGGTGCCATGCCGTGCCATGCCGGTGCCATGCCGTGCCATGCCGGTGCCATGCCGTGCCATGCCGGTGCCATGCCGTGCCATGCCGGTGCCATGCCGGTGCCATGCCGTGCCATGCCGGTGCCATGCCGGTGCCATGCCGTGCCATGCCGTGCCATGCCGGTGCCATGCCGTGCCATGCCGGTGCCATGCCGTGCCATGCCGGTGCCATGCCGTGCCATGCCGGTGCCATGCCGTGCCATGCCGGTGCCATGCCGTGCCATGCCGGTGCCATGCCGTGCCATGCCGTGCCATGCGGTGCCATGCCATTCCATGCCATTCCATGCCATTCCATGCCATTCCATGTCATTCCATGCCATTCCATGCCATTCCATGCCATTCCATGCCATTCCATGCCATTCCATGCCATTCCATGCCATTCCATGCCATTCCATGCCATTCCATGCCATTCCATGCCATTCCATGCCATTCCATGCCATTCCATGCCGTGCCATGCCGTGCCATGCCGTGCCATGCCGGTGCCATGCCGTGCCATGCCGGTGCCATGCCGTGCCATGCCGGTGCCATGCCGTGCCATGCCGGTGCCATGCCGTGCCATGCCGGTGCCATGCCGTGCCATGCCGGTGCCATGCCGTGCCATGCCGTGCCATGCCATTCCATGCCATTCCATGCCAGTCCATGCCAGTCCATGCCAGTCCATGCCAGTCCATGCCATTCCATGCCATTCCATGCCACTCAATGCGGTGCCATGCCGTGCCATGCCGTGCCATTCCGTGCCATTCAATGCCATTCCATGCCATTCAATGCCGTGCCATGCCGTGCCATGCCGTGCCATGCCGTGCCATGCCGTGCCATGCCGTGCCATGCCGTACCATGCCGTGCCATGCGGTGCCATGCCATTCCATGCCATTCCATGCCATCCCATGCCATTCCATGCCATTCCATGCCATTCAATGCCATTCCATGCCATTCCATGCCATTCCATGCCATTCCATGCCATTCCATGCCATTCCATGCCATTCCATGCCATTCCATGCTATTCCATGCCGTGCCATGCCGGTGCCATGCCGTGCCATGCCGGTGCCATGCCGTGCCATGCCGGTGCCATGCCGTGCCATGCCGGTGCCATGCCGTGCCATGCCGGTGCCATGCCGTGCCATGCCGGTGCCATGCCGTGCCATGCCGGTGCCATGCCGTGCCATGCCGGTGCCATGCCGTGCCATGCCGGTGCCATGCCGTGCCATGCCGGTGCCATGCCGTGCCATGCCGGTGCCATGCCGTGCCATGCCGGTGCCATGCCGTGCCATGCCGGTGCCATGCCGTGCCATGCCGGTGCCATGCCGTGCCATGCCGGTGCCATGCCGTGCCATGCCGGTGCCATGCCGTGCCATGCCGGTGCCATGCCGTGCCATGCCGGTGCCATGCCGTGCCATGCCGGTGCCATGCCGTGCCATGCCGGTGCCATGCCGTGCCATGCCGGTGCCATGCCGTGCCATGCCGGTGCCATGCCGTGCCATGCCGGTGCCATGCCGTGCCATGCCGGTGCCATGCCGTGCCATGCCGGTGCCATGCCGTGCCATGCCGGTGCCATGCCGTGCCATGCCGGTGCCATGCCGTGCCATGCCGTGCCATGCCGTGCCATGCCGGTGCCATGCCGTGCCATGCCGGTGCCATGCCGTGCCATGCCGGTGCCATGCCGTGCCATGCCGGTGCCATGCCGTGCCATGCCGGTGCCATGCCGTGCCATGCCGTGCCATGCCGGTGCCATGCCGTGCCATGCCGGTGCCATGCCGTGCCATGCCGGTGCCATGCCGTGCCATGCCGTGCCATGCCGTGCCATGCCGTGCCATGCCATTCCATGCCATTCCATGCCATTCCATGCCATTCCATGTCATTCCATGCCATTCCATGTCATTCCATGCCATTCCATGCCATTCCATGCCATTCCATGCCATTCCATGCCATTCCATGCCATTCCATGCCATTCCATGCCATTCCATGCCATTCCATGCCATTCCATGCCATTCCATGCCATTCCATGCCATTCCATGCCATTCCATGCCATTCCATGCCATTCCATGCCATTCCATGCCATTCCATGCCATTCCATGCCATTCCATGCCATTCCATGCCATTCCATGCCATTCCATGCCATTCCATGCCATTCCATGCCATTCCATGCCATTCAATGCCATTCCATGCCGGTGCCATGCCGTGCCATGCCGGTGCCATGCCGTGCCATGCCGGTGCCATGCCGTGCCATGCCGGTGCCATGCCGTGCCATGCCGGTGCCATGCCGTGCCATGCCGGTGCCATGCCGTGCCATGCCGGTGCCATGCCGTGCCATGCCGGTGCCATGCCGTGCCATGCCGGTGCCATGCCGTGCCATGCCGTGCCATGCCGGTGCCATGCCGTGCCATGCCGGTGCCATGCCGTGCCATGCCGTGCCATGCCGTGCCATGCCATTCCATGCCATTCCATGTCATTCCATGCCATTCCATGTCATTCCATGCCATTCCATGCCATTCCATGCCATTCCATGCCATTCCATGCCATTCCATGCCATTCCATGCCATTCCATGCCATTCCATGCCATTCCATGCCATTCCATGCCATTCCATGCCATACCATGCCATTCCATGCCATTCCATGCCATTCCATGCCATTCCATGCCATTCCATGCCATTCCATGCCATTCAATGCCATTCCATGCCGGTGCCATGCCGTGCCATGCCGGTGCCATGCCGTGCCATGCCGGTGCCATGCCGTGCCATGCCGGTGCCATGCCGTGCCATGCCGGTGCCATGCCGTGCCATGCCGGTGCCATGCCGTGCCATGCCGGTGCCATGCCGTGCCATGCCGTGCCATGCCGTGCCATGCCGTGCCATGCCGTGCCATGCCATTCAATGCCATTCCATGCCGGTGCCATGCCGTGCCATGCCGGTGCCATGCCGTGCCATGCCGGTGCCATGCCGTGCCATGCCGGTGCCATGCCGTGCCATGCCGGTGCCATGCCGTGCCATGCCGTGCCATGCCGTGCCATGCCGGTGCCATGCCGTGCCATGCCGGTGCCATGCCGTGCCATGCCGGTGCCATGCCGTGCCATGCCGTGCCATGCCGGTGCCATGCCGTGCCATGCCGTGCCATGCCGTGCCATGCCGTGCCATGCCGTGCCATGCCGTGCCATGCCGTGCCATGCCGTGCCATGCCGTGCCATGCCGTGCCATGCCATTCCATGCCATTCCATGCCATTCCATGCCATTCCATGCCATTCCATGCCATTCCATGCCATTCCATGCCATTCCATGCCATTCCATGCCATTCCATGCCATTCCATGCCATTCCATGCCATTCCATGCCATTCCATGCCATTCCATGCCATTCCATGCCATTCCATGCCATTCCATGCCATTCCATGCCATTCCATGCCATTCCATGCCATTCCATGCCATTCCATGCCATTCCATGCCGGTGCCATGTCGTGCCATGCCGGTGCCATGCCGTGCCATGCCGGTGCCATGCCGTGCCATGCCGGTGCCATGCCGTGCCATGCCGGTGCCATGCCGTGCCATGCCGGTGCCATGCCGGTGCCATGCCGTGCCATGCCGGTGCCAGCCGGTGCCATGCCGGTGCCATGCCGTGCCATGCCGGTGCCATGCCGTGCCATGCCGTGCCATGCCGGTGCCATGCCGTGCCATGCCGGTGCCATGCCGTGCCATGCCGTGCCATGCCATTCCATGCCATTCCATGCCATTCCATGACATTCCATGCCATTCCATGCCATTCCATGCCATTCCATGCCATTCCATGCCATTCCATGCCATTCCATGCCATTCCATGCCATTCCATGCCATTCCATGCCATTCCATGCCATTCCATGCCATTCCATGCCATTCCATGCCATTCCATGCCATTCCATGCCGTGCCATGCCGGTGCCATGCCGTGCCATGCCGGTGCCATGCCGTGCCATGCCGGTGCCATGCCGTGCCATGCCGGTGCCATGCCGTGCCATGCCGGTGCCATGCCGTGCCATGCCGGTGCCATGCCGTGCCATGCCGTGCCATGCCGGTGCCATGCCGTGCCATGCCGGTGCCATGACGTGCCATGCCGGTGCCATGCCGTGCCATGCCGGTGCCATGCCGTGCCATGCCGGTGCCATGCCGTGCCATGCCGGTGCCATGCCGTGCCATGCCGGTGCCATGCCGTGCCATGCCGTGCCATGCCGGTGCCATGCCGTGCCATGCCGGTGCCATGCCGTGCCATGCCGTGCCATGCCGTGCCATGCCGGTGCCATGCCGTGCCATGCCGGTGCCATGCCGTGCCATGCCGGTGCCATGCCGTGCCATGCCGGTGCCATGCCGTGCCATGCCGTGCCATGCCGGTGCCATGCCGTGCCATGCCGGTGCCATGCCGTGCCATGCCGGTGCCATGCCGTGCCATGCCGGTGCCATGCCGGTGCCATGCCGTGCCATGCCGGTGCCATGCCGTGCCATGCCGGTGCCATGCCGGTGCCATGCCGTGCCATGCCGGTGCCATGCCGTGCCATGCCGGTGCCATGCCGTGCCATGCCGGTGCCATGCCGTGCCATGCCGGTGCCATGCCGTGCCATGCCGGTGCCATGCCGTGCCATGCCGGTGCCATGCCGTGCCATGCCGGTGCCATGCCGTGCCATGCCGGTGCCATGCCGTGCCATGCCGGTGCCATGCCGTGCCATGCCGGTGCCATGCCGTGCCATGCCGGTGCCATGCCGTGCCATGCCGGTGCCATGCCGTGCCATGCCGGTGCCATGCCGTGCCATGCCGGTGCCATGCCGTGCCATGCCGGTGCCATGCCGGTGCCATGCCGTGCCATGCCGGTGCCATGCCGGTGCCATGCCGGTGCCATGCCGTGCCATGCCGGTGCCATGCCGTGCCATGCCGTGCCATGCCGGTGCCATGCCGTGCCATGCCGGTGCCATGCCGTGCCATGCCGGTGCCATGCCGTGCCATGCCGTGCCATGCCGTTGCCATGCCGTGCCATGCCGGTGCCATGCCGTGCCATGCCGGTGCCATGCCGTGCCATGCCGGTGCCATGCCGTGCCATGCCGGTGCCATGCCGTGCCATGCCGTGCCATGCGGTGCCATGCCATTCCATGCCATTCCATGCCATTCCATGCCATTCCATGTCATTCCATGCCATTCCATGCCATTCCATGCCATTCCATGCCATTCCATGCCATTCCATGCCATTCCATGCCATTCAATGCCGTGCCATGCCGTGCCATGCCGTGCCATGCCGGTGCCATGCCGTGCCATGCCGGTGCCATGCCGTGCCATGCCGGTGCCATGCCGTGCCATGCCGGTGCCATGCCGTGCCATGCCGGTGCCATGCCGTGCCATGCCGGTGCCATGCCGTGCCATGCCGGTGCCATGCCGTGCCATGCCGTGCCATGCCATTCCATGCCATTCCATGCCAGTCCATGCCAGTCCATGCCAGTCCATGCCATTCCATGCCATTCCATGCCACTCAATGCGGTGCCATGCCGTGCCATTCCGTGCCATTCAATGCCATTCCATGCCATTCAATGCCGTGCCATGCCGTGCCATGCCGTGCCATGCCGTGCCATGCCGTGCCATGCCGTGCCATGCCGTGCCATGCCGTACCATGCCGTGCCATGCGGTGCCATGCCATTCCATGCCATTCCATGCCATCCCATGCCATTCCATGCCATTCCATGCCATTCAATGCCATTCCATGCCATTCAATGCCATTCCATGCCATTCCATGCCATTCCATGCCATTCCATGCCATTCCATGCCATTCCATGCCATTCCATGCCATTCCATGCCATTCCATGCCATTCCATGCCATTCCATGCTATTCCATGCCGTGCCATGCCGGTGCCATGCCGTGCCATGCCGGTGCCATGCCGTGCCATGCCGGTGCCATGCCGTGCCATGCCGGTGCCATGCCGTGCCATGCCGGTGCCATGCCGTGCCATGCCGGTGCCATGCCGTGCCATGCCGGTGCCATGCCGTGCCATGCCGGTGCCATGCCGTGCCATGCCGGTGCCATGCCGTGCCATGCCGGTGCCATGCCGTGCCATGCCGGTGCCATGCCGTGCCATGCCGGTGCCATGCCGTGCCATGCCGGTGCCATGCCGTGCCATGCCGGTGCCATGCCGGTGCCATGCCGTGCCATGCCGGTGCCATGCCGTTCCATGCCGGTGCCATGCCGTGCCATGCCGGTGCCATGCCGTGCCATGCCGGTGCCATGCCGTGCCATGCCGGTGCCATGCCGTGCCATGCCGGTGCCATGCCGTGCCATGCCGGTGCCATGCCGTGCCATGCCGGTGCCATGCCGTGCCATGCCGGTGCCATGCCGTGCCATGCCGGTGCCATGCCGTGCCATGCCGGTGCCATGCCGTGCCATGCCGGTGCCATGCCGTGCCATGCCGGTGCCATGCCGTGCCATGCCGGTGCCATGCCGTGCCATGCCGGTGCCATGCCGTGCCATGCCGTGCCATGCCGTGCCATGCCGTGCCATGCCGTGCCATGCCGTGCCATGCCATTCCATGCCATTCCATGCCATTCCATGCCATTCCATGCCATTCCATGCCATTCCATGCCATTCCATGCCATTCCATGCCATTCCATGCCATTCCATGCCATTCCATGCCATTCCATGCCATTCCATGCCATTCCATGCCATTCCATGCCATTCCATGCCATTCCATGCCATTCCATGCCATTCCATGCCATTCCATGCCATTCCATGCCATTCCATGCCATTCCATGCCATTCAATGCCATTCCATGCCGGTGCCATGCCGTGCCATGCCGGTGCCATGCCGTGCCATGCCGGTGCCATGCCGTGCCATGCCGGTGCCATGCCGTGCCATGCCGGTGCCATGCCGGTGCCATGCCGTGCCATGCCGGTGCCATGCCGTGCCATGCCGGTGCCATGCCGTGCCATGCCGGTGCCATGCCGTGCCATGCCGGTGCCATGCCGTGCCATGCCGGTGCCATGCCGTGCCATGCCGGTGCCATGCCGGTGCCATGCCGTGCCATGCCGGTGCCATGCCGTGCCATGCCGGTGCCATGCCGTGCCATGCCGGTGCCATGCCGTGCCATGCCGGTGCCATGCCGTGCCATGCCGGTGCCATGCCGTGCCATGCCGGTGCCATGCCGTGCCATGCCGGTGCCATGCCGTGCCATGCCGGTGCCATGCCGTGCCATGCCGGTGCCATGCCGTGCCATGCCGGTGCCATGCCGTGCCATGCCGGTGCCATGCCGTGCCATGCCGGTGCCATGCCGTGCCATGCCGGTGCCATGCCGTGCCATGCCGGTGCCATGCCGGTGCCATGCCGTGCCATGCCGGTGCCATGCCGGTGCCATGCCGGTGCCATGCCGTGCCATGCCGGTGCCATGCCGTGCCATGCCGGTGCCATGCCGTGCCATGCCGTGCCATGCCGGTGCCATGCCGTGCCATGCCGGTGCCATGCCGTGCCATGCCGGTGCCATGCCGTGCCATGCCGTGCCATGCCGTTGCCATGCCGTGCCATGCCGGTGCCATGCCGTGCCATGCCGGTGCCATGCCGTGCCATGCCGGTGCCATGCCGTGCCATGCCGGTGCCATGCCGTGCCATGCCGTGCCATGCGGTGCCATGCCATTCCATGCCATTCCATGCCATTCCATGCCATTCCATGTCATTCCATGCCATTCCATGCCATTCCATGCCATTCCATGCCATTCCATGCCATTCCATGCCATTCCATGCCATTCAATGCCGTGCCATGCCGTGCCATGCCGTGCCATGCCGGTGCCATGCCGTGCCATGCCGGTGCCATGCCGTGCCATGCCGGTGCCATGCCGTGCCATGCCGGTGCCATGCCGTGCCATGCCGGTGCCATGCCGTGCCATGCCGGTGCCATGCCGTGCCATGCCGGTGCCATGCCGTGCCATGCCGTGCCATGCCATTCCATGCCATTCCATGCCAGTCCATGCCAGTCCATGCCAGTCCATGCCATTCCATGCCATTCCATGCCACTCAATGCGGTGCCATGCCGTGCCATGCCGTGCCATTCCGTGCCATTCAATGCCATTCCATGCCATTCAATGCCGTGCCATGCCGTGCCATGCCGTGCCATGCCGTGCCATGCCGTGCCATGCCGTGCCATGCCGTGCCATGCCGTACCATGCCGTGCCATGCGGTGCCATGCCATTCCATGCCATTCCATGCCATCCCATGCCATTCCATGCCATTCCATGCCATTCAATGCCATTCCATGCCATTCAATGCCATTCCATGCCATTCCATGCCATTCCATGCCATTCCATGCCATTCCATGCCATTCCATGCCATTCCATGCCATTCCATGCCATTCCATGCCATTCCATGCCATTCCATGCCATTCCATGCCATTCCATGCTATTCCATGCCGTGCCATGCCGGTGCCATGCCGTGCCATGCCGGTGCCATGCCGTGCCATGCCGGTGCCATGCCGTGCCATGCCGGTGCCATGCCGTGCCATGCCGGTGCCATGCCGTGCCATGCCGGTGCCATGCCGTGCCATGCCGGTGCCATGCCGTGCCATGCCGGTGCCATGCCGTGCCATGCCGGTGCCATGCCGTGCCATGCCGGTGCCATGCCGTGCCATGCCGGTGCCATGCCGTGCCATGCCGGTGCCATGCCGTGCCATGCCGGTGCCATGCCGTGCCATGCCGGTGCCATGCCGTGCCATGCCGGTGCCATGCCGTGCCATGCCGGTGCCATGCCGTGCCATGCCGGTGCCATGCCGTGCCATGCCGGTGCCATGCCGTGCCATGCCGGTGCCATGCCGGTGCCATGCCGTGCCATGCCGTGCCATGCCGGTGCCATGCCGTTCCATGCCGGTGCCATGCCGTGCCATGCCGGTGCCATGCCGTGCCATGCCGGTGCCATGCCGTGCCATGCCGGTGCCATGCCGTGCCATGCCGGTGCCATGCCGTGCCATGCCGGTGCCATGCCGGTGCCATGCCGTGCCATGCCGGTGCCATGCCGTGCCATGCCGGTGCCATGCCGTGCCATGCCGGTGCCATGCCGTGCCATGCCGGTGCCATGCCGTGCCATGCCGGTGCCATGCCGTGCCATGCCGGTGCCATGCCGTGCCATGCCGGTGCCATGCCGTGCCATGCCGGTGCCATGCCGTGCCATGCCGGTGCCATGCCGTGCCATGCCGGTGCCATGCCGTGCCATGCCGGTGCCATGCCGTGCCATGCCGGTGCCATGCCGTGCCATGCCGGTGCCATGCCGTGCCATGCCGGTGCCATGCCGTGCCATGCCGGTGCCATGCCGTGCCATGCCGGTGCCATGCCGTGCCATGCCGGTGCCATGCCGTGCCATGCCGGTGCCATGCCGTGCCATGCCGGTGCCATGCCGTGCCATGCCGGTGCCATGCCGTGCCATGCCGGTGCCATGCCGTGCCATGCCGGTGCCATGCCGTGCCATGCCGGTGCCATGCCGTGCCATGCCGGTGCCATGCCGTGCCATGCCGGTGCCATGCCGTGCCATGCCGGTGCCATGCCGTGCCATGCCGGTGCCATGCCGTGCCATGCCGGTGCCATGCCGTGCCATGCCGGTGCCATGCCGTGCCATGCCGTGCCATGCCGTGCCATGCCGGTGCCATGCCGTGCCATGCCGGTGCCATGCCGTGCCATGCCGGTGCCATGCCATTCCATGCCGGTGCCATGCCGTGCCATGCCGGTGCCATGCCGTGCCATGCCGGTGCCATGCCGTGCCATGCCGGTGCCATGCCGTGCCATGCCGGTGCCATGCCGTGCCATGCCGGTGCCATGCCGTGCCATGCCGGTGCCATGCCGTGCCATGCCGGTGCCATGCCGTGCCATGCCGGTGCCATGCCGTGCCATGCCGTGCCATGCCGTGCCATGCCGGTGCCATGCCGTGCCATGCCGGTGCCATGCCGTGCCATGCCGGTGCCATGCCGTGCCATGCCGTGCCATGCCGGTGCCATGCCGTGCCATGCCGGTGCCATGCCGTGCCATGCCGGTGCCATGCCGTGCCATGCCGGTGCCATGCCGTGCCATGCCGTGCCATGCCGTGCCATGCCGTGCCATGCCGTGCCATGCCGTGCCATGCCATTCCATGCCATTCCATGCCATTCCATGCCATTCCATGCCATTCCATGCCATTCCATGCCATTCCATGCCATTCCATGCCATTCCATGCCATTCCATGCCATTCCATGCCATTCCATGCCATTCCATGCCATTCCATGCCATTCCATGCCATTCCATGCCATTCCATGCCATTCAATGCCATTCCATGCCATTCAATGCCATTCCATGCCGGTGCCATGCCGTGCCATGCCGGTGCCATGCCGTGCCATGCCGGTGCCATGCCGTGCCATGCCGGTGCCATGCCGTGCCATGCCGGTGCCATGCCGTGCCATGCCGTGCCATGCCGGTGCCATGCCGTGCCATGCCGGTGCCATGCCGTGCCATGCCGGTGCCATGCCGTGCCATGCCGTGCCATGCCATTCCATGCCATTCCATGCCATTCCATGACATTCCATGCCATTCCATGCCATTCCATGCCATTCCATGCCATTCCATGCCATTCCATGCCATTCCATGCCATTCCATGCCATTCCATGCCATTCCATGCCATTCAATGCCATTCCATGCCGTGCCATGCCGGTGCCATGCCGTGCCATGCCGGTGCCATGCCGTGCCATGCCGGTGCCATGCCGTGCCATGCCGGTGCCATGCCGTGCCATGCCGGTGCCATGCCGTGCCATGCCGGTGCCATGCCGTGCCATGCCGGTGCCATGCCGTGCCATGCCGTGCCATGCCGGTGCCATGCCGTGCCATGCCGGTGCCATGCCGTGCCATGCCGGTGCCATGCCGTGCCATGCCGTGCCATGCCGTGCCATGCCGTGCCATGCCGTGCCATGCCGTGCCATGCCGTGCCATGCCGGTGCCATGCCGTGCCATGCCGGTGCCATGCCGTGCCATGCCGGTGCCATGCCGTGCCATGCCGGTGCCATGCCGTGCCATGCCGGTGCCATGCCGTGCCATGCCGGTGCCATGCCGTGCCATGCCGGTGCCATGCCGTGCCATGCCGGTGCCATGCCGTGCCATGCCGGTGCCATGCCGTGCCATGCCGGTGCCATGCCGTGCCATGCCGGTGCCATGCCGTGCCATGCCGGTGCCATGCCGTGCCATGCCGTGCCATGCCGGTGCCATGCCGTGCCATGCCGGTGCCATGCCGTGCCATGCCGTGCCATGCCGGTGCCATGCCGTGCCATGCCGGTGCCATGCCGTGCCATGCCGGTGCCATGCCGTGCCATGCCGGTGCCATGCCGTGCCATGCCGGTGCCATGCCGTGCCATGCCGTGCCATGCCGTGCCATGCCGTGCCATGCCGGTGCCATGCCGTGCCATGCCGGTGCCATGCCGTGCCATGCCGGTGCCATGCCGTGCCATGCCGGTGCCATGCCGTGCCATGCCGTGCCATGCCGTGCCATGCCGTGCCATGCCGTGCCATGCCGTGCCATGCCGGTGCCATGCCGTGCCATGCCGGTGCCATGCCGTGCCATGCCGGTGTCATGCCGTGCCATGCCGTGCCATGCCGTGCCATGCCGTGCCATGCCGTGCCATGCCGTGCCATGCCGTGCCATGCCGTGCCATGCCGTGCCATGCCATTCCATGCCATTCCATGCCATTCCATGCCATTCCATGCCATTCCATGCCATTCCATGCCATTCCATGCCATTCCATGCCATTCCATGCCATTCCATGCCATTCCATGCCATTCCATGCCATTCCATGCCATTCCATGCCATTCCATGCCATTCCATGCCATTCCATGCCATTCCATGCCATTCCATGCCATTCCATGCCATTCCATGCCATTCCATGCCATTCCATGCCGTGCCATGCCGTGCCATGCCGTGCCATGCCGGTGCCATGCCGGTGCCATGCCGGTGCCATGCCGGTGCCATGCCGGTGCCATGCCGGTGCCATGCCGTGCCATGCCGGTGCCATGCCGTGCCATGCCGGTGCCATGCCGTGCCATGCCGGTGCCATGCCGTGCCATGCCGGTGCCATGCCGTGCCATGCCGGTGCCATGCCGTGCCATGCCGGTGCCATGCCGTGCCATGCCGGTGCCATGCCGTGCCATGCCGGTGCCATGCCGTGCCATGCCGGTGCCATGCCGGTGCCATGCCGTGCCATGCCGGTGCCATGCCGTGCCATCCCGGTGCCATGCCGTGCCATGCCGGTGCCATGCCGTGCCATGCCGGTGCCATGCCGTGCCATGCCGGTGCCATGCCGTGCCATGCCGGTGCCATGCCGTGCCATGCCGGTGCCATGCCGTGCCATGCCGGTGCCATGCCGTGCCATGCCGGTGCCATGCCGTGCCATGCCGGTGCCATGCCGTGCCATGCCGGTGCCATGCCGTGCCATGCCGGTGCCATGCCGTGCCATGCCGGTGCCATGCCGTGCCATGCCGGTGCCATGCCGTGCCATGCCGGTGCCATGCCGTGCCATGCCGGTGCCATGCCGTGCCATGCCGTGCCATGCCGGTGCCATGCCGTGCCATGCCGGTGCCATGCCGTGCCATGCCGGTGCCATGCCGTGCCATGCCGTGCCATGCCGTGCCATGCCGTGCCATGCCGTGCCATGCCGTGCCATGCCATTCCATGCCATTCCATGCCATTCCATGCCATTCCATGCCATTCCATGCCATTCCATGCCATTCCATGCCATTCCATGCCATTCCATGCCATTCCATGCCATTCCATGCCATTCCATGCCATTCCATGCCATTCCATGCCATTCCATGCCATTCCATGCCATTCCATGCCATTCCATGCCATTCAATGCCATTCCATGCCGGTGCCATGCCGTGCCATGCCGGTGCCATGCCGTGCCATGCCGGTGCCATGCCGTGCCATGCCGGTGCCATGCCGGTGCCATGCCGTGCCATGCCGGTGCCATGCCGTGCCATGCCGGTGCCATGCCGTGCCATGCCGGTGCCATGCCGTGCCATGCCGGTGCCATGCCGTGCCATGCCGGTGCCATGCCGTGCCATGCCGGTGCCATGCCGTGCCATGCCGGTGCCATGCCGGTGCCATGCCGTGCCATGCCGGTGCCATGCCGTGCCATGCCGGTGCCATGCCGTGCCATGCCGGTGCCATGCCGTGCCATGCCGGTGCCATGCCGTGCCATGCCGGTGCCATGCCGTGCCATGCCGGTGCCATGCCGTGCCATGCCGGTGCCATGCCGTGCCATGCCGGTGCCATGCCGTGCCATGCCGGTGCCATGCCGTGCCATGCCGGTGCCATGCCGTGCCATGCCGGTGCCATGCCGTGCCATGCCGGTGCCATGCCGTGCCATGCCGGTGCCATGCCGGTGCCATGCCGTGCCATGCCGGTGCCATGCCGGTGCCATGCCGGTGCCATGCCGTGCCATGCCGGTGCCATGCCGTGCCATGCCGGTGCCATGCCGTGCCATGCCGTGCCATGCCGGTGCCATGCCGTGCCATGCCGGTGCCATGCCGTGCCATGCCGGTGCCATGCCGTGCCATGCCGTGCCATGCCGGTGCCATGCCGTGCCATGCCGGTGCCATGCCGTGCCATGCCGGTGCCATGCCGTGCCATGCCGGTGCCATGCCGTGCCATGCCGGTGCCATGCCGTGCCATGCCGTGCCATGCGGTGCCATGCCGGTGCCATGCCGTGCCATGCCGGTGCCATGCCGTGCCATGCCGGTGCCATGCCGTGCCATGCCGGTGCCATGCCGTGCCATGCCGGTGCCATGCCGTGCCATGCCGGTGCCATGCCGTGCCATGCCGGTGCCATGCCGTGCCATGCCGGTGCCATGCCGTGCCATGCCGGTGCCATGCCGTGCCATGCCGGTGCCATGCCGTGCCATGCCGGTGCCATGCCGTGCCATGCCGGTGCCATGCCGTGCCATGCCGTGCCATGCCGTGCCATGCCGGTGCCATGCCGTGCCATGCCGGTGCCATGCCGGTGCCATGCCGTGCCATGCCGGTGCCATGCCGTGCCATGCCGGTGCCATGCCGTGCCATGCCGGTGCCATGCCGTGCCATGCCGGTGCCATGCCGTGCCATGCCGTGCCATGCCGGTGCCATGCCGTGCCATGCCGTGCCATGCCGGTGCCATGCCGTGCCATGCCGGTGCCATGCCGTGCCATGCCGTGCCATGCCGTGCCATGCCGTGCCATGCCATTCCATGCCATTCCATGCCATTCCATGCCATTCCATGTCATTCCATGCCATTCCATGCCATTCCATGCCATTCCATGCCATTCCATGCCATTCCATGCCATTCCATGCCATTCCATGCCATTCCATGCCATTCCATGCCATTCCATGCCATTCCATGCCATTCCATGCCATTCAATGCCATTCCATGCCATTCAATGCCATTCCATGCCGGTGCCATGCCGTGCCATGCCGGTGCCATGCCGTGCCATGCCGGTGCCATGCCGTGCCATGCCGGTGCCATGCCGTGCCATGCCGGTGCCATGCCGTGCCATGCCGTGCCATGCCGGTGCCATGCCGTGCCATGCCGGTGCCATGCCGTGCCATGCCGGTGCCATGCCGTGCCATGCCGTGCCATGCCATTCCATGCCATTCCATGCCATTCCATGACATTCCATGCCATTCCATGCCATTCCATGCCATTCCATGCCATTCCATGCCATTCCATGCCATTCCATGCCATTCCATGCCATTCCATGCCATTCCATGCCATTCCATGCCATTCCATGCCATTCCATGCCATTCCATGCCATTCCATGCCATTCCATGCCATTCCATGCCATTCAATGCCATTCCATGCCGTGCCATGCCGGTGCCATGCCGTGCCATGCCGGTGCCATGCCGTGCCATGCCGGTGCCATGCCGTGCCATGCCGGTGCCATGCCGTGCCATGCCGGTGCCATGCCGTGCCATGCCGGTGCCATGCCGTGCCATGCCGGTGCCATGCCGTGCCATGCCGGTGCCATGCCGTGCCATGCCGGTGCCATGCCGTGCCATGCCGGTGCCATGCCGTGCCATGCCGTGCCATGCCGTGCCATGCCGTGCCATGCCGTGCCATGCCGTGCCATGCCGTGCCATGCCGGTGCCATGCCGTGCCATGCCGGTGCCATGCCGTGCCATGCCGGTGCCATGCCGTGCCATGCCGGTGCCATGCCGTGCCATGCCGGTGCCATGCCGTGCCATGCCGGTGCCATGCCGTGCCATGCCGGTGCCATGCCGTGCCATGCCGGTGCCATGCCGTGCCATGCCGGTGCCATGCCGTGCCATGCCGGTGCCATGCCGTGCCATGCCGGTGCCATGCCGTGCCATGCCGGTGCCATGCCGTGCCATGCCGGTGCCATGCCGTGCCATGCCGTGCCATGCCGGTGCCATGCCGTGCCATGCCGGTGCCATGCCGTGCCATGCCGGTGCCATGCCGTGCCATGCCGTGCCATGCCGGTGCCATGCCGTGCCATGCCGGTGCCATGCCGTGCCATGCCGGTGCCATGCCGTGCCATGCCGGTGCCATGCCGTGCCATGCCGGTGCCATGCCGTGCCATGCCGTGCCATGCCGTGCCATGCCGTGCCATGCCGGTGCCATGCCGTGCCATGCCGGTGCCATGCCGTGCCATGCCGGTGCCATGCCGTGCCATGCCGTGCCATGCCGTGCCATGCCGTGCCATGCCGTGCCATGCCGTGCCATGCCGTGCCATGCCGGTGCCATGCCGTGCCATGCCGGTGCCATGCCGTGCCATGCCGGTGTCATGCCGTGCCATGCCGTGCCATGCCGTGCCATGCCGTGCCATGCCGTGCCATGCCGTGCCATGCCATTCCATGCCATTCCATGCCATTCCATGCCATTCCATGCCATTCCATGCCATTCCATGCCATTCCATGCCATTCCATGCCATTCCATGCCATTCCATGCCATTCCATGCCATTCCATGCCATTCCATGCCATTCCATGCCATTCCATGCCATTCCATGCCATTCCATGCCATTCCATGCCATTCCATGCCATTCCATGCCATTCCATGCCATTCCATGCCATTCCATGCCATTCCATGCCATTCCATGCCATTCCATGCCATTCCATGCCATTCCATGCCATTCCATGCCATTCCATGCCGTGCCATGCCGTGCCATGCCGGTGCCATGCCGGTGCCATGCCGGTGCCATGCCGGTGCCATGCCGGTGCCATGCCGGTGCCATGCCGGTGCCATGCCGGTGCCATGCCGGTGCCATGCCGTGCCATGCCGGTGCCATGCCGTGCCATGCCGGTGCCATGCCGTGCCATGCCGGTGCCATGCCGTGCCATGCCGGTGCCATGCCGTGCCATGCCGGTGCCATGCCGTGCCATGCCGGTGCCATGCCGTGCCATGCCGGTGCCATGCCGTGCCATGCCGGTGCCATGCCGGTGCCATGCCGTGCCATGCCGGTGCCATGCCGTGCCATCCCGGTGCCATGCCGTGCCATGCCGGTGCCATGCCGTGCCATGCCGGTGCCATGCCGTGCCATGCCGGTGCCATGCCGTGCCATGCCGGTGCCATGCCGTGCCATGCCGGTGCCATGCCGTGCCATGCCGGTGCCATGCCGTGCCATGCCGGTGCCATGCCGTGCCATGCCGGTGCCATGCCGTGCCATGCCGGTGCCATGCCGTGCCATGCCGGTGCCATGCCGTGCCATGCCGGTGCCATGCCGTGCCATGCCGGTGCCATGCCGTGCCATGCCGGTGCCATGCCGTGCCATGCCGGTGCCATGCCGTGCCATGCCGTGCCATGCCGGTGCCATGCCGTGCCATGCCGTGCCATGCCGTGCCATGCCGTGCCATGCCATTCCATGCCATTCCATGCCATTCCATGTCATTCCATGCCATTCCATGCCATTCCATGTCATTCCATGCCATTCCATGCCATTCCATGCCATTCCATGCCATTCCATGCCATTCCATGCCATTCCATGCCATTCCATGCCATTCCATGCCATTCCATGCCATTCCATGCCATTCCATGCCATTCCATGCCATTCCATGCCATTCCATGCCATTCCATGCCATTCCATGCCATTCCATGCCATTCCATGCCATTCCATGCCATTCCATGCCATTCCATGCCATTCCATGCCATTCCATGCCATTCCATGCCATTCCATGCCATTCCATGCCATTCCATGCCATTCCATGCCATTCCATGCCATTCCATGCCATTCCATGCCATTCCATGCCATTCCATGCCATTCCATGCCATTCCATGCCATTCCATGCCATTCCATGCCATTCAATGCCATTCCATGCCGGTGCCATGCCGTGCCATGCCGGTGCCATGCCGTGCCATGCCGGTGCCATGCCGTGCCATGCCGGTGCCATGCCGTGCCATGCCGGTGCCATGCCGTGCCATGCCGGTGCCATGCCGGTGCCATGCCGTGCCATGCCGGTGCCATGCCGGTGCCATGCCGGTGCCATGCCGGTGCCATGCCGGTGCCATGCCGTGCCATGCCGGTGCCATGCCGTGCCATGCCGTGCCATGCCATTCCATGCCATTCCATGCCATTCCATGCCATTCCATGCCATTCCATGCCATTCCATGCCATTCCATGCCATTCCATGCCATTCCATGCCATTCAATGCCATTCCATGCCGTGCCATGCCGGTGCCATGCCGGTGCCATGCCGTGCCATGCCGGTGCCATGCCGTGCCATGCCGGTGCCATGCCGTGCCATGCCGGTGCCATGCCGTGCCATGCCGGTGCCATGCCGTGCCATGCCGGTGCCATGCCGTGCCATGCCGGTGCCATGCCGTGCCATGCCGTGCCATGCCGTGCCATGCCGGTGCCATGCCGTGCCATGCCGGTGCCATGCCGTGCCATGCCGGTGCCATGCCGTGCCATGCCGGTGCCATGCCGTGCCATGCCGGTGCCTCGCCGTGCCATGCCGGTGCCATGCTGTGCCATGCCGGTGCCATGCCGTGCCATGCCGTGCCATGCCGTGCCATGCCGTGCCATGCCGTGCCATGCCGTGCCATGCCATTCCATGCCATTCCATGCCATTCCATGCCATTCCATGCCATTCCATGCCATTCCATGCCATTCCATGCCATTCCATGCCATTCCATGCCATTCCATGCCATTCCATGCCATTCCATGCCATTCCATGCCATTCCATGCCATTCCATGCCATTCCATGCCATTCCATGCCATTCCATGCCATTCCATGCCATTCCATGCCATTCCATGCCATTCCATGCCATTCCATGCCATTCCATGCCATTCCATGCCATTCCATGCCATTCCATGCCATTCCATGCCATTCCATGCCATTCCATGCCATTCCATGCCATTCCATGCCATTCCATGCCATTCCATGCCATTCAATGCCATTCCATGCCGGTGCCATGCCGTGCCATGCCGGTGCCATGCCGTGCCATGCCGGTGCCATGCCGTGCCATGCCGGTGCCATGCCGTGCCATGCCGGTGCCATGCCGTGCCATGCCGTGCCATGCCGTGCCATGCCGGTGCCATGCCGTGCCATGCCGGTGCCATGCCGTGCCATGCCGGTGCCATGCCGTGCCATGCCGTGCCATGCCGGTGCCATGCCGTGCCATGCCGGTGCCATGCCGTGCCATGCCGTGCCATGCCGTGCCATGCCGTGCCATGCCGTGCCATGCCATTCCATGCCATTCCATGCCATTCCATGCCATTCCATGCCATTCCATGCCATTCCATGCCATTCCATGCCATTCCATGCCATTCCATGCCATTCCATGCCATTCCATGCCATTCCATGCCATTCCATGCCATTCCATGCCATTCCATGCCATTCCATGCCATTCCATGCCATTCCATGCCATTCCATGCCATTCCATGCCATTCCATGCCATTCCATGCCATTCCATGCCATTCCATGCCATTCCATGCCATTCCATGCCATTCAATGCCATTCCATGCCGGTGCCATGCCGTGCCATGCCGGTGCCATGCCGTGCCATGCCGGTGCCATGCCGTGCCATGCCGGTGCCATGCCGTGCCATGCCGTGCCATGCCGTGCCATGCCGGTGCCATGCCGGTGCCATGCCGTGCCATGCCGGTGCCAGCCGGTGCCATGCCGGTGCCATGCCGTGCCATGCCGGTGCCATGCCGTGCCATGCCGTGCCATGCCGGTGCCATGCCGTGCCATGCCGTGCCATGCCGGTGCCATGCCGTGCCATGCCGGTGCCATGCCGTGCCATGCCGTGCCATGCCATTCCATGCCATTCCATGCCATTCCATGACATTCCATGCCATTCCATGCCATTCCATGACATTCCATGCCATTCCATGCCATTCCATGCCATTCCATGCCATTCCATGCCATTCCATGCCATTCCATGCCATTCCATGCCATTCCATGCCATTCCATGCCATTCCATGCCATTCCATGCCATTCCATGCCATTCCATGCCATTCCATGCCATTCAATGCCATTCCATGCCGTGCCATGCCGGTGCCATGCCGTGCCATGCCGGTGCCATGCCGTGCCATGCCGGTGCCATGCCGTGCCATGCCGGTGCCATGCCGTGCCATGCCGGTGCCATGCCGTGCCATGCCGGTGCCATGCCGTGCCATGCCGGTGCCATGCCGTGCCATGCCGTGCCATGCCGGTGCCATGCCGTGCCATGCCGGTGCCATGCCGTGCCATGCCGGTGCCATGCCGTGCCATGCCGGTGCCATGCCGTGCCATGCCGTGCCATTCCATGCCATTCCATGCCATTCCATGCCATTCCATGCCATTCCATGCCATTCCATGCCATTCCATGCCATTCCATGCCATTCCATGCCATTCAATGCCGTGCCATGCCGGTGCCATGCCGTGCCATGCCGTGCCATGCCGGTGCTATGCCGTGCCATGCCGGTGCCATGCCGTGCCATGCCGGTGCCATGCCGTGCCATGCCGGTGCCATGCCGTGCCATGCCGGTGCCATGCCGTGCCATGCCGGTGCCATGCCGTGCCATGCCGGTGCCATGCCGTGCCATGCCGGTGCCATGCCGGTGCCATGCCGGTGCCATGCCGTGCCATGCCGGTGCCATGCCGGTGCCATGCCGTGCCATGCCGGTGCCATGCCGTGCCATGCCATTCCATGCCATTCCATGCCATTCCATGCCATTCCATGCCATTCCATGCCATTCCATGCCATTCCATGCCATTCCATGCCATTCCATGCCATTCCATGCCATTCCATGCCGTGCCATGCGGTGCCATGCCATTCCATGCGGTGCCATGCCATTCCATGCGGTGCCATGCCATTCCATGCCGTGCCATGCGGTGCCATGCCATTCCATGCCATTCCATGCGGTGCCATGCCATTCCATGCGGTGCCATGCCATTCCATGCCGTGCCATGCGGTGCCATGCCATTCCATGCGGTGCGATGCCATTCCATGCCATTCCATGCCATTCCATGCCATTCCATGCCATTCCATGCCATTCCATGCCATTCCATGCCATTCCATGCCATTCCATGCCATTCCATGCCATTCCATGCCATTCCATGCCATTCAATGCCGTGCCATGCCGGTGCCATGCCGTGCCATGCCGTGCCATGCGGTGCCATGCCATTCCATGCCATTCCATGCCAGTCCATGCCAGTCCATGCCATTCCATGCCATTCCATGCCATTCCATGCCATTCCATGCCATTCCATGCCATTCCATGCCATTCCATGCCATTCCATGCCATTCCATGCCATTCCATGCCATTCCATGCCATTCCATGCCAGTCCATGCCAGTCCATGCCATTCCATGCCATTCCATGCCACTCAATGCGGTGCCATGCCGTGCCATGCCGTGCCATGCCGTGCCATGCCGGTGCCATGCCGTGCCATGCCGTGCCATGCCGGTGCCATGCCGTGCCATGCCGGTGCCATGCCGTGCCATGCCGGTGCCATGCCGTGCCATGCCGTGCCATGCCGGTGCCATGCCGTGCCATGCCGTGCCATGCCGTGCCATGCCGGTGCCATGCCGTGCCATGCCGGTGCCATGCCGTGCCATGCCGTGCCATGCCGTGCCATGCCGGTGCCATGCCGTGCCATGCCGGTGCCATGCCGTGCCATGCCGGTGCCATGCCGTGCCATGCCGGTGCCATGCCGTGCCATGCCGGTGCCATGCCGTGCCATGCCGGTGCCATGCCGTGCCATGCCGGTGCCATGCCGTGCCATGCCGGTGCCATGCCGTGCCATGCCGGTGCCATGCCGGTGCCATGCCGTGCCATGCCGGTGCCATGCCGGTGCCATGCCGGTGCCATGCCGTGCCATGCCGGTGCCATGCCGTGCCATGCCGGTGCCATGCCGTGCCATGCCGTGCCATGCCGGTGCCATGCCGTGCCATGCCGGTGCCATGCCGTGCCATGCCGGTGCCATGCCGTGCCATGCCGTTGCCATGCCGTGCCATGCCGGTGCCATGCCGTGCCATGCCGGTGCCATGCCGTGCCATGCCGGTGCCATGCCGTGCCATGCCGGTGCCATGCCGTGCCATGCCGTGCCATGCGGTGCCATGCCATTCCATGCCATTCCATGCCATTCCATGCCATTCCATGTCATTCCATGCCATTCCATGCCATTCCATGCCATTCCATGCCATTCCATGCCATTCCATGCCATTCCATGCCATTCCATGCCATTCCATGCCATTCCATGCCATTCAATGCCGTGCCATGCCGTGCCATGCCGTGCCATGCCGGTGCCATGCCGTGCCATGCCGGTGCCATGCCGTGCCATGCCGGTGCCATGCCGTGCCATGCCGGTGCCATGCCGTGCCATGCCGGTGCCATGCCGTGCCATGCCGGTGCCATGCCGTGCCATGCCGTGCCATGCCATTCCATGCCATTCCATGCCAGTCCATGCCAGTCCATGCCAGTCCATGCCATTCCATGCCATTCCATGCCACTCAATGCGGTGCCATGCCGTGCCATGCCGTGCCATTCCGTGCCATTCAATGCCATTCCATGCCATTCAATGCCGTGCCATGCCGTGCCATGCCGTGCCATGCCGTGCCATGCCGTGCCATGCCGTGCCATGCCGTGCCATGCCGTACCATGCCGTGCCATGCGGTGCCATGCCATTCCATGCCATTCCATGCCATCCCATGCCATTCCATGCCATTCCATGCCATTCAATGCCATTCCATGCCATTCAATGCCATTCCATGCCATTCCATGCCATTCCATGCCATTCCATGCCATTCCATGCCATTCCATGCCATTCCATGCCATTCCATGCCATTCCATGCCATTCCATGCTATTCCATGCCGTGCCATGCCGGTGCCATGCCGTGCCATGCCGGTGCCATGCCGTGCCATGCCGGTGCCATGCCGTGCCATGCCGGTGCCATGCCGTGCCATGCCGGTGCCATGCCGTGCCATGCCGGTGCCATGCCGTGCCATGCCGGTGCCATGCCGTGCCATGCCGGTGCCATGCCGTGCCATGCCGGTGCCATGCCGTGCCATGCCGGTGCCATGCCGTGCCATGCCGGTGCCATGCCGGTGCCATGCCGTGCCATGCCGGTGCCATGCCGTTCCATGCCGGTGCCATGCCGTGCCATGCCGGTGCCATGCCGTGCCATGCCGGTGCCATGCCGTGCCATGCCGGTGCCATGCCGGTGCCATGCCGTGCCATGCCGGTGCCATGCCGGTGCCATGCCGTGCCATGCCGGTGCCATGCCGTGCCATGCCGGTGCCATGCCGTGCCATGCCGGTGCCATGCCGTGCCATGCCGGTGCCATGCCGTGCCATGCCGGTGCCATGCCGTGCCATGCCGGTGCCATGCCGTGCCATGCCGGTGCCATGCCGTGCCATGCCGGTGCCATGCCGTGCCATGCCGGTGCCATGCCGTGCCATGCCGGTGCCATGCCGTGCCATGCCGGTGCCATGCCGTGCCATGCCGGTGCCATGCCGTGCCATGCCGGTGCCATGCCGTGCCATGCCGGTGCCATGCCGTGCCATGCCGGTGCCATGCCGTGCCATGCCGGTGCCATGCCGTGCCATGCCGGTGCCATGCCGTGCCATGCCGGTGCCATGCCGTGCCATGCCGGTGCCATGCCGTGCCATGCCGGTGCCATGCCGTGCCATGCCGGTGCCATGCCGTGCCATGCCGGTGCCATGCCGTGCCATGCCGTGCCATGCCGTGCCATGCCGGTGCCATGCCGTGCCATGCCGGTGCCATGCCGTGCCATGCCGGTGCCATGCCGTGCCATGCCGGTGCCATGCCGTGCCATGCCGGTGCCATGCCGTGCCATGCCGGTGCCATGCCGTGCCATGCCGGTGCCATGCCGTGCCATGCCGGTGCCATGCCGTGCCATGCCGGTGCCATGCCGTGCCATGCCGGTGCCATGCCGTGCCATGCCGGTGCCATGCCGTGCCATGCCGTGCCATGCCGGTGCCATGCCGTGCCATGCCGGTGCCATGCCGTGCCATGCCGTGCCATGCCGTGCCATGCCGTGCCATGCCGTGCCATGCCGTGCCATGCCATTCCATGCCATTCCATGCCATTCCATGCCATTCCATGTCATTCCATGCCATTCCATGCCATTCCATGCCATTCCATGCCATTCCATGCCATTCCATGCCATTCCATGCCATTCCATGCCATTCCATGCCATTCCATGCCATTCCATGCCATTCCATGCCATTCCATGCCATTCCATGCCATTCCATGCCATTCCATGCCATTCCATGCCATTCCATGCCATTCCATGCCATTCCATGCCATTCCATGCCATTCCATGCCATTCCATGCCATTCAATGCCATTCCATGCCGGTGCCATGCCGTGCCATGCCGGTGCCATGCCGTGCCATGCCGGTGCCATGCCGTGCCATGCCGGTGCCATGCCGTGCCATGCCGGTGCCATGCCGTGCCATGCCGGTGCCATGCCGTGCCATGCCGGTGCCATGCCGTGCCATGCCGGTGCCATGCCGTGCCATGCCGGTGCCATGCCGTGCCATGCCGGTGCCATGCCGTGCCATGCCGGTGCCATGCCGTGCCATGCCGGTGCCATGCCGTGCCATGCCGGTGCCATGCCGTGCCATGCCGGTGCCATGCCGTGCCATGCCGGTGCCATGCCGTGCCATGCCGGTGCCATGCCGTGCCATGCCGGTGCCATGCCGTGCCATGCCGGTGCCATGCCGTGCCATGCCGTGCCATGCCGTGCCATGCCGGTGCCATGCCGTGCCATGCCGGTGCCATGCCGTGCCATGCCGGTGCCATGCCGTGCCATGCCGGTGCCATGCCGTGCCATGCCGGTGCCATGCCGTGCCATGCCGGTGCCATGCCGTGCCATGCCGGTGCCATGCCGTGCCATGCCGGTGCCATGCCGTGCCATGCCGGTGCCATGCCGTGCCATGCCGGTGCCATGCCGTGCCATGCCGTGCCATGCCGGTGCCATGCCGTGCCATGCCGGTGCCATGCCGTGCCATGCCGTGCCATGCCGTGCCATGCCGTGCCATGCCATTCCATGCCATTCCATGCCATTCCATGCCATTCCATGTCATTCCATGCCATTCCATGCCATTCCATGCCATTCCATGCCATTCCATGCCATTCCATGCCATTCCATGCCATTCCATGCCATTCCATGCCATTCCATGCCATTCCATGCCATTCCATGCCATTCCATGCCATTCCATGCCATTCCATGCCATTCCATGCCATTCCATGCCATTCCATGCCATTCCATGCCATTCCATGCCATTCCATGCCATTCCATGCCATTCAATGCCATTCCATGCCGGTGCCATGCCGTGCCATGCCGGTGCCATGCCGTGCCATGCCGGTGCCATGCCGTGCCATGCCGGTGCCATGCCGTGCCATGCCGGTGCCATGCCGTGCCATGCCGGTGCCATGCCGTGCCATGCCGGTGCCATGCCGTGCCATGCCGGTGCCATGCCGTGCCATGCCGGTGCCATGCCGTGACATGCCGTGCCATGCCGTGCCATGCCGGTGCCATGCCGTGCCATGCCGGTGCCATGCCGTGCCATGCCGGTGCCATGCCGTGCCATGCCGTGCCATGCCGGTGCCATGCCGTGCCATGCCGGTGCCATGCCGTGCCATGCCGTGCCATGCCGTGCCATGCCGTGCCATGCCGTGCCATGCCATTCCATGCCATTCCATGCCATTCCATGCCATTCCATGCCATTCCATGCCATTCCATGCCATTCCATGCCATTCCATGCCATTCCATGCCATTCCATGCCATTCCATGCCATTCCATGCCATTCCATGCCATTCCATGCCATTCCATGCCATTCCATGCCATTCCATGCCATTCCATGCCATTCCATGCCATTCCATGCCATTCCATGCCATTCCATGCCATTCCATGCCATTCCATGCCATTCCATGCCATTCCATGCCATTCAATGCCATTCCATGCCGGTGCCATGCCGTGCCATGCCGGTGCCATGCCGTGCCATGCCGGTGCCATGCCGTGCCATGCCGGTGCCATGCCGTGCCATGCCGGTGCCATGCCGTGCCATGCCGGTGCCATGCCGTGCCATGCCGTGCCATGCCGGTGCCATGCCGTGCCATGCCGGTGCCATGCCGTGCCATGCCGGTGCCATGCCGTGCCATGCCGTGCCATGCCATTCCATGCCATTCCATGCCATTCCATGACATTCCATGCCATTCCATGCCATTCCATGCCATTCCATGCCATTCCATGCCATTCCATGCCATTCCATGCCATTCCATGCCATTCCATGCCATTCCATGCCATTCCATGCCATTCCATGCCATTCCATGCCATTCCATGCCATTCCATGCCATTCAATGCCATTCCATGCCGTGCCATGCCGGTGCCATGCCGTGCCATGCCGGTGCCATGCCGTGCCATGCCGGTGCCATGCCGTGCCATGCCGGTGCCATGCCGTGCCATGCCGTGCCATGCCGGTGCCATGCCGTGCCATGCCGGTGCCATGCCGTGCCATGCCGGTGCCATGCCGTGCCATGCCGTGCCATGCCGTGCCATGCCGTGCCATGCCGGTGCCATGCCGTGCCATGCCGGTGCCATGCCGTGCCATGCCGGTGCCATGCCGTGCCATGCCGGTGCCATGCCGTGCCATGCCGGTGCCATGCCGTGCCATGCCGGTGCCATGCCGTGCCATGCCGTGCCATGCCGGTGCCATGCCGTGCCATGCCGGTGCCATGCCGTGCCATGCCGTGCCATGCCGTGCCATGCCGTGCCATGCCGGTGCCATGCCGTGCCATGCCGGTGCCATGCCGTGCCATGCCGGTGCCATGCCGTGCCATGCCGGTGCCATGCCGTGCCATGCCGGTGCCATGCCGTGCCATGCCGGTGCCATGCCGTGCCATGCCGGTGCCATGCCGTGCCATGCCGGTGCCATGCCGTGCCATGCCGGTGCCATGCCGTGCCATGCCGGTGCCATGCCGTGCCATGCCGGTGCCATGCCGTGCCATGCCGGTGCCATGCCGTGCCATGCCGGTGCCATGCCGTGCCATGCCGGTGCCATGCCGTGCCATGCCGGTGCCATGCCGTGCCATGCCGGTGCCATGCCGTGCCATGCCGGTGCCATGCCGTGCCATGCCGTGCCATGCCGGTGCCATGCCGTGCCATGCCGGTGCCATGCCGTGCCATGCCGGTGCCATGCCGTGCCATGCCGTGCCATGCCGGTGCCATGCCGTGCCATGCCGGTGCCATGCCGTGCCATGCCGGTGCCATGCCGTGCCATGCCGGTGCCATGCCGTGCCATGCCGGTGCCATGCCGTGACATGCCGTGCCATGCCGTGCCATGCCGGTGCCATGCCGTGCCATGCCGGTGCCATGCCGTGCCATGCCGGTGCCATGCCGTGCCATGCCGTGCCATGCCGGTGCCATGCCGTGCCATGCCGTGCCATGCCGTGCCATGCCGTGCCATGCCGTGCCATGCCATTCCATGCCATTCCATGCCATTCCATGCCATTCCATGCCATTCCATGCCATTCCATGCCATTCCATGCCATTCCATGCCATTCCATGCCATTCCATGCCATTCCATGCCATTCCATGCCATTCCATGCCATTCCATGCCATTCCATGCCATTCCATGCCATTCCATGCCATTCAATGCCATTCCATGCCGGTGCCATGCCGTGCCATGCCGGTGCCATGCCGTGCCATGCCGGTGCCATGCCGTGCCATGCCGGTGCCATGCCGTGCCATGCCGGTGCCATGCCGTGCCATGCCGTGCCATGCCGGTGCCATGCCGTGCCATGCCGGTGCCATGCCGTGCCATGCCGGTGCCATGCCGTGCCATGCCGTGCCATGCCATTCCATGCCATTCCATGCCATTCCATGACATTCCATGCCATTCCATGCCATTCCATGCCATTCCATGCCATTCCATGCCATTCCATGCCATTCCATGCCATTCCATGCCATTCCATGCCATTCCATGCCATTCCATGCCATTCCATGCCATTCCATGCCATTCCATGCCATTCAATGCCATTCCATGCCGTGCCATGCCGGTGCCATGCCGTGCCATGCCGGTGCCATGCCGTGCCATGCCGGTGCCATGCCGTGCCATGCCGTGCCATGCCGGTGCCATGCCGTGCCATGCCGGTGCCATGCCGTGCCATGCCGGTGCCATGCCGTGCCATGCCGTGCCATGCCGTGCCATGCCGTGCCATGCCGGTGCCATGCCGTGCCATGCCGGTGCCATGCCGTGCCATGCCGGTGCCATGCCGTGCCATGCCGGTGCCATGCCGTGCCATGCCGGTGCCATGCCGTGCCATGCCGGTGCCATGCCGTGCCATGCCGGTGCCATGCCGTGCCATGCCGGTGCCATGCCGTGCCATGCCGGTGCCATGCCGTGCCATGCCGGTGCCATGCCGTGCCATGCCGGTGCCATGCCGTGCCATGCCGGTGCCATGCCGTGCCATGCCGGTGCCATGCCGTGCCATGCCGGTGCCATGCCGTGCCATGCCGGTGCCATGCCGTGCCATGCCGGTGCCATGCCGTGCCATGCCGTGCCATGCCGGTGCCATGCCGTGCCATGCCGGTGCCATGCCGTGCCATGCCGGTGCCATGCCGTGCCATGCCGTGCCATGCCGGTGCCATGCCGTGCCATGCCGGTGCCATGCCGTGCCATGCCGGTGCCATGCCGTGCCATGCCGGTGCCATGCCGTGCCATGCCGGTGCCATGCCGTGCCATGCCGGTGCCATGCCGTGCCATGCCGGTGCCATGCCGTGCCATGCCGGTGCCATGCCGTGCCATGCCGTGCCATGCCGTGCCATGCCGTGCCATGCCGGTGCCATGCCGTGCCATGCCGGTGCCATGCCGTGCCATGCCGGTGCCATGCCGTGCCATGCCGGTGCCATGCCGTGCCATGCCGTGCCATGCCGTGCCATGCCGTGCCATGCCGTGCCATGCCGGTGCCATGCCGTGCCATGCCGGTGCCATGCCGTGCCATGCCGGTGTCATGCCGTGCCATGCCGTGCCATGCCGTGCCATGCCGTGCCATGCCGTGCCATGCCATTCCATGCCATTCCATGCCATTCCATGCCATTCCATGCCATTCCATGCCATTCCATGCCATTCCATGCCATTCCATGCCATTCCATGCCATTCCATGCCATTCCATGCCATTCCATGCCATTCCATGCCATTCCATGCCATTCCATGCCATTCCATGCCATTCCATGCCATTCCATGCCATTCCATGCCATTCCATGCCATTCCATGCCATTCCATGCCATTCCATGCCATTCCATGCCATTCCATGCCATTCCATGCCATTCCATGCCATTCCATGCCGTGCCATGCCGTGCCATGCCGTGCCATGCCGGTGCCATGCCGGTGCCATGCCGGTGCCATGCCGGTGCCATGCCGGTGCCATGCCGGTGCCATGCCGGTGCCATGCCGTGCCATGCCGGTGCCATGCCGTGCCATGCCGGTGCCATGCCGTGCCATGCCGGTGCCATGCCGTGCCATACCGGTGCCATGCCGTGCCATGCCGGTGCCATGCCGTGCCATGCCGGTGCCATGCCGTGCCATGCCGGTGCCATGCCGTGCCATGCCGGTGCCATGCCGGTGCCATGCCGTGCCATGCCGGTGCCATGCCGTGCCATCCCGGTGCCATGCCGTGCCATGCCGGTGCCATGCCGTGCCATGCCGGTGCCATGCCGTGCCATGCCGGTGCCATGCCGTGCCATGCCGGTGCCATGCCGTGCCATGCCGGTGCCATGCCGTGCCATGCCGGTGCCATGCCGTGCCATGCCGGTGCCATGCCGTGCCATGCCGGTGCCATGCCGTGCCATGCCGGTGCCATGCCGTGCCATGCCGGTGCCATGCCGTGCCATGCCGGTGCCATGCCGTGCCATGCCGGTGCCATGCCGTGCCATGCCGTGCCATGCCGGTGCCATGCCGTGCCATGCCGTGCCATGCCGTGCCATGCCGTGCCATGCCATTCCATGCCATTCCATGCCATTCCATGCCATTCCATGTCATTCCATGCCATTCCATGCCATTCCATGTCATTCCATGCCATTCCATGCCATTCCATGCCATTCCATGCCATTCCATGCCATTCCATGCCATTCCATGCCATTCCATGCCATTCCATGCCATTCCATGCCATTCCATGCCATTCCATGCCATTCCATGCCATTCCATGCCATTCCATGCCATTCCATGCCATTCCATGCCATTCAATGCCATTCCATGCCGGTGCCATGCCGTGCCATGCCGGTGCCATGCCGTGCCATGCCGGTGCCATGCCGTGCCATGCCGGTGCCATGCCGTGCCATGCCGGTGCCATGCCGGTGCCATGCCGTGCCATGCCGGTGCCATGCCGGTGCCATGCCGGTGCCATGCCGGTGCCATGCCGGTGCCATGCCGGTGCCATGCCGTGCCATGCCGGTGCCATGCCGTGCCATGCCGTGCCATGCCATTCCATGCCATTCCATGCCATTCCATGCCATTCCATGCCATTCCATGCCATTCCATGCCATTCCATGCCATTCCATGCCATTCCATGCCATTCAATGCCATTCCATGCCGTGCCATGCCGGTGCCATGCCGTGCCATGCCGGTGCCATGCCGTGCCATGCCGGTGCCATGCCGTGCCATGCCGGTGCCATGCCGTGCCATGCCGGTGCCATGCCGTGCCATGCCGGTGCCATGCCGTGCCATGCCGTGCCATGCCGTGCCATGCCGGTGCCATGCCGTGCCATGCCGTGCCATGCCGGTGCCATGCCGTGCCATGCCGGTGCCATGCCGTGCCATGCCGGTGCCATGCCGTGCCATGCCGGTGCCATGCCGGTGCCATGCCGGTGCCATGCCGGTGCCATGCCGTGCCATGCCGGTGCCATGCCGTGCCATGCCGGTGCCATGCCGTGCCATGCCGGTGCCATGCCGTGCCATGCCGGTGCCATGCCGTGCCATGCCGCTGCCATGCCGTGCCATGCCGGTGCCATGCCGTGCCATGCCGGTGCCATGCCGTGCCATGCCGGTGCCATGCCGTGCCATGCCGGTGCCATGCCGTGCCATGCCGGTGCCATGCCGTGCCATGCCGTGCCATGCCGTGCCATGCCGGTGCCATGCCGTGCCATGCCGGTGCCATGCCGTGCCATGCCGGTGCCATGCCGTGCCATGCCGGTGCCATGCCGTGCCATGCCGGTGCCATGCCGTGCCATGCCGTGCCATGCCGGTGCCATGCCGTGCCATGCCGGTGCCATGCCGTGCCATGCCGTGCCATGCCGTGCCATGCCGTGCCATGCCGTGCCATGCCATTCCATGCCATTCCATGCCATTCCATGCCATTCCATGCCATTCCATGCCATTCCATGCCATTCCATGCCATTCCATGCCATTCCATGCCATTCCATGCCATTCCATGCCATTCCATGCCATTCCATGCCATTCCATGCCATTCCATGCCATTCCATGCCATTCCATGCCATTCCATGCCATTCCATGCCATTCCATGCCATTCAATGCCATTCCATGCCGGTGCCATGCCGTGCCATGCCGGTGCCATGCCGTGCCATGCCGGTGCCATGCCGTGCCATGCCGGTGCCATGCCGGTGCCATGCCGTGCCATGCCGGTGCCATGCCGTGCCATGCCGTGCCATGCCGTGCCATGCCGTGCCATGCCGTGCCATGCCATTCCATGCCATTCCATGCCATTCCATGCCATTCCATGCCATTCCATGCCATTCCATGCCATTCCATGCCATTCCATGCCATTCCATGCCATTCCATGCCATTCCATGCCATTCCATGCCATTCCATGCCATTCCATGCCATTCCATGCCATTCCATGCCATTCCATGCCATTCCATGCCATTCCATGCCATTCCATGCCATTCCATGCCATTCCATGCCATTCCATGCCATTCCATGCCATTCCATGCCATTCAATGCCATTCAATGCCATTCCATGCCGGTGCCATGCCGTGCCATGCCGGTGCCATGCCGTGCCATGCCGGTGCCATGCCGTGCCATGCCGGTGCCATGCCGTGCCATGCCGGTGCCATGCCGGTGCCATGTCGTGCCATGCCGGTGCCAGCCGGTGCCATGCCGGTGCCATGCCGTGCCATGCCGGTGCCATGCCGTGCCATGCCGTGCCATGCCGGTGCCATGCCGTGCCATGCCGGTGCCATGCCGTGCCATGCCGTGCCATGCCATTCCATGCCATTCCATGCCATTCCATGACATTCCATGCCATTCCATGCCATTCCATGACATTCCATGCCATTCCATGCCATTCCATGCCATTCCATGCCATTCCATGCCATTCCATGCCATTCCATGCCATTCCATGCCATTCCATGCCATTCCATGCCATTCCATGCCATTCCATGCCATTCCATGCCATTCCATGCCATTCCATGCCATTCCATGCCATTCAATGCCATTCCATGCCGTGCCATGCCGGTGCCATGCCGTGCCATGCCGGTGCCATGCCGTGCCATGCCGGTGCCATGCCGTGCCATGCCGGTGCCATGCCGTGCCATGCCGGTGCCATGCCGTGCCATGCCGGTGCCATGCCGGTGCCATGCCGGTGCCATGCCGTGCCATGCCGGTGCCATGCCGGTGCCAAGCCGTGCCATGCCGGTGCCATGCCGTGCCATGCCATTCCATGCCATTCCATGCCATTCCATGCCATTCCATGCCATTCCATGCCATTCCATGCCGTGCCATGCGGTGCCATGCCATTCCATGCGGTGCCATGCCATTCCATGCGGTGCCATGCCATTCCATGCCGTGCCATGCGGTGCCATGCCATTCCATGCCATTCCATGCGGTGCCATGCCATTCCATGCGGTGCCATGCCATTCCATGCCGTGCCATGCGGTGCCATGCCATTCCATGCGGTGCGATGCCATTCCATGCCATTCCATGCCATTCCATGCCATTCCATGCCATTCCATGCCATTCCATGCCATTCCATGCCATTCCATGCCATTCCATGCCATTCCATGCCATTCCATGCCATTCCATGCCATTCAATGCCGTGCCATGCCGGTGCCATGCCGTGCCATGCCGTGCCATGCCGTGCCATGCGGTGCCATGCCATTCCATGCCATTCCATGCCAGTCCATGCCAGTCCATGCCATTCCATGCCATTCCATGCCATTCCATGCCATTCCATGCCATTCCATGCCATTCCATGCCATTCCATGCCATTCCATGCCATTCCATGCCAGTCCATGCCAGTCCATGCCATTCCATGCCATTCCATGCCACTCAATGCGGTGCCATGCCGTGCCATGCCGTGCCATGCCGTGCCATGCCGGTGCCATGCCGTGCCATGCCGTGCCATGCCGGTGCCATGCCGTGCCATGCCGGTGCCATGCCGTGCCATGCCGGTGCCATGCCGTGCCATGCCGTGCCATGCCGTGCCATGCCGGTGCCATGCCGTGCCATGCCGGTGCCATGCCGTGCCATGCCGTGCCATGCCGGTGCCATGCCGTGCCATGCCGGTGCCATGCCGTGCCATGCCGGTGCCATGCCGTGCCATGCCGGTGCCATGCCGGTGCCATGCCGGTGCCATGCCGTGCCATGCCGGTGCCATGCCGGTGCCAAGCCGTGCCATGCCGGTGCCATGCCGTGCCATGCCATTCCATGCCATTCCATGCCATTCCATGCCATTCCATGCCATTCCATGCCATTCCATGCCGTGCCATGCGGTGCCATGCCATTCCATGCGGTGCCATGCCATTCCATGCGGTGCCATGCCATTCCATGCCGTGCCATGCGGTGCCATGCCATTCCATGCCATTCCATGCGGTGCCATGCCATTCCATGCGGTGCCATGCCATTCCATGCCGTGCCATGCGGTGCCATGCCATTCCATGCGGTGCGATGCCATTCCATGCCATTCCATGCCATTCCATGCCATTCCATGCCATTCCATGCCATTCCATGCCATTCCATGCCATTCCATGCCATTCCATGCCATTCCATGCCATTCCATGCCATTCAATGCCGTGCCATGCCGGTGCCATGCCGTGCCATGCCGTGCCATGCCGTGCCATGCGGTGCCATGCCATTCCATGCCATTCCATGCCAGTCCATGCCAGTCCATGCCATTCCATGCCATTCCATGCCATTCCATGCCATTCCATGCCATTCCATGCCATTCCATGCCATTCCATGCCATTCCATGCCATTCCATGCCAGTCCATGCCAGTCCATGCCATTCCATGCCATTCCATGCCACTCAATGCGGTGCCATGCCGTGCCATGCCGTGCCATGCCGTGCCATGCCGGTGCCATGCCGTGCCATGCCGTGCCATGCCGGTGCCATGCCGTGCCATGCCGGTGCCATGCCGTGCCATGCCGGTGCCATGCCGTGCCATGCCGTGCCATGCCGTGCCATGCCGGTGCCATGCCGTGCCATGCCGGTGCCATGCCGTGCCATGCCGTGCCATGCCGTGCCATGCCGGTGCCATGCCGTGCCATGCCGGTGCCATGCCGTGCCATGCCGGTGCCATGCCGTGCCATGCCGGTGCCATGCCGTGCCATGCCGGTGCCATGCCGTGCCATGCCGGTGCCATGCCGTGCCATGCCGTGCCATGCGGTGCCATGCCATTCCATGCCATTCCATGCCATTCCATGCCATTCCATGTCATTCCATGCCATTCCATGCCATTCCATGCCATTCCATGCCATTCCATGCCATTCCATGCCATTCCATGCCATTCCATGCCATTCCATGCCATTCCATGCCATTCAATGCCGTGCCATGCCGGTGCCATGCCGTGCCATGCCGTGCCATGCCGGTGCCATGCCGTGCCATGCCGGTGCCATGCCGTGCCATGCCGGTGCCATGCCGTGCCATGCCGGTGCCATGCCGTGCCATGCCGGTGCCATGCCGTGCCATGCCGGTGCCATGCCGTGCCATGCCGGTGCCATGCCGGTGCCATGCCGGTGCCATGCCGTGCCATGCCGGTGCCATGCCGTGCCATGCCATTCCATGCCATTCCATGCCATTCCATGCCATTCCATGCCATTCCATGCCATTCCATGCCGTGCCATGCGGTGCCATGCCATTCCATGCGGTGCCATGCCATTCCATGCGGTGCCATGCCATTCCATGCCGTGCCATGCGGTGCCATGCCATTCCATGCCATTCCATGCGGTGCCATGCCATTCCATGCGGTGCCATGCCATTCCATGCCGTGCCATGCGGTGCCATGCCATTCCATGCGGTGCGATGCCATTCCATGCCATTCCATGCCATTCCATGCCATTCCATGCCATTCCATGCCATTCCATGCCATTCCATGCCATTCCATGCCATTCCATGCCATTCCATGCCATTCCATGCCATTCCATGCCATTCAATGCCGTGCCATGCCGGTGCCATGCCGTGCCATGCCGTGCCATGCGGTGCCATGCCATTCCATGCCATTCCATGCCAGTCCATGCCAGTCCATGCCATTCCATGCCATTCCATGCCATTCCATGCCATTCCATGCCATTCCATGCCATTCCATGCCATTCCATGCCATTCCATGCCATTCCATGCCAGTCCATGCCAGTCCATGCCATTCCATGCCATTCCATGCCACTCAATGCGGTGCCATGCCGTGCCATGCCGTGCCATGCCGGTGCCATGCCGTGCCATGCCGTGCCATGCCGGTGCCATGCCGTGCCATGCCGGTGCCATGCCGTGCCATGCCGGTGCCATGCCGTGCCATGCCGTGCCATGCCGTGCCATGCCGGTGCCATGCCGTGCCATGCCGTTCCATGCCATTCCATGCCGTTCCATGCCATTCCATGCCATTCCATGCCATTCCATGCCATTCCATGCCATTCCATGCCATTCCATGCCATTCCATGCCATTCCATGCCATTCCATGCCATTCCATGCCATTCCATGCCATTCCATGCCAGTCCATGCCAGTCCATGCCATTCCATGCCATTCCATGCCACTCAATGCGGTGCCATGCCGTGCCATGCCGTGCCATGCCGTGCCATGCCGTGCCATGCCGTGCCATGCCGTGCCATGCCGGTGCCATGCCGTGCCATGCCGTGCCATGCCGTGCCATGCCGGTGCCATGCCGTGCCATGCCGTGCCATGCCGTGCCATGCCGGTGCCATGCCGTGCCATGCCGGTGCCATGCCGTGCCATGCCGGTGCCATGCCGTGCCATGCCGGTGCCATGCCGTGCCATGCCGGTGCCATGCCGTGCCATGCCGGTGCCATGCCGTGCCATGCCGGTGCCATGCCGGGCCATGCGGTGCCATGCCATTCCATGCCAGTCCATGCCATTCCATGCCATTCCATGCCATTCCATGCCATTCCATGCCAGTCCATGCCATTCCATGCCATTCCATGCCATTCAATGCCGTGCCATGCCGTGCCATGCCGGTGCCATGCCGTGCCATGCCGGTGCCATGCCGTGCCATGCGGTGCCATGCCATTCCATGCGGTGCCATGCCATTCCATGCCATTCCATGCCATTCCATGCCATTCCATGCCATTCCATGCCATTCCATGCCATTCCATGCCATTCAATGCCATTCCATGCCGGTGCCATGCCGTGCCATGCCGGTGCCATGCCGTGCCATGCCGGTGCCATGCCGTGCCATGCCGGTGCCATGCCGTGCCATGCCGGTGCCATGCCGTGCCATGCCGGTGCCATGCCGTGCCATGCCGGTGCCATGCCGTGCCATGCCGGTGCCATGCCGTGCCATGCCGGTGCCATGCCGTGCCATGCCGGTGCCATGCCGTGCCATGCCGTGCCATGCCGTGCCATGCCGGTGCCATGCCGTGCCATGCCGGTGCCATGCCGTGCCATGCCGTGCCATGCCGGTGCCATGCCGTGCCATGCCGTGCCATGCCGGTGCCATGCCGTGCCATGCCGGTGCCATGCCGTGCCATGCCGTGCCATGCCGTGCCATGCCGTGCCATGCCGTGCCATGCCGTGCCATGCCGTGCCATGCCGTGCCATGCCATTCCATGCCATTCCATGCCATTCCATGCCATTCCATGCCATTCCATGCCATTCCATGCCATTCCATGCCATTCCATGCCATTCCATGCCATTCCATGCCATTCCATGCCATTCCATGCCATTCCATGCCATTCCATGCCATTCCATGCCATTCCATGCCATTCCATGCCATTCCATGCCATTCCATGCCATTCCATGCCATTCCATGCCATTCCATGCCATTCCATGCCATTCAATGCCATTCCATGCCGGTGCCATGCCGTGCCATGCCGGTGCCATGCCGTGCCATGCCGGTGCCATGCCGTGCCATGCCGGTGCCATGCCGTGCCATGCCGGTGCCATGCCGTGCCATGCCGGTGCCATGCCGTGCCATGCCGGTGCCATGCCGGTGCCATGCCGTGCCATGCCGGTGCCAGCCGGTGCCATGCCGGTGCCATGCCGTGCCATGCCGGTGCCATGCCGTGCCATGCCGTGCCATGCCGGTGCCATGCCGTGCCATGCCGGTGCCATGCCGTGCCATGCCGGTGCCATGCCGTGCCATGCCGTGCCATGCCATTCCATGCCATTCCATGCCATTCCATGACATTCCATGCCATTCCATGCCATTCCATGCCATTCCATGCCATTCCATGCCATTCCATGCCATTCCATGCCATTCCATGCCATTCCATGCCATTCCATGCCATTCCATGCCATTCCATGCCATTCCATGCCATTCAATGCCATTCCATGCCGTGCCATGCCGGTGCCATGCCGTGCCATGCCGGTGCCATGCCGTGCCATGCCGGTGCCATGCCGTGCCATGCCGGTGCCATGCCGTGCCATGCCGGTGCCATGCCGTGCCATGCCGGTGCCATGCCGTGCCATGCCGTGCCATGCCGGTGCCATGCCGTGCCATGCCGGTGCCATGCCGTGCCATGCCGGTGCCATGACGTGCCATGCCGGTGCCATGCCGTGCCATGCCGGTGCCATGCCGTGCCATGCCGGTGCCATGCCGTGCCATGCCGGTGCCATGCCGTGCCATGCCGGTGCCATGCCGTGCCATGCCGGTGCCATGCCGTGCCATGCCGGTGCCATGCCGTGCCATGCCGTGCCATGCCGTGCCATGCCGGTGCCATGCCGTGCCATGCCGTGCCATGCCGTGCCATGCCGGTGCCATGCCGTGCCATGCCGGTGCCATGCCGTGCCATGCCGGTGCCATGCCGTGCCATGCCGGTGCCATGCCGTGCCATGCCGTGCCATGCCGGTGCCATGCCGTGCCATGCCGGTGCCATGCCGTGCCATGCCGGTGCCATGCCGTGCCATGCCGGTGCCATGCCGTGCCATGCCGGTGCCATGCCGTGCCATGCCGGTGCCATGCCGTGCCATGCCGGTGCCATGCCGTGCCATGCCGGTGCCATGCCGTGCCATGCCGGTGCCATGCCGTGCCATGCCGGTGCCATGCCGTGCCATGCCGGTGCCATGCCGTGCCATGCCGGTGCCATGCCGTGCCATGCCGGTGCCATGCCGTGCCATGCCGGTGCCATGCCGTGCCATGCCGGTGCCATGCCGTGCCATGCCGGTGCCATGCCGTGCCATGCCGGTGCCATGCCGTGCCATGCCGGTGCCATGCCGTGCCATGCCGGTGCCATGCCGTGCCATGCCGGTGCCATGCCGTGCCATGCCGGTGCCATGCCGTGCCATGCCGGTGCCATGCCGTGCCATGCCGGTGCCATGCCGTGCCATGCCGGTGCCATGCCGTGCCATGCCGGTGCCATGCCGTGCCATGCCGGTGCCATGCCGTGCCATGCCGGTGCCATGCCGTGCCATGCCGGTGCCATGCCGGTGCCATGCCGGTGCCATGCCGTGCCATGCCGGTGCCATGCCGTGCCATGCCGGTGCCATGCCGTGCCATGCCGGTGCCATGACGTGCCATGCCGGTGCCATGCCGTGCCATGCCGGTGCCATGCCGTGCCATGCCGGTGCCATGCCGTGCCATGCCGGTGCCATGCCGTGCCATGCCGGTGCCATGCCGTGCCATGCCGGTGCCATGCCGTGCCATGCCGGTGCCATGCCGTGCCATGCCGGTGCCATGCCGTGCCATGCCGTGCCATGCCGGTGCCATGCCGTGCCATGCCGGTGCCATGCCGTGCCATGCCATTCCATGCCGTTCCATGCCATTCCATGCCGTTCCATGCCATTCCATGCCATTCCATGCCATTCCATGCCATTCCATGCCATTCCATGCCATTCCATGCCATTCCATGCCATTCCATGCCATTCCATGCCATTCCATGCCATTCCATGCCATTCCATGCCATTCCATGCCATTCCATGCCATTCCATGCCATTCCATGCCATTCCATGCCATTCCATGCCATTCCATGCCATTCCATGCCATTCCATGCCATTCCATGCCATTCCATGCCATTCCATGCCATTCCATGCCATTCCATGCCGTGCCATGCCGTGCCATGCCGTGCCATGCCGGTGCCATGCCGGTGCCATGCCGGTGCCATGCCGGTGCCATGCCGGTGCCATGCCGGTGCCATGCCGGTGCCATGCCGGTGCCATGCCGGTGCCATGCCGTGCCATGCCGGTGCCATGCCGTGCCATGCCGGTGCCATGCCGTGCCATGCCGGTGCCATGCCGTGCCATGCCGGTGCCATGCCGTGCCATGCCGGTGCCATGCCGGTGCCATGCCGTGCCATGCCGGTGCCATGCCGTGCCATGCCGGTGCCATGCCGTGCCATGCCGTGCCATGCCGGTGCCATGCCGTGCCATGCCGGTGCCATGCCGTGCCATGCCGGTGCCATGCCGTGCCATGCCGGTGCCATGCCGTGCCATGCCGGTGCCATGCCGTGCCATGCCGTGCCATGCCGGTGCCATGCCGTGCCATGCCGTGCCATGCCGTGCCATGCCGTGCCATGCCGTGCCATGCCATTCCATGCCATTCCATGCCATTCCATGCCATTCCATGCCATTCCATGTCATTCCATGCCATTCCATGCCATTCCATGTCATTCCATGCCATTCCATGCCATTCCATGCCATTCCATGCCATTCCATGCCATTCCATGCCATTCCATGCCATTCCATGCCATTCCATGCCATTCCATGCCATTCCATGCCATTCCATGCCATTCCATGCCATTCCATGCCATTCCATGCCATTCCATGCCATTCCATGCCATTCCATGCCATTCCATGCCATTCCATGCCATTCCATGCCATTCCATGCCATTCCATGCCATTCCATGCCATTCCATGCCATTCCATGCCATTCCATGCCATTCCATGCCATTCCATGCCATTCCATGCCATTCCATGCCATTCCATGCCATTCAATGCCATTCCATGCCGGTGCCATGCCGTGCCATGCCGGTGCCATGCCGTGCCATGCCGGTGCCATGCCGTGCCATGCCGGTGCCATGCCGGTGCCATGCCGTGCCATGCCGGTGCCATGCCGTGCCATGCCGGTGCCATGCCGGTGCCATGCCGGTGCCATGCCGGTGCCATGCCGGTGCCATGCCGGTGCCATGCCGGTGCCATGCCGGTGCCATGCCGTACCATGCCGGTGCCATGCCATTCCATGCCATTCCATGCCATTCCATGCCATTCCATGCCATTCCATGCCATTCCATGCCATTCCATGCCATTCCATGCCATTCCATGCCATTCCATGCCATTCCATGCCATTCCATGCCATTCCATGCCATTCCATGCCATTCCATGCCATTCCATGCCATTCAATGCCATTCCATGCCGTGCCATGCCGGTGCCATGCCGTGCCATGCCGGTGCCATGCCGTGCCATGCCGTGCCATGCCGGTGCCATGCCGTGCCATGCCGGTGCCATGCCGTGCCATGCCGGTGCCATGCCGTGCCATGCCGGTGCCATGCCGGTGCCATGCCGTGCCATGCCGGTGCCATGCCGTGCCATGCCGGTGCCATGCCGGTGCCATGCCGGTGCCATGCCGGTGCCATGCCGGTGCCATGCCGGTGCCATGCCGGTGCCATGCCGGTGCCATGCCGTACCATGCCGGTGCCATGCCATTCCATGCCATTCCATGCCATTCCATGCCATTCCATGCCATTCCATGCCATTCCATGCCATTCCATGCCATTCCATGCCATTCCATGCCAGTCCATGCCAGTCCATGCCATTCCATGCCATTCCATGCCACTCAATGCGGTGCCATGCCGTGCCATGCCGTGCCATGCCGGTGCCATGCCGTGCCATGCCGTGCCATGCCGGTGCCATGCCGTGCCATGCCGGTGCCATGCCGTGCCATGCCGGTGCCATGCCGTGCCATGCCGGTGCCATGCCGTGCCATGCCGGTGCCATGCCGTGCCATGCCGTGCCATGCCGGTGCCATGCCGTGCCATGCCGGTGCCATGCCGTGCCATGCCGGTGCCATGCCGTGCCATGCCGGTGCCATGCCGTGCCATGCCGGTGCCATGCCGTGCCATGCCGTGCCATGCCGGTGCCATGCCGTGCCATGCCGGTGCCATGCCGTGCCATGCCGGTGCCATGCCGTGCCATGCCGGTGCCATGCCGTGCCATGCCGGTGCCATGCCGTGCCATGCCGGTGCCATGCCGTGCCATGCCGGTGCCATGCCGTGCCATGCCGGTGCCATGCCGGTGCCATGCCGGTGCCATGCCGGTGCCATGCCGTGCCATGCCGGTGCCATGCCGTGCCATGCCGGTGCCATGCCGTGCCATGCCGTGCCATGCCGGTGCCATGCCGTGCCATGCCGGTGCCATGCCGTGCCATGCCGGTGCCATGCCGTGCCATGCCGGTGCCATGCCGTGCCATGCCGGTGCCATGCCGTGCCATGCCGGTGCCATGCCGTGCCATGCCGGTGCCATGCCGTGCCATGCCGGTGCCATGCCGTGCCATGCCGGTGCCATGCCGTGCCATGCCGGTGCCATGCCGTGCCATGCCGTGCCATGCCGGTGCCATGCCGTGCCATGCCGGTGCCATGACGTGCCATGCCGGTGCCATGCCGTGCCATGCCGGTGCCATGCCGTGCCATGCCGGTGCCATGCCGTGCCATGCCGGTGCCATGCCGTGCCATGCCGGTGCCATGCCGTGCCATGCCGGTGCCATGCCGTGCCATGCCGGTGCCATGCCGTGCCATGCCGTGCCATGCCGGTGCCATGCCGTGCCATGCCGTGCCATGCCGGTGCCATGCCGTGCCATGCCGGTGCCATGCCGTGCCATGCCATTCCATGCCGTTCCATGCCATTCCATGCCATTCCATCCCATTCCATGCCATTCCATCCCATTCCATCCCATTCCATGCCATTCCATGCCATTCCATGCCATTCCATGCCATGCCATGCCATTCCATGCCATTCCATGCCATTCCATGCCATTCCATGCCATTCCATGCCATTCCATGCCATTCCATGCCATTCCATGCCATTCCATGCCATTCCATGCCATTCCATGCCATTCCATGCCATTCCATGCCATTCCATGCCATTCCATGCCATTCCATGCCATTCCATGCCATTCCATGCCGTGCCATGCCGTGCCATGCCGGTGCCATGCCGGTGCCATGCCGGTGCCATGCCGGTGCCATGCCGGTGCCATGCCGGTGCCATGCCGGTGCCATGCCGTGCCATGCCGGTGCCATGCCGTGCCATGCCGGTGCCATGCCGTGCCATGCCGGTGCCATGCCGTGCCATGCCGGTGCCATGCCGTGCCATGCCGGTGCCATGCCGTGCCATGCCGGTGCCATGCCGTGCCATGCCGGTGCCATGCCGTGCCATGCCGGTGCCATGCCGTGCCATGCCGGTGCCATGCCGTGCCATGCCGGTGCCATGCCGTGCCATGCCGGTGCCATGCCGTGCCATGCCGGTGCCATGCCGTGCCATGCCGTGCCATGCCGGTGCCATGCCGTGCCATGCCGTGCCATGCCGTGCCATGCCGTGCCATGCCGTGCCATGCCATTCCATGCCATTCCATGCCATTCCATGCCATTCCATGCCATTCCATGCCATTCCATGCCATTCCATGTCATTCCATGCCATTCCATGCCATTCCATGCCATTCCATGCCATTCCATGCCATTCCATGCCATTCCATGCCATTCCATGCCATTCCATGCCATTCCATGCCATTCCATGCCATTCCATGCCATTCCATGCCATTCCATGCCATTCCATGCCATTCCATGCCATTCAATGCCATTCCATGCCGGTGCCATGCCGTGCCATGCCGGTGCCATGCCGTGCCATGCCGGTGCCATGCCGTGCCATGCCGGTGCCATGCCGTGCCATGCCGGTGCCATGCCGGTGCCATGCCGGTGCCATGCCGTGCCATGCCGGTGCCATGCCGGTGCCATGCCGGTGCCATGCCGGTGCCATGCCGGTGCCATGCCGTACCATGCCGGTGCCATGCCGTGCCATGCGGTGCCATGCCGTGCCATGCCGTGCCATGCCATTCCATGCCATTCCATGCCATTCCATGCCATTCCATGCCATTCCATGCCATTCCATGCCATTCCATGCCATTCCATGCCATTCCATGCCATTCCATGCCATTCCATGCCATTCCATGCCATTCCATGCCATTCAATGCCATTCCATGCCATTCAATGCCATTCCATGCCGTGCCATGCCGGTGCCATGCCGTGCCATGCCGGTGCCATGCCGTGCCATGCCGGTGCCATGCCGTGCCATGCCGGTGCCATGCCGTGCCATGCCGGTGCCATGCCGGTGCCATGCCGTACCATGCCGGTGCCATGCCGTGCCATGCCGTGCCATGCCATTCCATGCCATTCCATGCCATTCCATGCCATTCCATGCCATTCCATGCCATTCCATGCCATTCCATGCCATTCCATGCCATTCCATGCCATTCAATGCCATTCCATGCCATTCAATGCCATTCCATGCCGTGCCATGCCGGTGCCATGCCGTGCCATGCCGGTGCCATGCCGTGCCATGCCGGTGCCATGCCGTGCCATGCCGGTGCCATGCCGTGCCATGCCGGTGCCATGCCGTGCCATGCCGGTGCCATGCCGTGCCATGCCGGTGCCATGCCGTGCCATGCCGGTGCCATGCCGTGCCATGCCGGTGCCATGCCGTGCCATGCCGGTGCCATGCCGTGCCATGCCGGTGCCATGCCGTGCCATGCCGTGCCATGCCGGTGCCATGCCGTGCCATGCCGGTGCCATGCCGTGCCATGACGTGCCATGCCGTGCCATGCCGGTGCCATGCCGTGCCATGCCGGTGCCATGCCGTGCCATGCCGGTGCCATGCCGTGCCATGCCGTGCCATGCCGGTGCCATGCCGTGCCATGCCGGTGCCATGCCGTGCCATGCCGGTGCCATGCCGTGCCATGCCGTGCCATGCCGGTGCCATGCCGTGCCATGCCGGTGCCATGCCGTGCCATGCCGGTGCCATGCCGGTGCCATGCCGTGCCATGCCGGTGCCATGCCGTGCCATGCCGGTGCCATGCCGTGCCATGCCGGTGCCATGCCGTGCCATGCCGGTGCCATGCCGTGCCATGCCGGTGCCATGCCGAGCCATGCCGGTGCCATGCCGTGCCATGCCGGTGCCATGCCGTGCCATGCCGGTGCCATGCCGTGCCATGCCGTGCCATGCCGGTGCCATGCCGTGCCATGCCGGTGCCATGCCGTGCCATGCCGGTGCCATGCCGTGCCATGCCGTGCCATGCCGGTGCCATGCCGTGCCATGCCGGTGCCATGCCGTGCCATGCCGGTGCCATGCCGTGCCATGCCGGTGCCATGCCGTGCCATGCCGGTGCCATGCCGTGCCATGCCGGTGCCATGCCGTGCCATGCCGGTGCCATGCCGTGCCATGCCGGTGCCATGCCGTGCCATGCCGTGCCATGCCATGCCATGCCGGTGCCATGCCGTGCCATGCCGGTGCCATGCCGTGCCATGCCGGTGCCATGCCGTGCCATGCCGTGCCATGCCGGTGCCATGCCGTGCCATGCCGTTCCATGCCATTCCATGCCGTTCCATGCCATTCCATCCCATTCCATGCCATTCCATGCCATTCCATGCCATTCCATGCCATTCCATGCCATTCCATGCCATTCCATGCCATTCCATGCCATTCCATGCCATTCCATGACATTCCATGCCATTCCATGCCATTCCATGCCATTCCATGCCATTCCATGCCATTCCATGCCATTCCATGCCATTCCATGCCATTCCATGCCATTCCATGCCATTCCATGCCATTCCATGCCATTCCATGCCATTCCATGCCATTCCATGCCGTGCCATGCCGTGCCATGCCGGTGCCATGCCGGTGCCATGCCGGTGCCATGCCGGTGCCATGCCGGTGCCATGCCGGTGCCATGCCGGTGCCATGCCGGTGCCATGCCGGTGCCATGCCGGTGCCATGCCGGTGCCATGCCGGTGCCATGCCGGTGCCATGCCGGTGCCATGCCGTGCCATGCCGGTGCCATGCCGTGCCATGCCGTGCCATGCCGGTGCCATGCCGTGCCATGCCGGTGCCATGCCGTGCCATGACGTGCCATGCCGTGCCATGACGTGCCATGCCGTGCCATGCCGGTGCCATGCCGTGCCATGCCGGTGCCATGCCGTGCCATGCCGTGCCATGCCGGTGCCATGCCGTGCCATGCCGGTGCCATGCCGTGCCATGCCGTGCCATGCCGGTGCCATGCCGTGCCATGCCGGTGCCATGCCGTGCCATGCCGGTGCCATGCCGGTGCCATGCCGTGCCATGCCGGTGCCATGCCGTGCCATGCCGGTGCCATGCCGTGCCATGCCGGTGCCATGCCGTGCCATGCCGGTGCCATGCCGTGCCATGCCGGTGCCATGCCGTGCCATGCCGGTGCCATGCCGTGCCATGCCGGTGCCATGCCGTGCCATGCCGGTGCCATGCCGTGCCATGCCGGTGCCATGCCGTGCCATGCCGTGCCATGCCGGTGCCATGCCGTGCCATGCCGGTGCCATGCCGTGCCATGCCGGTGCCATGCCGTGCCATGCCGGTGCCATGCCGGTGCCATGCCGGTGCCATGCCGTGCCATGCCGGTGCCATGCCGTGCCATGCCGGTGCCATGCCGTGCCATGCCGGTGCCATGCCGTGCCATGCCGGTGCCATGCCGTGCCATGCCGGTGCCATGCCGTGCCATGCCGTGCCATGCCGTGCCATGCCGGTGCCATGCCGTGCCATGCCGGTGCCATGCCGTGCCATGCCGGTGCCATGCCGTGCCATGCCGGTGCCATGCCGTGCCATGCCGTGCCATGCCGTGCCATGCCGGTGCCATGCCGTGCCATGCCGTTCCATGCCATTCCATGCCGTTCCATGCCATTCCATCCCATTCCATGCCATTCCATCCCATTCCATGCCATTCCATGCCATTCCATGCCATTCCATGCCATTCCATGCCATTCCATGCCATTCCATGCCATTCCATGCCATTCCATGCCATTCCATGCCATTCCATGCCATTCCATGCCATTCCATGCCATTCCATGCCATTCCATGCCATTCCATGCCATTCCATGCCATTCCATGCCATTCCATGCCATTCCATGCCATTCCATGCCATTCCATGCCATTCCATGCCATTCCATGCCATTCCATGCCATTCCATGCCATTCCATGCCATTCCATGCCATTCCATGCCATTCCATGCCATTCCATGCCATTCCATGCCATTCCATGCCATTCCATGCCATTCCATGCCATTCCATGCCATTCCATGCCATTCCATGCCATTCCATGCCATTCCATGCCATTCCATGCCATTCCATGCCATTCCATGCCATTCCATGCCATTCCATGCCATTCCATGCCATTCCATGCCATTCCATGCCATTCCATGCCATTCCATGCCATTCCATGCCGTGCCATGCCGTGCCATGCCGTGCCATGCCGGTGCCATGCCGGTGCCATGCCGGTGCCATGCCGGTGCCATGCCGGTGCCATGCCGGTGCCATGCCGGTGCCATGCCGTGCCATGCCGGTGCCATGCCGTGCCATGCCGGTGCCATGCCGTGCCATGCCGGTGCCATGCCGTGCCATGCCGGTGCCATGCCGTGCCATGCCGGTGCCATGCCGGTGCCATGCCGTGCCATGCCGGTGCCATGCCGTGCCATGCCGGTGCCATGCCGTGCCATGCCGGTGCCATGCCGTGCCATGCCGGTGCCATGCCGTGCCATGCCGGTGCCATGCCGTGCCATGCCGGTGCCATGCCGTGCCATGCCGTGCCATGCCGGTGCCATGCCGTGCCATGCCGGTGCCATGCCGTGCCATGCCGGTGCCATGCCGTGCCATGCCGGTGCCATGCCGTGCCATGCCGGTGCCATGCCGTGCCATGCCGGTGCCATGCCGTGCCATGCCGTGCCATGCCGGTGCCATGCCGTGCCATGCCGGTGCCATGCCGTGCCATGCCGTGCCATGCCGTGCCATGCCATTCCATGCCATTCCATGCCATTCCATGCCATTCCATGTCATTCCATGCCATTCCATGCCATTCCATGCCATTCCATGCCATTCCATGCCATTCCATGCCATTCCATGCCATTCCATGCCATTCCATGCCATTCCATGCCATTCCATGCCATTCCATGCCATTCCATGCCATTCCATGCCATTCCATGCCATTCCATGCCATTCCATGCCATTCCATGCCATTCCATGCCATTCCATGCCATTCCATGCCATTCCATGCCATTCCATGCCATTCAATGCCATTCCATGCCGGTGCCATGCCGTGCCATGCCGGTGCCATGCCGTGCCATGCCGGTGCCATGCCGTGCCATGCCGGTGCCATGCCGTGCCATGCCGGTGCCATGCCGTGCCATACCGGTGCCATGCCGGTGCCATGCCGTGCCATGCCGGTGCCATGCCGGTGCCATGCCGGTGCCATGCCGGTGCCATGCCGGTGCCATGCCGTGCCATGCCGGTGCCATGCCATTCCATGCCATTCCATGCCATTCCATGCCATTCCATGCCATTCCATGCCATTCCATGCCATTCCATGCCATTCCATGCCATTCCATGCCATTCCATGCCATTCAATGCCATTCCATGCCGTGCCATGCCGGTGCCATGCCGTGCCATGCCGGTGCCATGCCGGTGCCATGCCGGTGCCATGCCGTGCCATGCCGGTGCCATGCCGGTGCCATGCCGGTGCCATGCCGTGCCATGCCGGTGCCATGCCGTGCCATGCCGGTGCCATGCCGTGCCATGCCGGTGCCATGCCGTGCCATGCCGTGCCATGCCGTGCCATGCCGGTGCCATGCCGTGCCATGCCGGTGCCATGCCGTGCCATGCCGGTGCCATGCCGTGCCATGCCGGTGCCATGCCGTGCCATGCCGGTGCCATGCCGTGCCATGCCGGTGCCATGCCGTGCCATGCCGGTGCCATGCCGTGCCATGCCGGTGCCATGCCGTGCCATGCCGGTGCCATGCCGTGCCATGCCGGTGCCATGCCGTGCCATGCCGGTGCCATGCCGTGCCATGCCGGTGCCATGCCGTGCCATGCCGGTGCCATGCCGTGCCATGCCGGTGCCATGCCGTGCCATGCCGGTGCCATGCCGTGCCATGCCGGTGCCATGCCGTGCCATGCCGGTGCCATGCCGTGCCATGCCGGTGCCATGCCGTGCCATGCCGTGCCATGCCGGTGCCATGCCGTGCCATGCCGGTGCCATGCCGTGCCATGCCGGTGCCATGCCGTGCCATGCCGGTGCCATGCCGTGCCATGCCGGTGCCATGCCGTGCCATGCCGTGCCATGCCGGTGCCATGCCGTGCCATGCCGTGCCATGCCGTGCCATGCCGTGCCATGCCGTGCCATGCCGTGCCATGCCGTGCCATGCCATTCCATGCCGTGCCATGCCGGTGCCATGCCGTGCCATGCCGTGCCATGCCGGTGCCATGCCGTGCCATGCCGTGCCATGCCGTGCCATGCCGTGCCATGCCGTGCCATGCCATTCCATGCCGGTGCCATGCCGTGCCATGCCGGTGCCATGCCATTCCATGTCATTCCATGCCATTCCATGCCATTCCATGTCATTCCATGCCATTCCATGCCATTCCATGCCATTCCATGCCATTCCATGCCATTCCATGCCATTCCATGCCATTCCATGCCATTCCATGCCATTCCATGCCATTCCATGCCATTCCATGCCATTCCATGCCATTCCATGCCATTCCATGCCATTCCATGCCATTCCATGCCATTCAATGCCATTCCATGCCGGTGCCATGCCGTGCCATGCCGGTGCCATGCCGGTGCCATGCCGTGCCATGCCGGTGCCATGCCGTGCCATGCCGGTGCCATGCCGTGCCATGCCGGTGCCATGCCGTGCCATGCCGGTGCCATGCCGTGCCATGCCGGTGCCATGCCGTGCCATGCCGTGCCATGCCGTGCCATGCCGTGCCATGCCGGTGCCATGCCGTGCCATGCCGTGCCATGCCGGTGCCATGCCGTGCCATGCCGGTGCCATGCCGTGCCATGCCGGTGCCATGCCGTGCCATGCCGGTGCCATGCCGTGCCATGCCGGTGCCATGCCGTGCCATGCCGTGCCATGCCGGTGCCATGCCGTGCCATGCCGGTGCCATGCCGTGCCATGCCGGTGCCATGCCGTGCCATGCCGGTGCCATGCCGTGCCATGCCGGTGCCATGCCGTGCCATGCCGTGCCATGCCGTGCCATGCCGTGCCATGCCGTGCCATGCCGTGCCATGCCGGTGCCATGCCGTGCCATGCCGGTGTCATGCCGTGCCATGCCGTGCCATGCCGTGCCATGCCATTCCATGCCATTCCATGCCATTCCATGCCATTCCATGCCATTCCATGCCATTCCATGCCATTCCATGCCATTCCATGCCATTCCATGCCATTCCATGCCATTCCATGCCATTCCATGCCATTCCATGCCATTCCATGCCATTCCATGCCATTCCATGCCATTCCATGCCATTCCATGCCATTCCATGCCATTCCATGCCATTCCATGCCATTCCATGCCATTCCATGCCATTCCATGCCATTCCATGCCATTCCATGCCATTCCATGCCATTCCATGCCATTCCATGCCATTCCATGCCATTCCATGCCATTCCATGCCATTCCATGCCATTCCATGCCGTGCCATGCCGTGCCATGCCGGTGCCATGCCGGTGCCATGCCGGTGCCATGCCGTGCCATGCCGTGCCATGCCGTGCCATGCCGTGCCATGCCATTCCATGCCATTCCATGCCATTCCATGCCATTCCATGTCATTCCATGCCATTCCATGTCATTCCATGCCATTCCATGTCATTCCATGCCATTCCATGCCATTCCATGCCATTCCATGCCATTCCATGCCATTCCATGCCATTCCATGCCATTCCATGCCATTCCATGCCATTCCATGCCATTCCATGCCATTCCATGCCATTCCATGCCATTCCATGCCATTCCATGCCATTCCATGCCATTCCATGCCATTCCATGCCATTCCATGCCATTCCATGCCATTCCATGCCATTCAATGCCGTGCCATGCCGGTGCCATGCCGTGCCATGCCGGTGCCATGCCGTGCCATGCCGGTGCCATGCCGTGCCATGCCGGTGCCATGCCGTGCCATGCCGGTGCCATGCCGTGCCATGCCGGTGCCATGCCGGTGCCATGCCGTGCCATGCCGGTGCCATGCCGGTGCCATGCCGGTGCCATGCCGGTGCCATGCCGGTGCCATGCCGGTGCCATGCCGTGCCATGCCGGTGCCATGCCGTGCCATGCCGTGCCATGCCATTCCATGCCATTCCATGCCATTCCATGCCATTCCATGCCATTCCATGCCATTCCATGCCATTCCATGCCATTCCATGCCATTCCATGCCATTCAATGCCATTCCATGCCGTGCCATGCCGGTGCCATGCCGTGCCATGCCGGTGCCATGCCGTGCCATGCCGGTGCCATGCCGTGCCATGCCGTGCCATGCCGGTGCCATGCCGTGCCATGCCGTGCCATGCCGGTGCCATGCCGTGCCATGCCGGTGCCATGCCGTGCCATGACGTGCCATGCCGTGCCATGCCGGTGCCATGCCGTGCCATGCCGGTGCCATGCCGTGCCATGCCGGTGCCATGCCGTGCCATGCCGTGCCATGCCGGTGCCATGCCGTGCCATGCCGGTGCCATGCCGTGCCATGCCGGTGCCATGCCGTGCCATGCCGTGCCATGCCGGTGCCATGCCGTGCCATGCCGGTGCCATGCCGTGCCATGCCGGTGCCATGCCGGTGCCATGCCGTGCCATGCCGGTGCCATGCCGTGCCATGCCGGTGCCATGCCGTGCCATGCCGGTGCCATGCCGTGCCATGCCGGTGCCATGCCGTGCCATGCCGGTGCCATGCCGTGCCATGCCGGTGCCATGCCGTGCCATGCCGGTGCCATGCCGTGCCATGCCGGTGCCATGCCGTGCCATGCCGGTGCCATGCCGTGCCATGCCGGTGCCATGCCGTGCCATGCCGGTGCCATGCCGTGCCATGCCGGTGCCATGCCGTGCCATGCCGTGCCATGCCGGTGCCATGCCGTGCCATGCCGGTGCCATGCCGTGCCATGCCGGTGCCATGCCGTGCCATGCCGGTGCCATGCCGTGCCATGCCGGTGCCATGCCGTGCCATGCCGGTGCCATGCCGTGCCATGCCGTGCCATGCCGTGCCATGCCGTGCCATGCCGTGCCATGCCGGTGCCATGCCGTGCCATGCCGTTCCATGCCATTCCATGCCGTTCCATGCCATTCCATCCCATTCCATGCCATTCCATGCCATTCCATGCCATTCCATGCCATTCCATGCCATTCCATGCCATTCCATGCCATTCCATGCCATTCCATGCCATTCCATGCCATTCCATGCCATTCCATGCCATTCCATGCCATTCCATGCCATTCAATGCCGTGCCATGCCATTCAATGCCGTGCCATGCCGGTGCCATGCCGTGCCATGCCGGTGCCATGCCGTGCCATGCCGGTGCCATGCCGTGCCATGCCGGTGCCATGCCGTGCCATGCCGGTGCCATGCCGGTGCCATGCCGTGCCATGCCGGTGCCATGCCGTGCCATGCCGGTGCCATGCCGGTGCCATGCCGGTGCCATGCCGGTGCCATGCCGGTGCCATGCCGTGCCATGCCGGTGCCATGCCGTGCCATGCCGTGCCATGCCATTCCATGCCATTCCATGCCATTCCATGCCATTCCATGCCATTCCATGCCATTCCATGCCATTCCATGCCATTCCATGCCATTCAATGCCATTCCATGCCGTGCCATGCCGGTGCCATGCCGTGCCATGCCGGTGCCATGCCGTGCCATGCCGGTGCCATGCCGTGCCATGCCGGTGCCATGCCGTGCCATGCCGGTGCCATGCCGTGCCATGCCGTGCCATGCCGGTGCCATGCCGTGCCATGCCGTGCCATGCCGGTGCCATGCCGTGCCATGCCGGTGCCATGCCGTGCCATGACGTGCCATGCCGTGCCATGCCGGTGCCATGCCGTGCCATGCCGGTGCCATGCCGTGCCATGCCGGTGCCATGCCGTGCCATGCCGTGCCATGCCGGTGCCATGCCGTGCCATGCCGGTGCCATGCCGTGCCATGCCGGTGCCATGCCGTGCCATGCCGTGCCATGCCGGTGCCATGCCGTGCCATGCCGGTGCCATGCCGTGCCATGCCGGTGCCATGCCGGTGCCATGCCGTGCCATGCCGGTGCCATGCCGTGCCATGCCGGTGCCATGCCGTGCCATGCCGGTGCCATGCCGTGCCATGCCGGTGCCATGCCGTGCCATGCCGGTGCCATGCCGTGCCATGCCGGTGCCATGCCGTGCCATGCCGGTGCCATGCCGTGCCATGCCGGTGCCATGCCGTGCCATGCCGGTGCCATGCCGTGCCATGCCGGTGCCATGCCGTGCCATGCCGTGCCATGCCGGTGCCATGCCGTGCCATGCCGGTGCCATGCCGTGCCATGCCGGTGCCATGCCGTGCCATGCCGGTGCCATGCCGTGCCATGCCGGTGCCATGCCGTGCCATGCCGGTGCCATGCCGTGCCATGCCGTGCCATGCCGTGCCATGCCGTGCCATGCCGTGCCATGCCGGTGCCATGCCGTGCCATGCCGTTCCATGCCATTCCATGCCGTTCCATGCCATTCCATCCCATTCCATCCCATTCCATCCCATTCCATGCCATTCCATGCCATTCCATGCCATTCCATGCCATTCCATGCCATTCCATGCCATTCCATGCCATTCCATGCCATTCCATGCCATTCCATGCCATTCCATGCCATTCCATGACATTCCATGCCATTCCATGCCATTCCATGCCATTCCATGCCATTCCATGCCATTCCATGCCATTCCATGCCATTCCATGCCATTCCATGCCATTCCATGCCATTCCATGCCATTCCATGCCATTCCATGCCATTCCATGCCATTCCATGCCATTCCATGCCATTCCATGCCATTCCATGCCGTGCCATGCCGTGCCATGCCGGTGCCATGCCGGTGCCATGCCGGTGCCATGCCGGTGCCATGCCGGTGCCATGCCGGTGCCATGCCGGTGCCATGCCGGTGCCATGCCGGTGCCATGCCGGTGCCATGCCGGTGCCATGCCGGTGCCATGCCGTGCCATGCCGGTGCCATGCCGTGCCATGCCGGTGCCATGCCGTGCCATGCCGTGCCATGCCGGTGCCATGCCGTGCCATGCCGGTGCCATGCCGTGCCATGACGTGCCATGCCGTGCCATGCCGGTGCCATGCCGTGCCATGCCGGTGCCATGCCGTGCCATGCCGGTGCCATGCCGTGCCATGCCGGTGCCATGCCGTGCCATGCCGTGCCATGCCGGTGCCATGCCGTGCCATGCCGGTGCCATGCCGTGCCATGCCGGTGCCATGCCGTGCCATGCCGTGCCATGCCGGTGCCATGCCGTGCCATGCCGGTGCCATGCCGTGCCATGCCGGTGCCATGCCGTGCCATGCCGGTGCCATGCCGGTGCCATGCCGTGCCATGCCGGTGCCATGCCGTGCCATGCCGGTGCCATGCCGTGCCATGCCGGTGCCATGCCGTGCCATGCCGGTGCCATGCCGTGCCATGCCGGTGCCATGCCGTGCCATGCCGTGCCATGCCGTGCCATGCCGGTGCCATGCCGTGCCATGCCGGTGCCATGCCGTGCCATGCCGTGCCATGCCGTGCCATGCCGGTGCCATGCCGTGCCATGCCGGTGCCATGCCGTGCCATGCCGGTGCCATGCCGTGCCATGCCGGTGCCATGCCGTGCCATGCCGGTGCCATGCCGTGCCATGCCGGTGCCATGCCGGGCCATGCCGGTGCCATGCCATTCCATGCCAGTCCATGCCATTCCATGCCATTCCATGCCATTCCATGCCATTCCATGCCATTCCATGCCATTCCATGCCAGTCCATGCCATTCCATGCCATTCCATGCCATTCAATGCCGTGCCATGCCGTGCCATGCCGGTGCCATGCCGTGCCATGCCGGTGCCATGCCGTGCCATGCCGGTGCCATGCCGTGCCATGCCGTGCCATGCCGGTGCCATGCCGTGCCATGCCGGTGCCATGCCGTGCCATGCCGGTGCCATGCCGTGCCATGCCGGTGCCATGCCGTGCCATGCCGGTGCCATGCCGTGCCATGCCGGTGCCATGCCGTGCCATGCGGTGCCATGCCATTCCATGCCATTCCATGCCATTCCATGCCATACCATGCCATTCCATGCCATTCCATGCCATTCCATGCCATTCCATGCCATTCCATGCCATTCCATGCCATTCCATGCCATTCCATGCCATTCCATGCCATTCCATGCCATTCCATGCCATTCCATGCCATTCCATGCCATTCCATGCCATTCCATGCCATTCCATGCCATTCCATGCCATTCCATGCCATTCCATGCCATTCCATGCCATTCCATGCCATTCCATGCCATTCCATGCCATTCCATGCCATTCCATGCCATTCCATGCCATTCCATGCCATTCCATGCCATTCCATGCCATTCCATGCCATTCCATGCCATTCCATGCCATTCCATGCCATTCCATGCCATTCCATGCCATTCCATGCCATTCCATGCCATTCCATGCCATTCAATGCCATTCCATGCCGGTGCCATGCCGTGCCATGCCGGTGCCATGCCGTGCCATGCCGGTGCCATGCCGTGCCATGCCGGTGCCATGCCGTGCCATGCCGGTGCCATGCCGGTGCCATGCCGTGCCATGCCGGTGCCAGCCGGTGCCATGCCGGTGCCATGCCGTGCCATGCCGGTGCCATGCCGTGCCATGCCGTGCCATGCCGGTGCCATGCCGTGCCATGCCGGTGCCATGCCGTGCCATGCCGGTGCCATGCCGTGCCATGCCGTGCCATGCCATTCCATGCCATTCCATGCCATTCCATGACATTCCATGCCATTCCATGCCATTCCATGCCATTCCATGCCATTCCATGCCATTCCATGCCATTCCATGCCATTCCATGCCATTCCATGCCATTCCATGCCATTCCATGCCATTCCATGCCATTCAATGCCATTCCATGCCGTGCCATGCCGGTGCCATGCCGTGCCATGCCGGTGCCATGCCGTGCCATGCCGGTGCCATGCCGTGCCATGCCGGTGCCATGCCGTGCCATGCCGGTGCCATGCCGTGCCATGCCGGTGCCATGCCGTGCCATGCCGGTGCCATGCCGTGCCATGCCGTGCCATGCCGGTGCCATGCCGTGCCATGCCGGTGCCATGCCGTGCCATGCCGGTGCCATGCCGTGCCATGCCGGTGCCATGCCGTGCCATGCCGGTGCCATGCCGTGCCATGCCGTGCCATGCGGTGCCATGCCATTCCATGCCATTCCATGCCATTCCATGCCATTCCATGTCATTCCATGCCATTCCATGCCATTCCATGCCATTCCATGCCATTCCATGCCATTCCATGCCATTCCATGCCATTCCATGCCATTCAATGCCGTGCCATGCCGGTGCCATGCCGTGCCATGCCGTGCCATGCCGGTGCCATGCCGTGCCATGCCGGTGCCATGCCGTGCCATGCCGGTGCCATGCCGTGCCATGCCGGTGCCATGCCGTGCCATGCCGGTGCCATGCCGTGCCATGCCGGTGCCATGCCGTGCCATGCCGGTGCCATGCCGTGCCATGCCGGTGCCATGCCGTGCCATGCCGGTGCCATGCCGTGCCATGCCGGTGCCATGCCGTGCCATGCCGGTGCCATGCCGTGCCATGCCGGTGCCATGCCGTGCCATGCCGGTGCCATGCCGTGCCATGCCGGTGCCATGCCGTGCCATGCCGGTGCCATGCCGTGCCATGCCGGTGCCATGCCGTGCCATGCCGTGCCATGCCGGTGCCATGCCGTGCCATGCCGGTGCCATGCCGTGCCATGCCGGTGCCATGCCGTGCCATGCCGGTGCCATGCCGTGCCATGCCGGTGCCATGCCGTGCCATGCCGTGCCATGCCGGTGCCATGCCGTGCCATGCCGTGCCATGCCGTGCCATGCCGTGCCATGCCGTGCCATGCCGTGCCATGCCGTGCCATGCCATTCCATGCCGTGCCATGCCGGTGCCATGCCGTGCCATGCCGTGCCATGCCGGTGCCATGCCGTGCCATGCCGTGCCATGCCGTGCCATGCCGTGCCATGCCGTGCCATGCCATTCCATGCCGGTGCCATGCCGTGCCATGCCGGTGCCATGCCATTCCATGTCATTCCATGCCATTCCATGCCATTCCATGTCATTCCATGCCATTCCATGCCATTCCATGCCATTCCATGCCATTCCATGCCATTCCATGCCATTCCATGCCATTCCATGCCATTCCATGCCATTCCATGCCATTCCATGCCATTCCATGCCATTCCATGCCATTCCATGCCATTCCATGCCATTCAATGCCATTCCATGCCGGTGCCATGCCGTGCCATGCCGGTGCCATGCCGTGCCATGCCGGTGCCATGCCGTGCCATGCCGGTGCCATGCCGTGCCATGCCGGTGCCATGCCGGTGCCATGCCGGTGCCATGCCGTGCCATGCCGGTGCCATGCCGGTGCCATGCCGGTGCCATGCCGGTGCCATGCCGGTGCCATGCCGGTGCCATGCCGTACCATGCCGGTGCCATGCCGTGCCATGCCGTGCCATGCCATTCCATGCCATTCCATGCCATTCCATGCCATTCCATGCCATTCCATGCCATTCCATGCCATTCCATGCCATTCCATGCCATTCCATGCCATTCCATGCCATTCCATGCCATTCCATGCCATTCAATGCCATTCCATGCCATTCAATGCCATTCCATGCCGTGCCATGCCGGTGCCATGCCGTGCCATGCCGGTGCCATGCCGTGCCATGCCGGTGCCATGCCGTGCCATGCCGGTGCCATGCCGTGCCATGCCGGTGCCATGCCGTGCCATGCCGGTGCCATGCCGTGCCATGCCGGTGCCATGCCGTGCCATGCCGGTGCCATGCCGTGCCATGCCGTGCCATGCCGGTGCCATGCCGTGCCATGCCGGTGCCATGCCGTGCCATGCCGGTGCCATGCCGTGCCATGCCGGTGCCATGCCGTGCCATGCCGGTGCCATGCCGTGCCATGCCGGTGCCATGCCGTGCCATGCCGGTGCCATGCCGTGCCATGCCGTGCCATGCCATGCCATGCCGGTGCCATGCCGTGCCATGCCGGTGCCATGCCGTGCCATGCCGGTGCCATGCCGTGCCATGCCGTGCCATGCCGTGCCATGCCGTGCCATGCCATTCCATGCCATTCCATGCCATTCCATGCCATTCCATGTCATTCCATGCCATTCCATGTCATTCCATGCCATTCCATGTCATTCCATGCCATTCCATGCCATTCCATGCCATTCCATGCCATTCCATGCCATTCCATGCCATTCCATGCCATTCCATGCCATTCCATGCCATTCCATGCCATTCCATGCCATTCCATGCCATTCCATGCCATTCCATGCCATTCCATGCCATTCCATGCCATTCCATGCCATTCCATGCCATTCCATGCCATTCCATGCCATTCCATGCCATTCCATGCCATTCCATGCCATTCCATGCCATTCCATGCCATTCAATGCCGTGCCATGCCGGTGCCATGCCGTGCCATGCCGGTGCCATGCCGTGCCATGCCGGTGCCATGCCGTGCCATGCCGGTGCCATGCCGTGCCATGCCGGTGCCATGCCGTGCCATGCCGGTGCCATGCCGGTGCCATGCCGTGCCATGCCGGTGCCATGCCGGTGCCATGCCGGTGCCATGCCGGTGCCATGCCGGTGCCATGCCGTGCCATGCCGGTGCCATGCCGTGCCATGCCGTGCCATGCCATTCCATGCCATTCCATGCCATTCCATGCCATTCCATGCCATTCCATGCCATTCCATGCCATTCCATGCCATTCCATGCCATTCCATGCCATTCAATGCCATTCCATGCCGTGCCATGCCGGTGCCATGCCGTGCCATGCCGGTGCCATGCCGTGCCATGCCGTGCCATGCCGGTGCCATGCCGTGCCATGCCGTGCCATGCCGGTGCCATGCCGTGCCATGCCGGTGCCATGCCGTGCCATGACGTGCCATGCCGTGCCATGCCGGTGCCATGCCGTGCCATGCCGGTGCCATGCCGTGCCATGCCGGTGCCATGCCGTGCCATGCCGTGCCATGCCGGTGCCATGCCGTGCCATGCCGGTGCCATGCCGTGCCATGCCGGTGCCATGCCGTGCCATGCCGTGCCATGCCGGTGCCATGCCGTGCCATGCCGGTGCCATGCCGTGCCATGCCGGTGCCATGCCGGTGCCATGCCGTGCCATGCCGGTGCCATGCCGTGCCATGCCGGTGCCATGCCGTGCCATGCCGGTGCCATGCCGTGCCATGCCGGTGCCATGCCGTGCCATGCCGGTGCCATGCCGTGCCATGCCGGTGCCATGCCGTGCCATGCCGGTGCCATGCCGTGCCATGCCGGTGCCATGCCGTGCCATGCCGGTGCCATGCCGTGCCATGCCGGTGCCATGCCGTGCCATGCCGTGCCATGCCGGTGCCATGCCGTGCCATGCCGGTGCCATGCCGTGCCATGCCGGTGCCATGCCGTGCCATGCCGGTGCCATGCCGTGCCATGCCGGTGCCATGCCGTGCCATGCCGGTGCCATGCCGTGCCATGCCGGTGCCATGCCGTGCCATGCCGTGCCATGCCGTGCCATGCCGTGCCATGCCGTGCCATGCCGGTGCCATGCCGTGCCATGCCGTTCCATGCCATTCCATGCCGTTCCATGCCATTCCATCCCATTCCATGCCATTCCATGCCATTCCATGCCATTCCATGCCATTCCATGCCATTCCATGCCATTCCATGCCATTCCATGCCATTCCATGCCATTCCATGCCATTCCATGCCATTCCATGCCATTCCATGCCATTCCATGCCATTCCATGCCATTCCATGCCATTCCATGCCATTCAATGCCGTGCCATGCCGGTGCCATGCCGTGCCATGCCGGTGCCATGCCGTGCCATGCCGGTGCCATGCCGTGCCATGCCGGTGCCATGCCGTGCCATGCCGGTGCCATGCCGTGCCATGCCGGTGCCATGCCGGTGCCATGCCGTGCCATGCCGGTGCCATGCCGGTGCCATGCCGGTGCCATGCCGGTGCCATGCCGGTGCCATGCCGTGCCATGCCGGTGCCATGCCGTGCCATGCCGTGCCATGCCATTCTATGCCATTCCATGCCATTCCATGCCATTCCATGCCATTCCATGCCATTCCATGCCATTCCATGCCATTCCATGCCATTCCATGCCATTCAATGCCATTCCATGCCGTGCCATGCCGGTGCCATGCCGTGCCATGCCGGTGCCATGCCGTGCCATGCCGGTGCCATGCCGTGCCATGCCGGTGCCATGCCGTGCCATGCCGTGCCATGCCGGTGCCATGCCATTCCATGCCGTTCCATGCCATTCCATGCCATTCCATGCCATTCCATGCCATTCCATGCCATTCCATGCCATTCCATGCCATTCCATGCCATTCCATGCCATTCCATGCCATTCCATGCCATTCCATGCCATTCCATGCCATTCCATGCCATTCCATGCCATTCCATGCCATTCCATGCCATTCCATGACATTCCATGCCATTCCATGCCATTCCATGCCATTCCATGCCATTCCATGCCATTCCATGCCATTCCATGCCATTCCATGCCATTCCATGCCATTCCATGCCATTCCATGCCATTCCATGCCATTCCATGCCATTCCATGCCATTCCATGCCATTCCATGCCATTCCATGCCATTCCATGCCATTCCATGCCATTCCATGCCATTCCATGCCGTGCCATGCCGTGCCATGCCGGTGCCATGCCGGTGCCATGCCGGTGCCATGCCGGTGCCATGCCGGTGCCATGCCGGTGCCATGCCGGTGCCATGCCGGTGCCATGCCGGTGCCATGCCGTGCCATGCCGGTGCCATGCCGTGCCATGCCGGTGCCATGCCGTGCCATGCCGTGCCATGCCGGTGCCATGCCGTGCCATGCCGGTGCCATGCCGTGCCATGACGTGCCATGCCGTGCCATGCCGGTGCCATGCCGTGCCATGCCGGTGCCATGCCGTGCCATGCCGGTGCCATGCCGTGCCATGCCGTGCCATGCCGGTGCCATGCCGTGCCATGCCGGTGCCATGCCGTGCCATGCCGGTGCCATGCCGTGCCATGCCGTGCCATGCCGGTGCCATGCCGTGCCATGCCGGTGCCATGCCGTGCCATGCCGGTGCCATGCCGTGCCATGCCGGTGCCATGCCGGTGCCATGCCGTGCCATGCCGGTGCCATGCCGTGCCATGCCGGTGCCATGCCGTGCCATGCCGGTGCCATGCCGTGCCATGCCGGTGCCATGCCGTGCCATGCCGGTGCCATGCCGTGCCATGCCGTGCCATGCCGTGCCATGCCGGTGCCATGCCGTGCCATGCCGGTGCCATGCCGTGCCATGCCGTGCCATGCCGTGCCATGCCGGTGCCATGCCGTGCCATGCCGGTGCCATGCCGTGCCATGCCGGTGCCATGCCGTGCCATGCCGGTGCCATGCCGTGCCATGCCGGTGCCATGCCGTGCCATGCCGGTGCCATGCCGTGCCATGCCGGTGCCATGCCGTGCCATGCCGGTGCCATGCCGGGCCATGCGGTGCCATGCCATTCCATGCCAGTCCATGCCATTCCATGCCATTCCATGCCATTCCATGCCATTCCATGCCAGTCCATGCCATTCCATGCCATTCCATGCCATTCAATGCCGTGCCATGCCGGTGCCATGCCGTGCCATGCCGGTGCCATGCCGTGCCATGCCGGTGCCATGCCGTGCCATGCCGGTGCCATGCCGGTGCCATGCCGTGCCATGCCGGTGCCAGCCGGTGCCATGCCGGTGCCATGCCGTGCCATGCCGGTGCCATGCCGTGCCATGCCGTGCCATGCCGGTGCCATGCCGTGCCATGCCGGTGCCATGCCGTGCCATGCCGGTGCCATGCCGTGCCATGCCGTGCCATGCCATTCCATGCCATTCCATGCCATTCCATGACATTCCATGCCATTCCATGCCATTCCATGCCATTCCATGCCATTCCATGCCATTCCATGCCATTCCATGCCATTCCATGCCATTCCATGCCATTCCATGCCATTCCATGCCATTCCATGCCATTCCATGCCATTCCATGCCATTCCATGCCATTCCATGCCATTCAATGCCATTCCATGCCGTGCCATGCCGGTGCCATGCCGTGCCATGCCGGTGCCATGCCGTGCCATGCCGGTGCCATGCCGTGCCATGCCGGTGCCATGCCGTGCCATGCCGGTGCCATGCCGTGCCATGCCGGTGCCATGCCGTGCCATGCCGGTGCCATGCCGTGCCATGCCGGTGCCATGCCGTGCCATGCCGTGCCATGCCGGTGCCATGCCGTGCCATGCCGGTGCCATGCCGTGCCATGCCGGTGCCATGCCGTGCCATGCCGGTGCCATGCCGTGCCATGCCGGTGCCATGCCGTGCCATGCCGTGCCATGCGGTGCCATGCCATTCCATGCCATTCCATGCCATTCCATGCCATTCCATGTCATTCCATGCCATTCCATGCCATTCCATGCCATTCCATGCCATTCCATGCCATTCCATGCCATTCCATGCCATTCAATGCCGTGCCATGCCGGTGCCATGCCGGTGCCATGCCGTGCCATGCCGTGCCATGCCGGTGCCATGCCGTGCCATGCCGGTGCCATGCCGTGCCATGCCGGTGCCATGCCGTGCCATGCCGGTGCCATGCCGTGCCATGCCGGTGCCATGCCGTGCCATGCCGGTGCCATGCCGTGCCATGCCGGTGCCATGCCGGTGCCATGCCGGTGCCATGCCGTGCCATGCCGGTGCCATGCCGTGCCATGCCATTCCATGCCATTCCATGCCATTCCATGCCATTCCATGCCATTCCATGCCATTCCATGCCGTGCCATGCGGTGCCATGCCATTCCATGCGGTGCCATGCCATTCCATGCGGTGCCATGCCATTCCATGCCGTGCCATGCGGTGCCATGCCATTCCATGCCATTCCATGCGGTGCCATGCCATTCCATGCGGTGCCATGCCATTCCATGCCGTGCCATGCGGTGCCATGCCATTCCATGCGGTGCGATGCCATTCCATGCCATTCCATGCCATTCCATGCCATTCCATGCCATTCCATGCCATTCCATGCCATTCCATGCCATTCCATGCCATTCCATGCCATTCCATGCCATTCCATGCCATTCCATGCCATTCCATGCCATTCCATGCCATTCAATGCCGTGCCATGCCGGTGCCATGCCGTGCCATGCCGTGCCATGCGGTGCCATGCCATTCCATGCCATTCCATGCCAGTCCATGCCAGTCCATGCCATTCCATGCCATTCCATGCCATTCCATGCCATTCCATGCCATTCCATGCCATTCCATGCCATTCCATGCCATTCCATGCCATTCCATGCCAGTCCATGCCAGTCCATGCCATTCCATGCCATTCCATGCCACTCAATGCGGTGCCATGCCGTGCCATGCCGTGCCATGCCGGTGCCATGCCGTGCCATGCCGTGCCATGCCGGTGCCATGCCGTGCCATGCCGGTGCCATGCCGTGCCATGCCGGTGCCATGCCGTGCCATGCCGGTGCCATGCCGTGCCATGCCGTGCCATGCCGTGCCATGCCGGTGCCATGCCGTGCCATGCCGGTGCCATGCCGTGCCATGCCGTGCCATGCCGTGCCATGCCGGTGCCATGCCGTGCCATGCCGGTGCCATGCCGTGCCATGCCGGTGCCATGCCGTGCCATGCCGGTGCCATGCCGTGCCATGCCGGTGCCATGCCGTGCCATGCCGGTGCCATGCCGGGCCATGCGGTGCCATGCCATTCCATGCCAGTCCATGCCATTCCATGCCATTCCATGCCATTCCATGCCATTCCATGCCATTCCATGCCATTCCATGCCATTCAATGCCATTCCATGCCGTGCCATGCCGGTGCCATGCCGTGCCATGCCGGTGCCATGCCGTGCCATGCCGGTGCCATGCCGTGCCATGCCGGTGCCATGCCGTGCCATGCCGGTGCCATGCCGTGCCATGCCGGTGCCATGCCGTGCCATGCCGGTGCCATGCCGTGCCATGCCGGTGCCATGCCGTGCCATGCCGTGCCATGCCGGTGCCATGCCGTGCCATGCCGGTGCCATGCCGTGCCATGCCGGTGCCATGCCGTGCCATGCCGGTGCCATGCCGTGCCATGCCGGTGCCATGCCGTGCCATGCCGTGCCATGCGGTGCCATGCCATTCCATGCCATTCCATGCCATTCCATGCCATTCCATGTCATTCCATGCCATTCCATGCCATTCCATGCCATTCCATGCCATTCCATGCCATTCCATGCCATTCCATGCCATTCCATGCCATTCCATGCCATTCAATGCCGTGCCATGCCGGTGCCATGCCGTGCCATGCCGTGCCATGCCGGTGCCATGCCGTGCCATGCCGGTGCCATGCCGTGCCATGCCGGTGCCATGCCGTGCCATGCCGGTGCCATGCCGTGCCATGCCGGTGCCATGCCGTGCCATGCCGGTGCCATGCCGTGCCATGCCGGTGCCATGCCGGTGCCATGCCGGTGCCATGCCGTGCCATGCCGGTGCCATGCCGTGCCATGCCATTCCATGCCATTCCATGCCATTCCATGCCATTCCATGCCATTCCATGCCATTCCATGCCATTCCATGCCGTGCCATGCGGTGCCATGCCATTCCATGCGGTGCCATGCCATTCCATGCGGTGCCATGCCATTCCATGCCGTGCCATGCGGTGCCATGCCATTCCATGCCATTCCATGCGGTGCCATGCCATTCCATGCGGTGCCATGCCATTCCATGCCGTGCCATGCGGTGCCATGCCATTCCATGCGGTGCGATGCCATTCCATGCCATTCCATGCCATTCCATGCCATTCCATGCCATTCCATGCCATTCCATGCCATTCCATGCCATTCCATGCCATTCCATGCCATTCCATGCCATTCCATGCCATTCCATGCCATTCCATGCCATTCCATGCCATTCAATGCCGTGCCATGCCGGTGCCATGCCGTGCCATGCCGTGCCATGCGGTGCCATGCCATTCCATGCCATTCCATGCCAGTCCATGCCAGTCCATGCCATTCCATGCCATTCCATGCCATTCCATGCCATTCCATGCCATTCCATGCCATTCCATGCCATTCCATGCCATTCCATGCCATTCCATGCCAGTCCATGCCAGTCCATGCCATTCCATGCCATTCCATGCCACTCAATGCGGTGCCATGCCGTGCCATGCCGTGCCATGCCGGTGCCATGCCGTGCCATGCCGTGCCATGCCGGTGCCATGCCGTGCCATGCCGGTGCCATGCCGTGCCATGCCGGTGCCATGCCGTGCCATGCCGGTGCCATGCCGTGCCATGCCGTGCCATGCCGTGCCATGCCGTGCCATGCCGTGCCATGCCGGTGCCATGCCGTGCCATGCCGGTGCCATGCCGTGCCATGCCGTGCCATGCCGTGTCATGCCGGTGCCATGCCGTGCCATGCCGGTGCCATGCCGTGCCATGCCGGTGCCATGCCGTGCCATGCCGGTGCCATGCCGTGCCATGCCGGTGCCATGCCGTGCCATGCCGGTGCCATGCCGGGCCATGCGGTGCCATGCCATTCCATGCCAGTCCATGCCATTCCATGCCATTCCATGCCATTCCATGCCATTCCATGCCAGTCCATGCCATTCCATGCCATTCCATGCCATTCAATGCCGTGCCATGCCGTGCCATGCCGGTGCCATGCCGTGCCATGCCGGTGCCATGCCGTGCCATGCGGTGCCATGCCATTCCATGCGGTGCCATGCCATTCCATGCCATTCCATGCCATTCCATGCCATTCCATGCCATTCCATGCCATTCCATGCCATTCCATGCCATTCCATGCCATTCCATGCCATTCAATGCCATTCCATGCCGGTGCCATGCCGTGCCATGCCGGTGCCATGCCGTGCCATGCCGGTGCCATGCCGTGCCATGCCGGTGCCATGCCGTGCCATGCCGGTGCCATGCCGTGCCATGCCGGTGCCATGCCGTGCCATGCCGGTGCCATGCCGTGCCATGCCGGTGCCATGCCGTGCCATGCCGGTGCCATGCCGTGCCATGCCGTGCCATGCCGTGCCATGCCGGTGCCATGCCGTGCCATGCCGGTGCCATGCCGTGCCATGCCGTGCCATGCCGGTGCCATGCCGTGCCATGCCGTGCCATGCCGGTGCCATGCCGTGCCATGCCGGTGCCATGCCGTGCCATGCCGTGCCATGCCGTGCCATGCCGTGCCATGCCGTGCCATGCCGTGCCATGCCATTCCATGCCATTCCATGCCATTCCATGCCATTCCATGCCATTCCATGCCATTCCATGCCATTCCATGCCATTCCATGCCATTCCATGCCATTCCATGCCATTCCATGCCATTCCATGCCATTCCATGCCATTCCATGCCATTCCATGCCATTCCATGCCATTCCATGCCATTCCATGCCATTCCATGCCATTCCATGCCATTCCATGCCATTCCATGCCATTCCATGCCATTCCATGCCATTCCATGCCATTCCATGCCATTCCATGCCATTCCATGCCATTCCATGCCATTCCATGCCGGTGCCATGCCGTGCCATGCCGGTGCCATGCCGTGCCATGCCGGTGCCATGCCGTGCCATGCCGGTGCCATGCCGTGCCATGCCGGTGCCATGCCGGTGCCATGCCGTGCCATGCCGGTGCCAGCCGGTGCCATGCCGGTGCCATGCCGTGCCATGCCGGTGCCATGCCGTGCCATGCCGTGCCATGCCGGTGCCATGCCGTGCCATGCCGGTGCCATGCCGTGCCATGCCGTGCCATGCCATTCCATGCCATTCCATGCCATTCCATGACATTCCATGCCATTCCATGCCATTCCATGCCATTCCATGCCATTCCATGCCATTCCATGCCATTCCATGCCATTCCATGCCATTCCATGCCATTCCATGCCATTCCATGCCATTCCATGCCATTCCATGCCATTCCATGCCATTCCATGCCATTCCATGCCATTCCATGCCATTCAATGCCATTCCATGCCGTGCCATGCCGGTGCCATGCCGTGCCATGCCGGTGCCATGCCGTGCCATGCCGGTGCCATGCCGTGCCATGCCGGTGCCATGCCGTGCCATGCCGTGCCATGCCGGTGCCATGCCGTGCCATGCCGGTGCCATGCCGTGCCATGCCGGTGCCATGACGTGCCATGCCGGTGCCATGCCGTGCCATGCCGGTGCCATGCCGTGCCATGCCGGTGCCATGCCGTGCCATGCCGGTGCCATGCCGTGCCATGCCGGTGCCATGCCGGTGCCATGCCGTGCCATGCCGGTGCCATGCCGTGCCATGCCGGTGCCATGCCGTGCCATGCCGGTGCCATGCCGTGCCATGCCGTGCCATGCCGGTGCCATGCCGTGCCATGCCGTGCCATGCCGTGCCATGCCGGTGCCATGCCGTGCCATGCCGGTGCCATGCCGTGCCATGCCGGTGCCATGCCGTGCCATGCCGGTGCCATGCCGTGCCATGCCGGTGCCATGCCGTGCCATGCCGGTGCCATGCCGTGCCATGCCGTGCCATGCCGGTGCCATGCCGTGCCATGCCGGTGCCATGCCGTGCCATGCCGTGCCATGCCGGTGCCATGCCGTGCCATGCCGGTGCCATGCCGTGCCATGCCGGTGCCATGCCGTGCCATGCCGGTGCCATGCCGGTGCCATGCCGTGCCATGCCGGTGCCATGCCGTGCCATGCCGGTGCCATGCCGTGCCATGCCGGTGCCATGCCGTGCCATGCCGGTGCCATGCCGTGCCATGCCGGTGCCATGCCGTGCCATGCCGGTGCCATGCCGTGCCATGCCGGTGCCATGCCGTGCCATGCCGGTGCCATGCCGTGCCATGCCGGTGCCATGCCGTGCCATGCCGGTGCCATGCCGTGCCATGCCGGTGCCATGCCGTGCCATGCCGGTGCCATGCCGTGCCATGCCGGTGCCATGCCGTGCCATGCCGGTGCCATGCCGTGCCATGCCGGTGCCATGCCGTGCCATGCCGGTGCCATGCCGTGCCATGCCGGTGCCATGCCGTGCCATGCCGGTGCCATGCCGTGCCATGCCGGTGCCATGCCGTGCCATGCCGGTGCCATGCCGTGCCATGCCGGTGCCATGCCGTGCCATGCCGGTGCCATGCCGTGCCATGCCGGTGCCATGCCGTGCCATGCCGGTGCCATGCCGTGCCATGCCGGTGCCATGCCGTGCCATGCCGGTGCCATGCCGGTGCCATGCCGTGCCATGCCGGTGCCATGCCGGTGCCATGCCGGTGCCATGCCGTGCCATGCCGGTGCCATGCCGTGCCATGCCGGTGCCATGCCGTGCCATGCCGTGCCATGCCGTGCCATGCCGGTGCCATGCCGTGCCATGCCGGTGCCATGCCGTGCCATGCCGGTGCCATGCCGTGCCATGCCGGTGCCATGCCGTGCCATGCCGGTGCCATGCCGTGCCATGCCGGTGCCATGCCGTGCCATGCCGGTGCCATGCCGTGCCATGCCGTGCCATGCCGGTGCCATGCCGTGCCATGCCGGTGCCATGCCGTGCCATGCCGGTGCCATGCCGTGCCATGCCGGTGCCATGCCGTGCCATGCCGGTGCCATGCCGTGCCATGCCGGTGCCATGCCGTGCCATGCCGGTGCCATGCCGTGCCATGCCGTGCCATGCCGGTGCCATGCCGTGCCATGCCGGTGCCATGCCGTGCCATGCCGGTGCCATGCCGTGCCATGCCGGTGCCATGCCGTGCCATGCCGGTGCCATGCCGTGCCATGCCGGTGCCATGCCGTGCCATGCCGGTGCCATGCCGGTGCCATGCCGTCCCATGCCGGTGCCATGCCGTGCCATGCCGGTGCCATGCCGTGCCATGCCGGTGCCATGCCGTGCCATGCCGGTGCCATGCCGGTGCCATGCCGGTGCCATGCCGTGCCATGCCGGTGCCATGCCGTGCCATGCCGGTGCCATGCCGTGCCATGCCGGTGCCATGACGTGCCATGCCGGTGCCATGCCGTGCCATGCCGGTGCCATGCCGTGCCATGCCGGTGCCATGCCGTGCCATGCCGGTGCCATGCCGTGCCATGCCGGTGCCATGCCGTGCCATGCCGGTGCCATGCCGTGCCATGCCGGTGCCATGCCGGTGCCATGCCGTGCCATGCCGGTGCCATGCCGTGCCATGCCGGTGCCATGCCGTGCCATGCCGGTGCCATGCCGTGCCATGCCGGTGCCATGCCGTGCCATGCCGGTGCCATGCCGTGCCATGCCGGTGCCATGCCGGTGCCATGCCGTGCCATGCCGGTGCCATGCCGTGCCATGCCATTCCATGCCGTTCCATGCCATTCCATGCCGTTCCATCCCATTCCATGCCATTCCATGCCATTCCATGCCATTCCATGCCATTCCATGCCATTCCATGCCATTCCATGCCATTCCATGCCATTCCATGCCATTCCATGCCATTCCATGCCATTCCATGCCATTCCATGCCATTCCATGCCATTCCATGCCATTCCATGCCATTCCATGCCATTCCATGCCATTCCATGCCATTCCATGCCGTGCCATGCCGTGCCATGCCGGTGCCATGCCGGTGCCATGCCGGTGCCATGCCGGTGCCATGCCGGTGCCATGCCGGTGCCATGCCGGTGCCATGCCGGTGCCATGCCGGTGCCATGCCGGTGCCATGCCGTGCCATGCCGGTGCCATGCCGTGCCATGCCGGTGCCATGCCGTGCCATGCCGGTGCCATGCCGTGCCATGCCGGTGCCATGCCGGTGCCATGCCGTGCCATGCCGGTGCCATGCCGTGCCATGCCGTGCCATGCCGGTGCCATGCCGTGCCATGCCGGTGCCATGCCGTGCCATGCCGGTGCCATGCCGTGCCATGCCGGTGCCATGCCGTGCCATGCCGGTGCCATGCCGGTGCCATGCCGTGCCATGCCGTGCCATGCCGGTGCCATGCCGTGCCATGCCGGTGCCATGCCGTGCCATGCCGGTGCCATGCCGTGCCATGCCGGTGCCATGCCGTGCCATGCCGGTGCCATGCCGTGCCATGCCGGTGCCATGCCGTGCCATGCCGGTGCCATGCCGTGCCATGCCGGTGCCATGCCGTGCCATGCCGGTGCCATGCCGTGCCATGCCGTGCCATGCCGTGCCATGCCGGTGCCATGCCGTGCCATGCCGGTGCCATGCCGTGCCATGCCGGTGCCATGCCGTGCCATGCCGGTGCCATGCCGTGCCATGCCGGTGCCATGCCGTGCCATGCCGGTGCCATGCCGTGCCATGCCGGTGCCATGCCGTGCCATGCCGGTGCCATGCCGTGCCATGCCGTGCCATGCCGTGCCATGCCGTGCCATGCCGGTGCCATGCCATTCCATGCCGTTCCATGCCATTCCATGCCGTTCCATGCCATTCCATCCCATTCCATGCCATTCCATGCCATTCCATGCCATTCCATGCCATTCCATGCCATTCCATGCCATTCCATGCCATTCCATGCCATTCCATGCCATTCCATGCCATTCCATGCCATTCCATGCCATTCCATGCCATTCCATGCCATTCCATGCCATTCCATGCCATTCCATGCCATTCCATGCCATTCCATGCCATTCCATGCCATTCCATGCCATTCCATGCCATTCCATGCCATTCCATGCCATTCCATGCCATTCCATGCCATTCCATGCCATTCCATGCCATTCCATGCCATTCCATGCCATTCCATGCCATTCCATGCCATTCCATGCCATTCCATGCCATTCCATGCCATTCCATGCCATTCCATGCCGTGCCATGCCGTGCCATGCCGGTGCCATGCCGGTGCCATGCCGGTGCCATGCCGGTGCCATGCCGGTGCCATGCCGGTGCCATGCCGGTGCCATGCCGGTGCCATGCCGGTGCCATGCCGTGCCATGCCGGTGCCATGCCGTGCCATGCCGGTGCCATGCCGTGCCATGCCGGTGCCATGCCGTGCCATGCCGGTGCCATGCCGTGCCATGCCGGTGCCATGCCGTGCCATGCCGGTGCCATGCCGGTGCCATGCCGTGCCATGCCGGTGCCATGCCGTGCCATGCCGGTGCCATGCCGTGCCATGCCGGTGCCATGCCGTGCCATGCCGGTGCCATGCCGTGCCATGCCGGTGCCATGCCGTGCCATGCCGGTGCCATGCCGTGCCATGCCGGTGCCATGCCGTGCCATGCCGGTGCCATGCCGTGCCATGCCGGTGCCATGCCGTGCCATGCCGGTGCCATGCCGTGCCATGCCGGTGCCATGCCGTGCCATGCCGTGCCATGCCGGTGCCATGCCGTGCCATGCCGTGCCATGCCGTGCCATGCCGTGCCATGCCGTGCCATGCCATTCCATGCCATTCCATGCCATTCCATGCCATTCCATGTCATTCCATGCCATTCCATGCCATTCCATGCCATTCCATGCCATTCCATGCCATTCCATGCCATTCCATGCCATTCCATGCCATTCCATGCCATTCCATGCCATTCCATGCCATTCCATGCCATTCCATGCCATTCCATGCCATTCCATGCCATTCCATGCCATTCCATGCCATTCCATGCCATTCCATGCCATTCCATGCCATTCCATGCCATTCCATGCCATTCCATGCCATTCCATGCCATTCCATGCCATTCAATGCCATTCCATGCCGGTGCCATGCCGTGCCATGCCGGTGCCATGCCGTGCCATGCCGGTGCCATGCCGTGCCATGCCGGTGCCATGCCGTGCCATGCCGGTGCCATGCCGTGCCATGCCGGTGCCATGCCGTGCCATACCGGTGCCATGCCGGTGCCATGCCGTGCCATGCCGGTGCCATGCCGGTGCCATGCCGGTGCCATGCCGGTGCCATGCCGGTGCCATGCCGTGCCATGCCGGTGCCATGCCATTCCATGCCATTCCATGCCATTCCATGCCATTCCATGCCATTCCATGCCATTCCATGCCATTCCATGCCATTCCATGCCATTCCATGCCATTCAATGCCATTCCATGCCGTGCCATGCCGGTGCCATGCCGTGCCATGCCGGTGCCATGCCGTGCCATGCCGGTGCCATGCCGGTGCCATGCCGGTGCCATGCCGTGCCATGCCGGTGCCATGCCGTGCCATGCCGGTGCCATGCCGTGCCATGCCGGTGCCATGCCGTGCCATGCCGTGCCATGCCGTGCCATGCCGGTGCCATGCCGTGCCATGCCGGTGCCATGCCGTGCCATGCCGGTGCCATGCCGTGCCATGCCGGTGCCATGCCGTGCCATGCCGGTGCCATGCCGTGCCATGCCGGTGCCATGCCGTGCCATGCCGGTGCCATGCCGTGCCATGCCGGTGCCATGCCGTGCCATGCCGGTGCCATGCCGTGCCATGCCGGTGCCATGCCGTGCCATGCCGGTGCCATGCCGTGCCATGCCGGTGCCATGCCGTGCCATGCCGTGCCATGCCGGTGCCATGCCGTGCCATGCCGGTGCCATGCCGTGCCATGCCGGTGCCATGCCGTGCCATGCCGGTGCCATGCCGTGCCATGCCGGTGCCATGCCGTGCCATGCCGGTGCCATGCCGTGCCATGCCGTGCCATGCCGGTGCCATGCCGTGCCATGCCGTGCCATGCCGTGCCATGCCGTGCCATGCCGTGCCATGCCATTCCATGCCGTGCCATGCCGGTGCCATGCCGTGCCATGCCGTGCCATGCCGGTGCCATGCCGTGCCATGCCGTGCCATGCCGTGCCATGCCGTGCCATGCCATTCCATGCCGGTGCCATGCCGTGCCATGCCGGTGCCATGCCATTCCATGTCATTCCATGCCATTCCATGCCATTCCATGTCATTCCATGCCATTCCATGCCATTCCATGCCATTCCATGCCATTCCATGCCATTCCATGCCATTCCATGCCATTCCATGCCATTCCATGCCATTCCATGCCATTCCATGCCATTCCATGCCATTCCATGCCATTCCATGCCATTCCATGCCATTCCATGCCATTCCATGCCATTCCATGCCATTCCATGCCATTCCATGCCATTCCATGCCATTCCATGCCATTCCATGCCATTCCATGCCATTCCATGCCATTCCATGCCATTCCATGCCATTCCATGCCATTCCATGCCATTCCATGCCATTCCATGCCATTCCATGCCATTCCATGCCATTCCATGCCATTCCATGCCATTCCATGCCATTCCATGCCATTCCATGCCATTCCATGCCATTCCATGCCATTCCATGCCATTCAATGCCATTCCATGCCGGTGCCATGCCGTGCCATGCCGGTGCCATGCCGTGCCATGCCGGTGCCATGCCGTGCCATGCCGGTGCCATGCCGTGCCATGCCGGTGCCATGCCGTGCCATGCCGGTGCCATGCCGTGCCATGCCGGTGCCATGCCGTGCCATGCCGGTGCCATGCCGTGCCATGCCGGTGCCATGCCGTGCCATGCCGGTGCCATGCCGTGCCATGCCGGTGCCATGCCGGTGCCATGCCGGTGCCATGCCGGTGCCATGCCGGTGCCATGCCGGTGCCATGCCGTACCATGCCGGTGCCATGCCGTGCCATGCCGTGCCATGCCATTCCATGCCATTCCATGCCATTCCATGCCATTCCATGCCATTCCATGCCATTCCATGCCATTCCATGCCATTCCATGCCATTCCATGCCATTCAATGCCATTCCATGCCATTCAATGCCATTCCATGCCGTGCCATGCCGGTGCCATGCCGTGCCATGCCGGTGCCATGCCGTGCCATGCCGGTGCCATGCCGTGCCATGCCGGTGCCATGCCGTGCCATGCCGGTGCCATGCCGTGCCATGCCGGTGCCATGCCGTGCCATGCCGGTGCCATGCCGTGCCATGCCGGTGCCATGCCGTGCCATGCCGGTGCCATGCCGGTGCCATGCCGTGCCATGCCGGTGCCATGCCGGTGCCATGCCGGTGCCATGCCGTGCCATGCCGTGCCATGCCGTGCCATGCCGGTGCCATGCCGTGCCATGCCGGTGCCATGCCGTGCCATGCCGGTGCCATGCCGTGCCATGCCGGTGCCATGCCGTGCCATGCCGGTGCCATGCCGTGCCATGCCGGTGCCATGCCGTGCCATGCCGGTGCCATGCCGTGCCATGCCGGTGCCATGCCGTGCCATGCCGGTGCCATGCCGTGCCATGCCGTGCCATGCCATGCCATGCCGGTGCCATGCCGTGCCATGCCGGTGCCATGCCGTGCCATGCCGGTGCCATGCCGTGCCATGCCGGTGCCATGCCGTGCCATGCCGTGCCATGCCGTGCCATGCCGTGCCATGCCGGTGCCATGCCGTGCCATGCCGTTCCATGCCATTCCATGCCGTTCCATGCCATTCCATCCCATTCCATGCCATTCCATGCCATTCCATGCCATTCCATGCCATTCCATGCCATTCCATGCCATTCCATGCCATTCCATGTCATTCCATGCCATTCCATGCCATTCCATGCCATTCCATGCCATTCCATGCCATTCCATGACATTCCATGCCATTCCATGCCATTCCATGCCATTCCATGCCATTCCATGCCATTCCATGCCATTCCATGCCATTCCATGCCATTCCATGCCATTCCATGCCATTCCATGCCATTCCATGCCATTCCATGCCATTCCATGCCATTCCATGCCGTGCCATGCCGTGCCATGCCGGTGCCATGCCGGTGCCATGCCGGTGCCATGCCGGTGCCATGCCGGTGCCATGCCGGTGCCATGCCGGTGCCATGCCGTGCCATGCCGGTGCCATGCCGTGCCATGCCGTGCCATGCCGGTGCCATGCCGTGCCATGCCGGTGCCATGCCGTGCCATGACGTGCCATGCCGTGCCATGCCGGTGCCATGCCGTGCCATGCCGGTGCCATGCCGTGCCATGCCGGTGCCATGCCGTGCCATGCCGTGCCATGCCGGTGCCATGCCGTGCCATGCCGGTGCCATGCCGTGCCATGCCGGTGCCATGCCGTGCCATGCCGTGCCATGCCGGTGCCATGCCGTGCCATGCCGGTGCCATGCCGTGCCATGCCGGTGCCATGCCGGTGCCATGCCGTGCCATGCCGGTGCCATGCCGTGCCATGCCGGTGCCATGCCGTGCCATGCCGGTGCCATGCCGTGCCATGCCGGTGCCATGCCGTGCCATGCCGGTGCCATGCCGTGCCATGCCGTGCCATGCCGGTGCCATGCCGTGCCATGCCGGTGCCATGCCGTGCCATGCCGGTGCCATGCCGTGCCATGCCGGTGCCATGCCGTGCCATGCCGGTGCCATGCCGTGCCATGCCGGTGCCATGCCGGTGCCATGCCGTGCCATGCCGTGCCATGCCGGTGCCATGCCGTGCCATGCCGGTGCCATGCCGTGCCATGCCGGTGCCATGCCGTGCCATGCCGGTGCCATGCCGTGCCATGCCGGTGCCATGCCGTGCCATGCCGGTGCCATGCCGTGCCATGCCGGTGCCATGCCGTGCCATGCCGGTGCCATGCCGTGCCATGCCGTGCCATGCCGTGCCATGCCGGTGCCATGCCGTGCCATGCCGGTGCCATGCCGTGCCATGCCGGTGCCATGCCGTGCCATGCCGGTGCCATGCCGTGCCATGCCGGTGCCATGCCGTGCCATGCCGGTGCCATGCCGTGCCATGCCGGTGCCATGCCGTGCCATGCCGGTGCCATGCCGTGCCATGCCGTGCCATGCCGTGCCATGCCGTGCCATGCCGGTGCCATGCCATTCCATGCCGTTCCATGCCATTCCATGCCGTTCCATGCCATTCCATCCCATTCCATGCCATTCCATGCCATTCCATGCCATTCCATGCCATTCCATGCCATTCCATGCCATTCCATGCCATTCCATGCCATTCCATGCCATTCCATGCCATTCCATGCCATTCCATGCCATTCCATGCCATTCCATGCCATTCCATGCCATTCCATGCCATTCCATGCCATTCCATGCCATTCCATGCCATTCCATGCCATTCCATGCCATTCCATGCCATTCCATGCCATTCCATGCCATTCCATGCCATTCCATGCCATTCCATGCCATTCCATGCCATTCCATGCCATTCCATGCCATTCCATGCCATTCCATGCCATTCCATGCCATTCCATGCCATTCCATGCCATTCCATGCCATTCCATGCCATTCCATGCCATTCCATGCCGTGCCATGCCGTGCCATGCCGGTGCCATGCCGGTGCCATGCCGGTGCCATGCCGGTGCCATGCCGGTGCCATGCCGGTGCCATGCCGGTGCCATGCCGGTGCCATGCCGGTGCCATGCCGTGCCATGCCGGTGCCATGCCGTGCCATGCCGGTGCCATGCCGTGCCATGCCGGTGCCATGCCGTGCCATGCCGGTGCCATGCCGTGCCATGCCGGTGCCATGCCGGTGCCATGCCGTGCCATGCCGGTGCCATGCCGTGCCATGCCGGTGCCATGCCGTGCCATGCCGGTGCCATGCCGTGCCATGCCGGTGCCATGCCGTGCCATGCCGGTGCCATGCCGTGCCATGCCGGTGCCATGCCGTGCCATGCCGGTGCCATGCCGTGCCATGCCGGTGCCATGCCGTGCCATGCCGGTGCCATGCCGTGCCATGCCGGTGCCATGCCGTGCCATGCCGGTGCCATGCCGTGCCATGCCGTGCCATGCCGGTGCCATGCCGTGCCATGCCGTGCCATGCCGTGCCATGCCGTGCCATGCCGTGCCATGCCATTCCATGCCATTCCATGCCATTCCATGCCATTCCATGTCATTCCATGCCATTCCATGCCATTCCATGCCATTCCATGCCATTCCATGCCATTCCATGCCATTCCATGCCATTCCATGCCATTCCATGCCATTCCATGCCATTCCATGCCATTCCATGCCATTCCATGCCATTCCATGCCATTCCATGCCATTCCATGCCATTCCATGCCATTCCATGCCATTCCATGCCATTCCATGCCATTCCATGCCATTCCATGCCATTCCATGCCATTCCATGCCATTCCATGCCATTCCATGCCATTCCATGCCATTCCATGCCATTCCATGCCATTCAATGCCATTCCATGCCGGTGCCATGCCGTGCCATGCCGGTGCCATGCCGTGCCATGCCGGTGCCATGCCGTGCCATGCCGGTGCCATGCCGTGCCATGCCGGTGCCATGCCGTGCCATGCCGGTGCCATGCCGTGCCATACCGGTGCCATGCCGGTGCCATGCCGTGCCATGCCGGTGCCATGCCGGTGCCATGCCGGTGCCATGCCGGTGCCATGCCGGTGCCATGCCGTGCCATGCCGGTGCCATGCCATTCCATGCCATTCCATGCCATTCCATGCCATTCCATGCCATTCCATGCCATTCCATGCCATTCCATGCCATTCCATGCCATTCCATGCCATTCAATGCCATTCCATGCCGTGCCATGCCGGTGCCATGCCGTGCCATGCCGGTGCCATGCCGTGCCATGCCGGTGCCATGCCGGTGCCATGCCGGTGCCATGCCGTGCCATGCCGGTGCCATGCCGTGCCATGCCGGTGCCATGCCGTGCCATGCCGGTGCCATGCCGTGCCATGCCGTGCCATGCCGTGCCATGCCGGTGCCATGCCGTGCCATGCCGGTGCCATGCCGTGCCATGCCGGTGCCATGCCGTGCCATGCCGGTGCCATGCCGTGCCATGCCGGTGCCATGCCGTGCCATGCCGGTGCCATGCCGTGCCATGCCGGTGCCATGCCGTGCCATGCCGGTGCCATGCCGTGCCATGCCGGTGCCATGCCGTGCCATGCCGGTGCCATGCCGTGCCATGCCGTGCCATGCCGGTGCCATGCCGTGCCATGCCGGTGCCATGCCGTGCCATGCCGGTGCCATGCCGTGCCATGCCGGTGCCATGCCGTGCCATGCCGGTGCCATGCCGTGCCATGCCGGTGCCATGCCGTGCCATGCCGTGCCATGCCGGTGCCATGCCGTGCCATGCCGTGCCATGCCGTGCCATGCCGTGCCATGCCGTGCCATGCCATTCCATGCCGTGCCATGCCGGTGCCATGCCGTGCCATGCCGTGCCATGCCGGTGCCATGCCGTGCCATGCCGTGCCATGCCGTGCCATGCCGTGCCATGCCATTCCATGCCGGTGCCATGCCGTGCCATGCCGGTGCCATGCCATTCCATGTCATTCCATGCCATTCCATGCCATTCCATGTCATTCCATGCCATTCCATGCCATTCCATGCCATTCCATGCCATTCCATGCCATTCCATGCCATTCCATGCCATTCCATGCCATTCCATGCCATTCCATGCCATTCCATGCCATTCCATGCCATTCCATGCCATTCCATGCCATTCCATGCCATTCCATGCCATTCCATGCCATTCCATGCCATTCCATGCCATTCCATGCCATTCCATGCCATTCCATGCCATTCCATGCCATTCCATGCCATTCCATGCCATTCCATGCCATTCAATGCCATTCCATGCCGGTGCCATGCCGTGCCATGCCGGTGCCATGCCGTGCCATGCCGGTGCCATGCCGGTGCCATGCCGGTGCCATGCCGTGCCATGCCGGTGCCATGCCGGTGCCATGCCGGTGCCATGCCGGTGCCATGCCGGTGCCATGCCGGTGCCATGCCGTACCATGCCGGTGCCATGCCGTGCCATGCCGTGCCATGCCATTCCATGCCATTCCATGCCATTCCATGCCATTCCATGCCATTCCATGCCATTCCATGCCATTCCATGCCATTCCATGCCATTCCATGCCATTCCATGCCATTCCATGCCATTCCATGCCATTCAATGCCATTCCATGCCATTCAATGCCATTCCATGCCGTGCCATGCCGGTGCCATGCCGTGCCATGCCGGTGCCATGCCGTGCCATGCCGGTGCCATGCCGTGCCATGCCGGTGCCATGCCGGTGCCATGCCGTGCCATGCCGGTGCCATGCCGTGCCATGCCGTGCCATGCCGGTGCCATGCCGTGCCATGCCGGTGCCATGCCGTGCCATGCCGGTGCCATGCCGTGCCATGCCGGTGCCATGCCGTGCCATGCCGGTGCCATGCCGTGCCATGCCGGTGCCATGCCGTGCCATGCCGGTGCCATGCCGTGCCATGCCGGTGCCATGCCGTGCCATGCCGTGCCATGCCATGCCATGCCGGTGCCATGCCGTGCCATGCCGGTGCCATGCCGTGCCATGCCGATGCCATGCCGTGCCATGCCGGTGCCATGCCGTGCCATGCCGTGCCATGCCGTGCCATGCCGGTGCCATGCCGTGCCATGCCGGTGCCATGCCGTGCCATGCCGGTGCCATGCCGTGCCATGCCGTGCCATGCCGGTGCCATGCCGTGCCATGCCGGTGCCATGCCGTGCCATGCCGGTGCCATGCCGTGCCATGCCGGTGCCATGCCGTGCCATGCCGGTGCCATGCCGTGCCATGCCGGTGCCATGCCGTGCCATGCCGGTGCCATGCCGGTGCCATGCCGTGCCATGCCGGTGCCATGCCGGTGCCATGCCGGTGCCATGCCGGTGCCATGCCGGTGCCATGCCGTGCCATGCCGGTGCCATGCCGTGCCATGCCGTGCCATGCCATTCCATGCCATTCCATGCCATTCCATGCCATTCCATGCCATTCCATGCCATTCCATGCCATTCCATGCCATTCCATGCCATTCAATGCCATTCCATGCCGTGCCATGCCGGTGCCATGCCGTGCCATGCCGGTGCCATGCCGTGCCATGCCGGTGCCATGCCGGTGCCATGCCGTGCCATGCCGGTGCCATGCCGTGCCATGCCGGTGCCATGCCGTGCCATGCCGGTGCCATGCCGTGCCATGCCGTGCCATGCCGGTGCCATGCCGTGCCATGCCGGTGCCATGCCGTGCCATGCCGGTGCCATGCCGTGCCATGCCGGTGCCATGCCGTGCCATGCCGGTGCCATGCCGTGCCATGCCGGTGCCATGCCGTGCCATGCCGGTGCCATGCCGTGCCATGCCGGTGCCATGCCGTGCCATACCGGTGCCATGCCGTGCCATGCCGTGCCATGCCGGTGCCATGCCGTGCCATGCCGGTGCCATGCCGTGCCATGCCGTGCCATGCCATGCCATGCCGGTGCCATGCCGTGCCATGCCGGTGCCATGCCGTGCCATGCCGGTGCCATGCCGTGCCATGCCGGTGCCATGCCGTGCCATGCCGTGCCATGCCGTGCCATGCCGTGCCATGCCGGTGCCATGCCGTGCCATGCCGTTCCATGCCATTCCATGCCATTCCATGCCATTCAATGCCATTCCATGCCGTGCCATGCCGGTGCCATGCCGTGCCATGCCGGTGCCATGCCGTGCCATGCCGGTGCCATGCCGGTGCCATGCCGTGCCATGCCGGTGCCATGCCGTGCCATGCCGGTGCCATGCCGTGCCATGCCGGTGCCATGCCGTGCCATGCCGTGCCATGCCGGTGCCATGCCGTGCCATGCCGGTGCCATGCCGGTGCCATGCCGTGCCATGCCGGTGCCATGCCGTGCCATGCCGTGCCATGCCGGTGCCATGCCGTGCCATGCCGGTGCCATGCCGTGCCATGCCGGTGCCATGCCGTGCCATGCCGGTGCCATGCCGTGCCATGCCGGTGCCATGCCGTGCCATGCCGGTGCCATGCCGTGCCATGCCGGTGCCATGCCGTGCCATGCCGTGCCATGCCGGTGCCATGCCGTGCCATGCCGTGCCATGCCGTGCCATGCCGTGCCATGCCGTGCCATGCCATTCCATGCCATTCCATGCCATTCCATGCCATTCCATGCCATTCCATGTCATTCCATGCCATTCCATGCCATTCCATGTCATTCCATGCCATTCCATGCCATTCCATGCCATTCCATGCCATTCCATGCCATTCCATGCCATTCCATGCCATTCCATGCCATTCCATGCCATTCCATGCCATTCCATGCCATTCCATGCCATTCCATGCCATTCCATGCCATTCCATGCCATTCCATGCCATTCCATGCCATTCCATGCCATTCCATGCCATTCCATGCCATTCCATGCCATTCCATGCCATTCCATGCCATTCCATGCCATTCCATGCCATTCCATGCCATTCCATGCCATTCCATGCCATTCCATGCCATTCCATGCCATTCCATGCCATTCCATGCCATTCCATGCCATTCCATGCCATTCCATGCCATTCCATGCCATTCCATGCCATTCAATGCCATTCCATGCCGGTGCCATGCCGTGCCATGCCGGTGCCATGCCGTGCCATGCCGGTGCCATGCCGTGCCATGCCGGTGCCATGCCGTGCCATGCCGGTGCCATGCCGTGCCATGCCGGTGCCATGCCGTGCCATGCCGGTGCCATGCCGGTGCCATGCCGTGCCATGCCGGTGCCATGCCGGTGCCATGCCGGTGCCATGCCGGTGCCATGCCGGTGCCATGCCGTACCATGCCGGTGCCATGCCGTGCCATGCCGTGCCATGCCATTCCATGCCATTCCATGCCATTCCATGCCATTCCATGCCATTCCATGCCATTCCATGCCATTCCATGCCATTCCATGCCATTCCATGCCATTCAATGCCATTCCATGCCATTCAATGCCATTCCATGCCGTGCCATGCCGGTGCCATGCCGTGCCATGCCGGTGCCATGCCGTGCCATGCCGGTGCCATGCCGTGCCATGCCGGTGCCATGCCGTGCCATGCCGGTGCCATGCCGTGCCATGCCGGTGCCATGCCGTGCCATGCCGGTGCCATGCCGTGCCATGCCGGTGCCATGCCGTGCCATGCCGGTGCCATGCCGTGCCATGCCGGTGCCATGCCGTGCCATGCCGGTGCCATGCCGTGCCATGCCGGTGCCATGCCGTGCCATGCCGGTGCCATGCCGGTGCCATGCCGTGCCATGCCGGTGCCATGCCGGTGCCATGCCGGTGCCATGCCGTGCCATGCCGTGCCATGCCGTGCCATGCCGGTGCCATGCCGTGCCATGCCGGTGCCATGCCGTGCCATGCCGGTGCCATGCCGTGCCATGCCGGTGCCATGCCGTGCCATGCCGGTGCCATGCCGTGCCATGCCGGTGCCATGCCGTGCCATGCCGGTGCCATGCCGTGCCATGCCGGTGCCATGCCGTGCCATGCCGGTGCCATGCCGTGCCATGCCGTGCCATGCCATGCCATGCCGGTGCCATGCCGTGCCATGCCGGTGCCATGCCGTGCCATGCCGTGCCATGCCGTGCCATGCCGTGCCATGCCGGTGCCATGCCGTGCCATGCCGTTCCATGCCATTCCATGCCGTTCCATGCCATTCCATGCCATTCCATGCCATTCCATGCCATTCCATGCCATTCCATGCCATTCCATGCCATTCCATGCCATTCCATGCCATTCCATGCCATTCCATGTCATTCCATGCCATTCCATGCCATTCCATGCCATTCCATGACATTCCATGCCATTCTATGCCATTCCATGCCATTCCATGCCATTCCATGCCATTCCATGCCATTCCATGCCATTCCATGCCATTCCATGCCATTCCATGCCATTCCATGCCATTCCATGCCATTCCATGCCATTCCATGCCATTCCATGCCATTCCATGCCGTGCCATGCCGGTGCCATGCCGGTGCCATGCCGGTGCCATGCCGGTGCCATGCCGGTGCCATGCCGGTGCCATGCCGGTGCCATGCCGGTGCCATGCCGGTGCCATGCCGTGCCATGCCGGTGCCATGCCGTGCCATGCCGGTGCCATGCCGTGCCATGCCGTGCCATGCCGGTGCCATGCCGTGCCATGCCGGTGCCATGCCGTGCCATGCCGGTGCCATGCCGGTGCCATGCCGTGCCATGCCGTGCCATGCCGGTGCCATGCCGTGCCATGCCGGTGCCATGCCGTGCCATGCCGGTGCCATGCCGTGCCATGCCGGTGCCATGCCGTGCCATGCCGGTGCCATGCCGTGCCATGCCGGTGCCATGCCGTGCCATGCCGGTGCCATGCCGTGCCATGCCGGTGCCATGCCGTGCCATGCCGTGCCATGCCGTGCCATGCCGGTGCCATGCCGTGCCATGCCGGTGCCATGCCGTGCCATGCCGGTGCCATGCCGTGCCATGCCGGTGCCATGCCGTGCCATGCCGGTGCCATGCCGTGCCATGCCGGTGCCATGCCGTGCCATGCCGGTGCCATGCCGTGCCATGCCGGTGCCATGCCGTGCCATGCCGTGCCATGCCGTGCCATGCCGTGCCATGCCGGTGCCATGCCATTCCATGCCGTTCCATGCCATTCCATGCCGTTCCATGCCATTCCATCCCATTCCATGCCATTCCATGCCATTCCATGCCATTCCATGCCATTCCATGCCATTCCATGCCATTCCATGCCATTCCATGCCATTCCATGCCATTCCATGCCATTCCATGCCATTCCATGCCATTCCATGCCATTCCATGCCATTCCATGCCATTCCATGCCATTCCATGCCATTCCATGCCATTCCATGCCATTCCATGCCATTCCATGCCATTCCATGCCATTCCATGCCATTCCATGCCATTCCATGCCATTCCATGCCATTCCATGCCATTCCATGCCATTCCATGCCATTCCATGCCATTCCATGCCATTCCATGCCATTCCATGCCATTCCATGCCATTCCATGCCATTCCATGCCATTCCATGCCATTCCATGCCATTCCATGCCGTGCCATGCCGTGCCATGCCGGTGCCATGCCGGTGCCATGCCGGTGCCATGCCGGTGCCATGCCGGTGCCATGCCGGTGCCATGCCGGTGCCATGCCGTGCCATGCCGGTGCCATGCCGTGCCATGCCGGTGCCATGCCGTGCCATGCCGGTGCCATGCCGTGCCATGCCGGTGCCATGCCGTGCCATGCCGGTGCCATGCCGGTGCCATGCCGTGCCATGCCGGTGCCATGCCGTGCCATGCCGGTGCCATGCCGTGCCATGCCGGTGCCATGCCGTGCCATGCCGGTGCCATGCCGTGCCATGCCGGTGCCATGCCGTGCCATGCCGGTGCCATGCCGTGCCATGCCGGTGCCATGCCGTGCCATGCCGGTGCCATGCCGTGCCATGCCGGTGCCATGCCGTGCCATGCCGGTGCCATGCCGTGCCATGCCGGTGCCATGCCGTGCCATGCCGTGCCATGCCGGTGCCATGCCGTGCCATGCCGTGCCATGCCGTGCCATGCCGTGCCATGCCGTGCCATGCCATTCCATGCCATTCCATGCCATTCCATGCCATTCCATGTCATTCCATGCCATTCCATGCCATTCCATGCCATTCCATGCCATTCCATGCCATTCCATGCCATTCCATGCCATTCCATGCCATTCCATGCCATTCCATGCCATTCCATGCCATTCCATGCCATTCCATGCCATTCCATGCCATTCCATGCCATTCCATGCCATTCCATGCCATTCCATGCCATTCCATGCCATTCCATGCCATTCCATGCCATTCCATGCCATTCCATGCCATTCCATGCCATTCAATGCCATTCCATGCCGGTGCCATGCCGTGCCATGCCGGTGCCATGCCGTGCCATGCCGGTGCCATGCCGTGCCATGCCGGTGCCATGCCGTGCCATGCCGGTGCCATGCCGTGCCATGCCGGTGCCATGCCGTGCCATACCGGTGCCATGCCGGTGCCATGCCGTGCCATGCCGGTGCCATGCCGGTGCCATGCCGGTGCCATGCCGGTGCCATGCCGGTGCCATGCCGTGCCATGCCGGTGCCATGCCATTCCATGCCATTCCATGCCATTCCATGCCATTCCATGCCATTCCATGCCATTCCATGCCATTCCATGCCATTCCATGCCATTCCATGCCATTCCATGCCATTCCATGCCATTCCATGCCATTCAATGCCATTCCATGCCGTGCCATGCCGGTGCCATGCCGTGCCATGCCGGTGCCATGCCGTGCCATGCCGGTGCCATGCCGGTGCCATGCCGGTGCCATGCCGTGCCATGCCGGTGCCATGCCGTGCCATGCCGGTGCCATGCCGTGCCATGCCGGTGCCATGCCGTGCCATGCCGTGCCATGCCGTGCCATGCCGGTGCCATGCCGTGCCATGCCGGTGCCATGCCGTGCCATGCCGGTGCCATGCCGTGCCATGCCGGTGCCATGCCGTGCCATGCCGGTGCCATGCCGTGCCATGCCGGTGCCATGCCGTGCCATGCCGGTGCCATGCCGTGCCATGCCGGTGCCATGCCGTGCCATGCCGGTGCCATGCCGTGCCATGCCGGTGCCATGCCGTGCCATGCCGGTGCCATGCCGTGCCATGCCGGTGCCATGCCGTGCCATGCCGGTGCCATGCCGTGCCATGCCGTGCCATGCCGGTGCCATGCCGTGCCATGCCGGTGCCATGCCGTGCCATGCCGGTGCCATGCCGTGCCATGCCGGTGCCATGCCGTGCCATGCCGGTGCCATGCCGTGCCATGCCGGTGCCATGCCGTGCCATGCCGTGCCATGCCGGTGCCATGCCGTGCCATGCCGTGCCATGCCGTGCCATGCCGTGCCATGCCGTGCCATGCCATTCCATGCCGTGCCATGCCGGTGCCATGCCGTGCCATGCCGTGCCATGCCGGTGCCATGCCGTGCCATGCCGTGCCATGCCGTGCCATGCCGTGCCATGCCATTCCATGCCGGTGCCATGCCGTGCCATGCCGGTGCCATGCCATTCCATGTCATTCCATGCCATTCCATGCCATTCCATGTCATTCCATGGCATTCCATGCCATTCCATGCCATTCCATGCCATTCCATGCCATTCCATGCCATTCCATGCCATTCCATGCCATTCCATGCCATTCCATGCCATTCCATGCCATTCCATGCCATTCAATGCCATTCCATGCCGGTGCCATGCCGTGCCATGCCGGTGCCATGCCGTGCCATGCCGGTGCCATGCCGTGCCATGCCGGTGCCATGCCGTGCCATGCCGGTGCCATGCCGGTGCCATGCCGGTGCCATGCCGTGCCATGCCGGTGCCATGCCGGTGCCATGCCGGTGCCATGCCGGTGCCATGCCGGTGCCATGCCGGTGCCATGCCGTACCATGCCGGTGCCATGCCGTGCCATGCCGTGCCATGCCATTCCATGCCATTCCATGCCATTCCATGCCATTCCATGCCATTCCATGCCATTCCATGCCATTCCATGCCATTCCATGCCATTCCATGCCATTCCATGCCATTCCATGCCATTCCATGCCATTCAATGCCATTCCATGCCATTCAATGCCATTCCATGCCGTGCCATGCCGGTGCCATGCCGTGCCATGCCGGTGCCATGCCGTGCCATGCCGGTGCCATGCCGTGCCATGCCGGTGCCATGCCGTGCCATGCCGGTGCCATGCCGTGCCATGCCGGTGCCATGCCGTGCCATGCCGGTGCCATGCCGGTGCCATGCCGTGCCATGCCGGTGCCATGCCGTGCCATGCCGTGCCATGCCGGTGCCATGCCGTGCCATGCCGGTGCCATGCCGTGCCATGCCGGTGCCATGCCGTGCCATGCCGGTGCCATGCCGTGCCATGCCGGTGCCATGCCGTGCCATGCCGGTGCCATGCCGTGCCATGCCGGTGCCATGCCGTGCCATGCCGGTGCCATGCCGTGCCATGCCGGTGCCATGCCGTGCCATGCCGGTGCCATGCCGTGCCATGCCGTGCCATGCCATGCCATGCCGGTGCCATGCCGTGCCATGCCGGTGCCATGCCGTGCCATGCCGATGCCATGCCGTGCCATGCCGGTGCCATGCCGTGCCATGCCGTGCCATGCCGTGCCATGCCGGTGCCATGCCGTGCCATGCCGGTGCCATGCCGTGCCATGCCGGTGCCATGCCGTGCCATGCCGTGCCATGCCGGTGCCATGCCGTGCCATGCCGGTGCCATGCCGTGCCATGCCGGTGCCATGCCGTGCCATGCCGGTGCCATGCCGTGCCATGCCGGTGCCATGCCGTGCCATGCCGGTGCCATGCCGTGCCATGCCGGTGCCATGCCGTGCCATGCCGGTGCCATGCCGGTGCCATGCCGTGCCATGCCGGTGCCATGCCGGTGCCATGCCGGTGCCATGCCGGTGCCATGCCGGTGCCATGCCGTGCCATGCCGGTGCCATGCCGTGCCATGCCGTGCCATGCCATTCCATGCCATTCCATGCCATTCCATGCCATTCCATGCCATTCCATGCCATTCCATGCCATTCCATGCCATTCCATGCCATTCCATGCCATTCCATGCCATTCAATGCCATTCCATGCCGTGCCATGCCGGTGCCATGCCGTGCCATGCCGGTGCCATGCCGTGCCATGCCGGTGCCATGCCGTGCCATGCCGGTGCCATGCCGGTGCCATGCCGTGCCATGCCGGTGCCATGCCGTGCCATGCCGGTGCCATGCCGTGCCATGCCGGTGCCATGCCGTGCCATGCCGTGCCATGCCGGTGCCATGCCGTGCCATGCCGGTGCCATGCCGTGCCATGCCGGTGCCATGCCGTGCCATGCCGGTGCCATGCCGTGCCATGCCGGTGCCATGCCGTGCCATGCCGTGCCATGCCGTGCCATGCCGGTGCCATGCCGTGCCATGCCGGTGCCATGCCGTGCCATGCCGGTGCCATGCCGTGCCATGCCGGTGCCATGCCGTGCCATGCCGGTGCCATGCCGTGCCATGCCGGTGCCATGCCGTGCCATGCCGGTGCCATGCCGTGCCATGCCGGTGCCATGCCGTGCCATGCCGGTGCCATGCCGTGCCATGCCGTGCCATGCCATGCCATGCCGGTGCCATGCCGTGCCATGCCGGTGCCATGCCGTGCCATGCCGGTGCCATGCCGTGCCATGCCGGTGCCATGCCGTGCCATGCCGTGCCATGCCGGTGCCATGCCGTGCCATGCCGTTCCATGCCATTCCATGCCGTTCCATGCCATTCCATCCCATTCCATGCCATTCCATGCCATTCCATGCCATTCCATGCCATTCCATGCCGTTCCATGCCATTCCATGCCATTCCATCCCATTCCATGCCATTCCATGCCATTCCATGCCATTCCATGCCATTCCATGCCATTCCATGCCATTCCATGCCATTCCATGCCATTCCATGCCATTCCATGCCATTCCATGCCATTCCATGCCATTCCATGCCATTCCATGCCATTCCATGCCATTCCATGCCATTCCATGCCATTCCATGCCATTCCATGCCATTCCATGCCATTCCATGCCATTCCATGCCATTCCATGCCATTCCATGCCATTCCATGCCATTCCATGCCATTCCATGCCATTCCATGCCATTCCATGCCATTCCATGCCATTCCATGCCATTCCATGCCATTCCATGCCATTCCATGCCATTCCATGCCATTCCATGCCATTCCATGCCATTCCATGCCATTCCATGCCATTCCATGCCATTCCATGCCGTGCCATGCCGTGCCATGCCGGTGCCATGCCGTGCCATGCCGGTGCCATGCCGGTGCCATGCCGGTGCCATGCCGGTGCCATGCCGGTGCCATGCCGGTGCCATGCCGGTGCCATGCCGTGCCATGCCGGTGCCATGCCGTGCCATGCCGGTGCCATGCCGTGCCATGCCGGTGCCATGACGTGCCATGCCGGTGCCATGCCGTGCCATGCCGGTGCCATGCCGTGCCATGCCGGTGCCATGCCGTGCCATGCCGGTGCCATGCCGTGCCATGCCGGTGCCATGCCGTGCCATGCCGGTGCCATGCCGTGCCATGCCGGTGCCATGCCGTGCCATGCCGGTGCCATGCCGGTGCCATGCCGTGCCATGCCGGTGCCATGCCGTGCCATGCCGGTGCCATGCCGTGCCATGCCGGTGCCATGACGTGCCATGCCGGTGCCATGCCGTGCCATGCCGGTGCCATGCCGTGCCATGCCGGTGCCATGCCGTGCCATGCCGGTGCCATGCCGTGCCATGCCGTGCCATGCCGGTGCCATGCCGTGCCATGCCGGTGCCATGCCGTGCCATGCCATTCCATGCCGTTCCATGCCATTCCATGCCGTTCCATCCCATTCCATGCCATTCCATGCCATTCCATGCCATTCCATGCCATTCCATGCCATTCCATGCCATTCCATGCCATTCCATGCCATTCCATGCCATTCCATGCCATTCCATGCCATTCCATGCCATTCCATGCCATTCCATGCCATTCCATGCCATTCCATGCCATTCCATGCCATTCCATGCCATTCCATGCCGTGCCATGCCGGTGCCATGCCGGTGCCATGCCGGTGCCATGCCGGTGCCATGCCGGTGCCATGCCGGTGCCATGCCGGTGCCATGCCGGTGCCATGCCGGTGCCATGCCGTGCCATGCCGGTGCCATGCCGTGCCATGCCGGTGCCATGCCGTGCCATGCCGGTGCCATGCCGTGCCATGCCGGTGCCATGCCGGTGCCATGCCGTGCCATGCCGGTGCCATGCCGTGCCATGCCGTGCCATGCCGGTGCCATGCCGTGCCATGCCGGTGCCATGCCGTGCCATGCCGGTGCCATGCCGTGCCATGCCGGTGCCATGCCGTGCCATGCCGGTGCCATGCCGTGCCATGCCGGTGCCATGCCGTGCCATGCCGTGCCATGCCGGTGCCATGCCGTGCCATGCCGTGCCATGCCGTGCCATGCCGTGCCATGCCGTGCCATGCCATTCCATGCCATTCCATGCCATTCCATGCCATTCCATGCCATTCCATGTCATTCCATGCCATTCCATGCCATTCCATGTCATTCCATGCCATTCCATGCCATTCCATGCCATTCCATGCCATTCCATGCCATTCCATGCCATTCCATGCCATTCCATGCCATTCCATGCCATTCCATGCCATTCCATGCCATTCCATGCCATTCCATGCCATTCCATGCCATTCCATGCCATTCCATGCCATTCCATGCCATTCCATGCCATTCCATGCCATTCCATGCCATTCCATGCCATTCCATGCCATTCCATGCCATTCCATGCCATTCCATGCCATTCCATGCCATTCCATGCCATTCCATGCCATTCCATGCCATTCCATGCCATTCAATGCCATTCCATGCCGGTGCCATGCCGTGCCATGCCGGTGCCATGCCGTGCCATGCCGGTGCCATGCCGTGCCATGCCGGTGCCATGCCGTGCCATGCCGGTGCCATGCCGTGCCATGCCGGTGCCATGCCGTGCCATGCCGGTGCCATGCCGTGCCATGCCGGTGCCATGCCGTGCCATGCCGGTGCCATGCCGGTGCCATGCCGGTGCCATGCCGGTGCCATGCCGGTGCCATGCCGTACCATGCCGGTGCCATGCCGTGCCATGCCGTGCCATGCCATTCCATGCCATTCCATGCCATTCCATGCCATTCCATGCCATTCCATGCCATTCCATGCCATTCCATGCCATTCCATGCCATTCCATGCCATTCCATGCCATTCAATGCCATTCCATGCCATTCAATGCCATTCCATGCCGTGCCATGCCGGTGCCATGCCGTGCCATGCCGTGCCATGCCGTGCCATGCCGGTGCCATGCCGGTGCCATGCCGGTGCCATGCCGGTGCCATGCCGGTGCCATGCCGGTGCCATGCCGGTGCCATGCCGGTGCCATGCCGGTGCCATGCCGTGCCATGCCGGTGCCATGCCGTGCCATGCCGGTGCCATGCCGTGCCATGCCGTGCCATGCCGGTGCCATGCCGTGCCATGCCGGTGCCATGCCGTGCCATGACGTGCCATGCCGTGCCATGCCGGTGCCATGCCGTGCCATGCCGGTGCCATGCCGTGCCATGCCGGTGCCATGCCGTGCCATGCCGGTGCCATGCCGTGCCATGACGTGCCATGCCGTGCCATGCCGGTGCCATGCCGTGCCATGCCGGTGCCATGCCGTGCCATGCCGGTGCCATGCCGTGCCATGCCGTGCCATGCCGGTGCCATGCCGTGCCATGCCGGTGCCATGCCGTGCCATGCCGGTGCCATGCCGTGCCATGCCGTGCCATGCCGGTGCCATGCCGTGCCATGCCGGTGCCATGCCGTGCCATGCCGGTGCCATGCCGTGCCATGCCGGTGCCATGCCGGTGCCATGCCGTGCCATGCCGGTGCCATGCCGTGCCATGCCGGTGCCATGCCGTGCCATGCCGGTGCCATGCCGTGCCATGCCGGTGCCATGCCGTGCCATGCCGGTGCCATGCCGTGCCATGCCGTGCCATGCCGGTGCCATGCCGTGCCATGCCGGTGCCATGCCGTGCCATGCCGGTGCCATGCCGTGCCATGCCGGTGCCATGCCGGTGCCATGCCGTGCCATGCCGTGCCATGCCGGTGCCATGCCGTGCCATGCCGGTGCCATGCCGTGCCATGCCGGTGCCATGCCGTGCCATGCCGGTGCCATGCCGTGCCATGCCGGTGCCATGCCGTGCCATGCCGGTGCCATGCCGTGCCATGCCGGTGCCATGCCGTGCCATGCCGGTGCCATGCCGTGCCATGCCGTGCCATGCCGTGCCATGCCGGTGCCATGCCGTGCCATGCCGGTGCCATGCCGTGCCATGCCGGTGCCATGCCGTGCCATGCCGGTGCCATGCCGTGCCATGCCGGTGCCATGCCGTGCCATGCCGGTGCCATGCCGTGCCATGCCGTGCCATGCCGTGCCATGCCGTGCCATGCCGGTGCCATGCCATTCCATGCCGTTCCATGCCATTCCATGCCGTTCCATGCCATTCCATCCCATTCCATGCCATTCCATGCCATTCCATGCCATTCCATGCCATTCCATGCCATTCCATGCCATTCCATGCCATTCCATGCCATTCCATGCCATTCCATGCCATTCCATGCCATTCCATGCCATTCCATGCCATTCCATGCCATTCCATGCCATTCCATGCCATTCCATGCCATTCCATGCCATTCCATGCCATTCCATGCCATTCCATGCCATTCCATGCCATTCCATGCCATTCCATGCCATTCCATGCCATTCCATGCCATTCCATGCCATTCCATGCCATTCCATGCCATTCCATGCCATTCCATGCCGTGCCATGCCGTGCCATGCCGGTGCCATGCCGGTGCCATGCCGGTGCCATGCCGGTGCCATGCCGGTGCCATGCCGGTGCCATGCCGGTGCCATGCCGGTGCCATGCCGGTGCCATGCCGTGCCATGCCGGTGCCATGCCGTGCCATGCCGGTGCCATGCCGTGCCATGCCGGTGCCATGCCGTGCCATGCCGGTGCCATGCCGTGCCATGCCGGTGCCATGCCGGTGCCATGCCGTGCCATGCCGGTGCCATGCCGTGCCATGCCGGTGCCATGCCGTGCCATGCCGGTGCCATGCCGTGCCATGCCGGTGCCATGCCGTGCCATGCCGGTGCCATGCCGTGCCATGCCGGTGCCATGCCGTGCCATGCCGGTGCCATGCCGTGCCATGCCGGTGCCATGCCGTGCCATGCCGGTGCCATGCCGTGCCATGCCGGTGCCATGCCGTGCCATGCCGGTGCCATGCCGTGCCATGCCGGTGCCATGCCGTGCCATGCCGGTGCCATGCCGTGCCATGCCGGTGCCATGCCGTGCCATGCCGTGCCATGCCGGTGCCATGCCGTGCCATGCCGTGCCATGCCGTGCCATGCCGTGCCATGCCGTGCCATGCCATTCCATGCCATTCCATGCCATTCCATGCCATTCCATGTCATTCCATGCCATTCCATGCCATTCCATGCCATTCCATGCCATTCCATGCCATTCCATGCCATTCCATGCCATTCCATGCCATTCCATGCCATTCCATGCCATTCCATGCCATTCCATGCCATTCCATGCCATTCCATGCCATTCCATGCCATTCCATGCCATTCCATGCCATTCCATGCCATTCCATGCCATTCCATGCCATTCCATGCCATTCCATGCCATTCCATGCCATTCCATGCCATTCCATGCCATTCAATGCCATTCCATGCCGGTGCCATGCCGTGCCATGCCGGTGCCATGCCGTGCCATGCCGGTGCCATGCCGTGCCATGCCGGTGCCATGCCGTGCCATGCCGGTGCCATGCCGTGCCATACCGGTGCCATGCCGGTGCCATGCCGTGCCATGCCGGTGCCATGCCGGTGCCATGCCGGTGCCATGCCGGTGCCATGCCGGTGCCATGCCGTGCCATGCCGGTGCCATGCCGTGCCATGCCGGTGCCATGCCATTCCATGCCATTCCATGCCATTCCATGCCATTCCATGCCATTCCATGCCATTCCATGCCATTCCATGCCATTCCATGCCATTCCATGCCATTCCATGCCATTCAATGCCATTCCATGCCGTGCCATGCCGGTGCCATGCCGTGCCATGCCGGTGCCATGCCGTGCCATGCCGGTGCCATGCCGGTGCCATGCCGGTGCCATGCCGTGCCATGCCGGTGCCATGCCGTGCCATGCCGGTGCCATGCCGTGCCATGCCGGTGCCATGCCGTGCCATGCCGTGCCATGCCGTGCCATGCCGGTGCCATGCCGTGCCATGCCGGTGCCATGCCGTGCCATGCCGGTGCCATGCCGTGCCATGCCGGTGCCATGCCGTGCCATGCCGGTGCCATGCCGTGCCATGCCGGTGCCATGCCGTGCCATGCCGGTGCCATGCCGTGCCATGCCGGTGCCATGCCGTGCCATGCCGGTGCCATGCCGTGCCATGCCGGTGCCATGCCGTGCCATGCCGGTGCCATGCCGTGCCATGCCGGTGCCATGCCGTGCCATGCCGGTGCCATGCCGTGCCATGCCGTGCCATGCCGGTGCCATGCCGTGCCATGCCGGTGCCATGCCGTGCCATGCCGGTGCCATGCCGTGCCATGCCGGTGCCATGCCGTGCCATGCCGGTGCCATGCCGTGCCATGCCGGTGCCATGCCGTGCCATGCCGTGCCATGCCGGTGCCATGCCGTGCCATGCCGTGCCATGCCGTGCCATGCCGTGCCATGCCGTGCCATGCCATTCCATGCCGTGCCATGCCGGTGCCATGCCGTGCCATGCCGTGCCATGCCGGTGCCATGCCGTGCCATGCCGTGCCATGCCGTGCCATGCCGTGCCATGCCGTGCCATGCCATTCCATGCCGGTGCCATGCCGTGCCATGCCGGTGCCATGCCATTCCATGTCATTCCATGCCATTCCATGCCATTCCATGTCATTCCATGGCATTCCATGCCATTCCATGCCATTCCATGCCATTCCATGCCATTCCATGCCATTCCATGCCATTCCATGCCATTCCATGCCATTCCATGCCATTCCATGCCATTCCATGCCATTCCATGCCATTCCATGCCATTCAATGCCATTCCATGCCGGTGCCATGCCGTGCCATGCCGGTGCCATGCCGTGCCATGCCGGTGCCATGCCGTGCCATGCCGGTGCCATGCCGTGCCATGCCGGTGCCATGCCGTGCCATGCCGGTGCCATGCCGGTGCCATGCCGGTGCCATGCCGTGCCATGCCGGTGCCATGCCGGTGCCATGCCGGTGCCATGCCGGTGCCATGCCGGTGCCATGCCGGTGCCATGCCGTACCATGCCGGTGCCATGCCGTGCCATGCCGTGCCATGCCATTCCATGCCATTCCATGCCATTCCATGCCATTCCATGCCATTCCATGCCATTCCATGCCATTCCATGCCATTCCATGCCATTCCATGCCATTCCATGCCATTCCATGCCATTCCATGCCATTCAATGCCATTCCATGCCATTCAATGCCATTCCATGCCGTGCCATGCCGGTGCCATGCCGTGCCATGCCGGTGCCATGCCGTGCCATGCCGGTGCCATGCCGTGCCATGCCGGTGCCATGCCGTGCCATGCCGGTGCCATGCCGTGCCATGCCGGTGCCATGCCGTGCCATGCCGGTGCCATGCCGTGCCATGCCGGTGCCATGCCGTGCCATGCCGGTGCCATGCCGGTGCCATGCCGTGCCATGCCGGTGCCATGCCGTGCCATGCCGTGCCATGCCGGTGCCATGCCGTGCCATGCCGGTGCCATGCCGTGCCATGCCGGTGCCATGCCGTGCCATGCCGGTGCCATGCCGTGCCATGCCGGTGCCATGCCGTGCCATGCCGGTGCCATGCCGTGCCATGCCGGTGCCATGCCGTGCCATGCCGGTGCCATGCCGTGCCATGCCGGTGCCATGCCGTGCCATGCCGGTGCCATGCCGTGCCATGCCGTGCCATGCCATGCCATGCCGGTGCCATGCCGTGCCATGCCGGTGCCATGCCGATGCCATGCCGTGCCATGCCGGTGCCATGCCGTGCCATGCCGTGCCATGCCGTGCCATGCCGGTGCCATGCCGTGCCATGCCGGTGCCATGCCGTGCCATGCCGGTGCCATGCCGTGCCATGCCGTGCCATGCCGGTGCCATGCCGTGCCATGCCGGTGCCATGCCGTGCCATGCCGGTGCCATGCCGGTGCCATGCCGTGCCATGCCGGTGCCATGCCGTGCCATGCCGGTGCCATGCCGTGCCATGCCGGTGCCATGCCGTGCCATGCCGGTGCCATGCCGTGCCATGCCGGTGCCATGCCGGTGCCATGCCGTGCCATGCCGGTGCCATGCCGGTGCCATGCCGGTGCCATGCCGGTGCCATGCCGGTGCCATGCCGTGCCATGCCGGTGCCATGCCGTGCCATGCCGTGCCATGCCATTCCATGCCATTCCATGCCATTCCATGCCATTCCATGCCATTCCATGCCATTCCATGCCATTCCATGCCATTCAATGCCATTCCATGCCGTGCCATGCCGGTGCCATGCCGTGCCATGCCGGTGCCATGCCGTGCCATGCCGGTGCCATGCCGTGCCATGCCGGTGCCATGCCGGTGCCATGCCGTGCCATGCCGGTGCCATGCCGTGCCATGCCGGTGCCATGCCGTGCCATGCCGGTGCCATGCCGGTGCCATGCCGTGCCATGCCGTGCCATGCCGGTGCCATGCCGTGCCATGCCGGTGCCATGCCGTGCCATGCCGGTGCCATGCCGTGCCATGCCGGTGCCATGCCGTGCCATGCCGGTGCCATGCCGTGCCATGCCGGTGCCATGCCGTGCCATGCCGTGCCATGCCGGTGCCATGCCGTGCCATGCCGGTGCCATGCCGTGCCATGCCGGTGCCATGCCGTGCCATGCCGGTGCCATGCCGTGCCATGCCGGTGCCATGCCGTGCCATGCCGGTGCCATGCCGTGCCATGCCGGTGCCATGCCGTGCCATGCCGGTGCCATGCCGTGCCATGCCGGTGCCATGCCGTGCCATGCCGTGCCATGCCATGCCATGCCGGTGCCATGCCGTGCCATGCCGGTGCCATGCCGTGCCATGCCGGTGCCATGCCGTGCCATGCCGGTGCCATGCCGTGCCATGCCGTGCCATGCCGTGCCATGCCGTGCCATGCCGGTGCCATGCCGTGCCATGCCGTTCCATGCCATTCCATGCCGTTCCATGCCATTCCATCCCATTCCATGCCATTCCATGCCATTCCATGCCATTCCATGCCATTCCATGCCGTTCCATGCCATTCCATGCCATTCCATGCCATTCCATGCCATTCCATGCCATTCCATGCCATTCCATGCCATTCCATGCCATTCCATGCCATTCCATGCCATTCCATGCCATTCCATGCCATTCCATGCCATTCCATGCCATTCCATGCCATTCCATGCCATTCCATGCCATTCCATGCCATTCCATGCCATTCCATGCCATTCCATGCCATTCCATGCCATTCCATGCCATTCCATGCCATTCCATGCCATTCCATGCCATTCCATGCCATTCCATGCCATTCCATGCCATTCCATGCCATTCCATGCCATTCCATGCCATTCCATGCCATTCCATGCCATTCCATGCCATTCCATGCCATTCCATGCCATTCCATGCCATTCCATGCCATTCCATGCCATTCCATGCCGTGCCATGCCGTGCCATGCCGTGCCATGCCGTGCCATGCCGGTGCCATGCCGGTGCCATGCCGGTGCCATGCCGGTGCCATGCCGGTGCCATGCCGGTGCCATGCCGGTGCCATGCCGTGCCATGCCGGTGCCATGCCGTGCCATGCCGGTGCCATGCCGTGCCATGCCGGTGCCATGCCGTGCCATGCCGGTGCCATGCCGTGCCATGCCGGTGCCATGCCGTGCCATGCCGGTGCCATGCCGTGCCATGCCGGTGCCATGCCGGTGCCATGCCGTGCCATGCCGGTGCCATGCCGTGCCATGCCGGTGCCATGCCGTGCCATGCCGGTGCCATGCCGTGCCATGCCGGTGCCATGCCGTGCCATGCCGGTGCCATGCCGTGCCATGCCGGTGCCATGCCGTGCCATGCCGGTGCCATGCCGTGCCATGCCGGTGCCATGCCGTGCCATGCCGTGCCATGCCGTGCCATGCCGTGCCATGCCGGTGCCATGCCGTGCCATGCCGGTGCCATGCCGTGCCATGCCGGTGCCATGCCGTGCCATGCCGGTGCCATGCCGTGCCATGCCGTGCCATGCCGTGCCATGCCGTGCCATGCCGTGCCATGCCGTGCCATGCCGTGCCATGCCGGTGCCATGCCGTGCCATGCCGGTGTCATGCCGTGCCATGCCGTGCCATGCCGTGCCATGCCATTCCATGCCATTCCATGCCATTCCATGCCATTCCATGCCATTCCATGCCATTCCATGCCATTCCATGCCATTCCATGCCATTCCATGCCATTCCATGCCATTCCATGCCATTCCATGCCATTCCATGCCATTCCATGCCATTCCATGCCATTCCATGCCATTCCATGCCATTCCATGCCATTCCATGCCATTCCATGCCATTCCATGCCATTCCATGCCATTCCATGCCATTCCATGCCATTCCATGCCGGTGCCATGCCGGTGCCATGCCGTGCCATGCCGTGCCATGCCGTGCCATGCCGTGCCATGCCATTCCATGCCGTGCCATGCCATTCCATGCCATTCCATGCCATTCCATGCCATTCCATGCCATTCCATGTCATTCCATGCCATTCCATGTCATTCCATGCCATTCCATGTCATTCCATGCCATTCCATGCCATTCCATGCCATTCCATGCCATTCCATGCCATTCCATGCCATTCCATGCCATTCCATGCCATTCCATGCCGTGCCATGCCGGTGCCATGCCGTGCCATGCCGGTGCCATGCCGGTGCCATGCCGGTGCCATGCCGGTGCCATGCCGGTGCCATGCCGTACCATGCCGGTGCCATGCCGTGCCATGCCGTGCCATGCCATTCCATGCCATTCCATGCCATTCCATGCCATTCCATGCCATTCCATGCCATTCCATGCCATTCCATGCCATTCAATGCCATTCCATGCCATTCAATGCCATTCCATGCCGTGCCATGCCGGTGCCATGCCGTGCCATGCCGGTGCCATGCCGTGCCATGCCGGTGCCATGCCGTGCCATGCCGGTGCCATGCCGTGCCATGCCGGTGCCATGCCGTGCCATGCCGGTGCCATGCCGTGCCATGCCGGTGCCATGCCGTGCCATGCCGGTGCCATGCCGTGCCATGCCGGTGCCATGCCGTGCCATGCCGGTGCCATGCCGTGCCATGCCGGTGCCATGCCGTGCCATGCCGGTGCCATGCCGTGCCATGCCGTGCCATGCCGGTGCCATGCCGTGCCATGCCGGTGCCATGCCGTGCCATGCCGGTGCCATGCCGTGCCATGCCGGTGCCGTGCCGTGCCATGCCGGTGCCATGCCGTGCCATGCCGGTGCCATGCCGTGCCATGCCGGTGCCATGCCGTGCCATGCCGGTGCCATGCCGTGCCATGCCGTGCCATGCCATGCCATGCCATGCCGGTGCCATGCCGTGCCATGCCGGTGCCATGCCGTGCCATGCCGATGCCATGCCGTGCCATGCCGGTGCCATGCCGTGCCATGCCGTGCCATGCCGTGCCATGCCGGTGCCATGCCGTGCCATGCCGGTGCCATGCCGTGCCATGCCGTGCCATGCCGGTGCCATGCCGTGCCATGCCGGTGCCATGCCGTGCCATGCCGGTGCCATGCCGTGCCATGCCGGTGCCATGCCGTGCCATGCCGGTGCCATGCCGTGCCATGCCGGTGCCATGCCGTGCCATGCCGGTGCCATGCCGTGCCATGCCGGTGCCATGCCGTGCCATGCCGGTGCCATGCCGTGCCATGCCGGTGCCATGCCGTGCCATGCCGTGCCATGCCGTGCCATGCCGTGCCATGCCGGTGCCATGCCGTGCCATGCCGTGCCATGCCGGTGCCATGCCGTGCCATGCCGGTGCCATGCCGTGCCATGCCGGTGCCATGCCGTGCCATGCCGGTGCCATGCCGTGCCATGCCGGTGCCATGCCGTGCCATGCCGTGCCATGCCGTGCCATGCCGTGCCATGCCGGTGCCATGCCGTGCCATGCCGGTGCCATGCCGTGCCATGCCGGTGCCATGCCGTGCCATGCCGGTGCCATGCCGTGCCATGCCGTGCCATGCCGTGCCATGCCGTGCCATGCCGTGCCATGCCGTGCCATGCCGTGCCATGCCGGTGCCATGCCGTGCCATGCCGGTGTCATGCCGTGCCATGCCGTGCCATGCCGTGCCATGCCATTCCATGCCATTCCATGCCATTCCATGCCATTCCATGCCATTCCATGCCATTCCATGCCATTCCATGCCATTCCATGCCATTCCATGCCATTCCATGCCATTCCATGCCATTCCATGCCATTCCATGCCATTCCATGCCATTCCATGCCATTCCATGCCATTCCATGCCATTCCATGCCATTCCATGCCATTCCATGCCATTCCATGCCATTCCATGCCATTCCATGCCATTCCATGCCATTCCATGCCATTCCATGCCATTCCATGCCATTCCATGCCATTCCATGCCATTCCATGCCATTCCATGCCATTCCATGCCGTGCCATGCCGTGCCATGCCGGTGCCATGCCGGTGCCATGCCGGTGCCATGCCGTGCCATGCCGTGCCATGCCGTGCCATGCCGTGCCATGCCATTCCATGCCGTGCCATGCCATTCCATGCCATTCCATGCCATTCCATGCCATTCCATGCCATTCCATGTCATTCCATGCCATTCCATGTCATTCCATGCCATTCCATGTCATTCCATGCCATTCCATGCCATTCCATGCCATTCCATGCCATTCCATGCCATTCCATGCCATTCCATGCCATTCCATGCCATTCCATGCCATTCCATGCCATTCCATGCCATTCCATGCCATTCCATGCCATTCCATGCCATTCCATGCCATTCAATGCCAGTCCATGCCGGTGCCATGCCGTGCCATGCCGGTGCCATGCCGTGCCATGCCGGTGCCATGCCGGTGCCATGCCGTGCCATGCCGTGCCATGCCGGTGCCATGCCGTGCCATGCCGGTGCCATGCCGGTGCCATGCCGTGCCATGCCGGTGCCATGCCGGTGCCATGCCGGTGCCATGCCGGTGCCATGCCGGTGCCATGCCGTGCCATGCCGGTGCCATGCCGTGCCATGCCGTGCCATGCCATTCCATGCCATTCCATGCCATTCCATGCCATTCCATGCCATTCCATGCCATTCCATGCCATTCCATGCCATTCCATGCCATTCAATGCCATTCCATGCCGTGCCATGCCGGTGCCATGCCGTGCCATGCCGGTGCCATGCCGTGCCATGCCGGTGCCATGCCGTGCCATGCCGGTGCCATGCCGTGCCATGCCGGTGCCATGCCGTGCCATGCCGTGCCATGCCGGTGCCATGCCGTGCCATGCCGGTGCCATGCCGTGCCATGACGTGCCATGCCGTGCCATGCCGGTGCCATGCCGTGCCATGCCGTGCCATGCCGTGCCATGCCGTGCCATGCGGTGCCATGCCATTCCATGCCATTCCATGTCATTCCATGTCATTCCATGCCATTCCATGCCATTCCATGCCATTCCATGCCATTCCATGCCATTCCATGCCGTTCCATGCCATTCCATGCCGTGCCATGCCGTGCCATGCCGTGCCATGCCGGTGCCATGCCGGTGCCATGCCGGTGCCATGCCGTGCCATGCCGGTGCCATGCCGTGCCATGCCGGTGCCATGCCGTGCCATGCCGGTGCCATGCCGTGCCATGCCGGTGCCATGCCGGTGCCATGCCGTGCCATGCCGGTGCCATGCCGTGCCATGCCGTGCCATGCCGTGCCATGCCGGTGCCATGCCGTGCCATGCCATTCCATGCCATTCCATGCCAGTCAATGCCAGTCCATGCCATTCCATGCCATTCCATGCCACTCAATGCGGTGCCATGCCGTGCCATGCCGGTGCCATGCCGTGCCATGCCGGTGCCATGCCGTGCCATGCCGGTGCCATGCCGTGCCATGCCGGTGCCATGCCGTGCCATGCCGGTGCCATGCCGTGCCATGCCGGTGCCATGCCGTGCCATGCCGGTGCCATGCCGTGCCATGCCGGTGCCATGCCGTGCCATGCCGTGCCATGCCGGTGCCATGCCGGTGCCATGCCGTGCCATGCCGTGCCATGCCGTGCCATGCGGTGCCATGCCATTCCATGCCATTCCATGCCATTCCATGCCATTCCATGCCATTCCATGCCATTCCATGCCATTCCATGCCATTCCATGCCATTCCATGCCATTCCATGCCATTCCATGCCATTCCATGCCATTCCATGCCATTCCATGCCATTCCATGCCATTCCATGCCATTCCATGCCATTCCATGCCATTCCATGCCATTCCATGCCATTCCATGCCATTCCATGCCATTCCATGCCATTCCATGCCATTCCATGCCATTCCATGCCATTCCATGCCATTCCATGCCATTCCATGCCATTCCATGCCATTCCATGCCATTCAATGCCGTGCCATGCCGTGCCATGCCGTGCCATGCCGTGCCATGCCGTGCCATTCCATGCCATTCCATGCCATTCCATGCCATTCCATGCCATTCCATGCCATTCCATGCCATTCCATGCCATTCCATGCCATTCCATGCCATTCCATGCCGTGCCATGCCGGTGCCATGCCGGTGCCATGCCGGTGCCATGCCGTGCCATGCCGGTGCCATGCCGTGCCATGCCGGTGCCATGCCGTGCCATGCCGGTGCCATGCCGTGCCATGCCGGTGCCATGCCGTGCCATGCCGGTGCCATGCCGGTGCCATGCCGTGCCATGCCGGTGCCATGCCGTGCCATGACGGTGCCATGCCGTGCCATGCCGTGCCATGCCATTCCATGCCATTCCATGCCATTCCATGCCATTCCATGCCATTCCATGCCATTCCATGCCATTCCATGCCATTCCATGCCATTCCATGCCATTCCATGCCATTCCATGCCATTCCATGCCATTCCATGCCATTCCATGCCATTCCATGCCATTCCATGCCATTCCATGCCATTCCATGCCATTCCATGCCATTCCATGCCATTCCATGCCATTCCATGCCATTCCATGCCATTCCATGCCATTCCATGCCATTCCATGCCATTCCATGCCGTGCCATGCCGGTGCCATGCCGTGCCATGCCATTCCATGCCATTCCATGCCATTCAATGCCGTGCCATGCCGTGCCATGCCGTGCCATGCCGTGCCATGCCGTGCCATGCCGTGCCATGCCGTGCCATGCCGGTGCCATGCCGTGCCATGTCGGTGCCATGCGGTGCCATGCCATTCCATGCCATTCCATGTCATTCCATGTCATTCCATGCCATTCCATGCCATTCCATGCCATTCCATGCCATTCCATGCCATTCCATGCCGTTCCATGCCATTCCATGCCGTGCCATGCCGTGCCATGCCGGTGCCATGCCGGTGCCATGCCGGTGCCATGCCGGTGCCATGCCGTGCCATGCCGGTGCCATGCCGTGCCATGCCGGTGCCATGCCGTGCCATGCCGGTGCCATGCCGTGCCATGCCGGTGCCATGCCGTGCCATGCCGGTGCCATGCCGTGCCATGCCGGTGCCATGCCGTGCCATGCCGGTGCCATGCCGTGCCATGCCGGTGCCATGCCGGTGCCATGCCGTGCCATGCCGATGCCATGCCGTGCCATGCCGTGCCATGCCGTGCCATGCCGGTGCCATGCCGTGCCATGCCATTCCATGCCATTCCATGCCAGTCCATGCCAGTCCATGCCATTCCATGCCATTCCATGCCACTCAATGCGGTGCCATGCCGTGCCATGCCGGTGCCATGCCGTGCCATGCCGGTGCCATGCCGTGCCATGCCGGTGCCATGCCGTGCCATGCCGGTGCCATGCCGTGCCATGCCGGTGCCATGCCGTGCCATGCCGGTGCCATGCCGTGCCATGCCGGTGCCATGCCGGTGCCATGCCGGTGCCATGCCGTGCCATGCCGTGCCATGCCGGTGCCATGCCGTGCCATGCCGGTGCCATGCCGTGCCATGCCGGTGCCATGCCGTGCCATGCCGGTGCCATGCCGTGCCATGCTGGTGCCATGCCGTGCCATGCCGTGCCATGCCGGTGCCATGCCGTGCCATGCCGGTGCCATGCCATTCCATGCCATTCCATGACATTCCATGTCATTCCATGCCATTCCATGCCATTCCATGCCATTCCATGCCATGCCATTCCATGCCATTCCATGCCATGCCATTCCATGCCATTCCATGCCATTCCATGCCATTCCATGCCATTCCATGCCATTCCATGCCATTCCATGCCATTCCATGCCATTCCATGCCATTCAATGCCATTCCATGCTGTGCCATGCCGGTGCCATGCCGTGCCATGCCGGTGCCATGCCGTGCCATGCCGGTGCCATGCCGTGCCATGCCGTGCCATGCCGGTGCCATGCCGTGCCATGCCGGTGCCATGCCGTGCCATGCCGGTGCCATGACGTGCCATGCCGGTGCCATGCCGTGCCATGCCGGTGCCATGCCGTGCCATGCCGGTGCCATGCCGTGCCATGCCGGTGCCATGCCGTGCCATGCCGGTGCCATGCCGTGCCATGCCGGTGCCATGCCGTGCCATGCCGGTGCCATGCCGTGCCATGCCGTGCCATGCCGGTGCCATGCCGTGCCATGCCGGTGCCATGCCGTGCCATGCCGGTGCCATGCCGTGCCATGCCGTGCCATGCCGTGCCATGCGGTGCCATGCCATTCCATGCCATTCCATGCCATTCCATGCCATTCCATGTCATTCCATGCCATTCCATGCCATTCCATGCCATTCCATGCCATTCCATCCCATTCCATGCCATTCCATGCCATTCCATGCCATTCCATGCCATTCCATGCCATTCCATGCCATTCCATGCCATTCCATGCCATTCCATGCCATTCCATGCCATTCCATGCCATTCCATGCCATTCCATGCCATTCCATGCCATTCCATGCCATTCAATGCCGTGCCATGCCGTGCCATGCCGTGCCATGCCGGTGCCATTCCATGCCATTCCATGCCATTCCATGCCATTCCATGCCATTCCATGCCGTGCCATGCCGTGCCATGCCGTGCCATGCCGTGCCATGCCGGTGCCATGCCGGTGCCACGCCGTGCCATGCCGGTGCCATGCCGTGCCATGCCGGTGCCATGCCGTGCCATGCCGGTGCCATGCCGTGCCATGCCGGTGCCATGCCGTGCCATGCCGGTGCCATGCCGTGCCATGCCGGTGCCATGCCGTGCCATGCCGGTGACATGCCGTGCCATGCCGGTGCCATGCCGTGCCATGCCGGTGCCATGCCGTGCCATGCCGGTGCCATGCCGTGCCATGCCGGTGCCATGCCGTGCCATGCCGGTGCCATGCCGTGCCATGCCGGTGCCATGCCGTGCCATGCCGGTGCCATGCCGTGCCATGCCGGTGCCATGCCGTGCCATGCCGGTGCCATGCCGTGCCATGCCGGTGCCATGCCGTGCCATGCCGGTGCCATGCCGTGCCATGCCGGTGCCATGCCGTGCCATGCCGGTGCCATGCCGTGCCATGCCGGTGCCATGCCGTGCCATGCCGGTGCCATGCCGTGCCATGCCGGTGCCATGCCGTGCCATGCCGGTGCCATGCCGTGCCATGCCGGTGCCATGCCGTGCCATGCCGGTGCCATGCCGTGCCATGCCGGTGCCATGCCGTGCCATGCCGGTGCCATGCCGTGCCATGCCGGTGCCATGCCGTGCCATGCCGGTGCCATGCCGTGCCATGCCGGTGCCATGCCGTGCCATGCCGGTGCCATGCCGTGCCATGCCGTGCCATGCCGGTGCCATTCCGTGCCATGCCGGTGCCATTCCGTGCCATGCCGTGCCATGCCGTGCCATGCCGTGCCATGCCGTTCCATGCCATTCCATGCCATTCCATGCCATTCCATGTCATTCCATGCCATTCCATGTCATTCCATGCCATTCCATGTCATTCCATGTCATTCCATGTCATTCCATGCCATTCCATGTCATTCCATGCCATTCCATGCCATTCCATGCCATTCCATGCCATTCCATGCCATTCCATGCCATTCCATGCCATTCCATGCCATTCCATGCCATTCCATGCCATTCCATGCCATTCCATGCCATTCCATGCCATTCCATGCCATTCCATGCCATTCCATGCCATTCCATGCCATTCAATGCCATTCCATGCCGGTGCCATGCCGTGCCATGCCGGTGCCATGCCGTGCCATGCCGGTGCCATGCCGTGCCATGCCGGTGCCATGCCGTGCCATGCCGGTGCCATGCCGTGCCATGCCGGTGCCATGCCGTGCCATGCCGGTGCCATGCCGTGCCATGCCGGTGCCATGCCGTGCCATGCCGGTGCCATGCCGGTGCCATGCCGTGCCATGCCGGTGCCATGCCGGTGCCATGCCGGTGCCATGCCGTGCCATGCCGGTGCCATGCCGTGCCATGCCGTGCCATGCCGGTGCCATGCCGTGCCATGCCGGTGCCATGCCGTGCCATGCCGGTGCCATGCCGTGCCATGCCGGTGCCATGCCGTGCCATGCCGTGCCATGCCATTCCATGCCATTCCATGCCATTCCATGACATTCCATGTCATTCCATGCCATTCCATGCCATTCCATGCCATTCCATGCCATTCCATGCCATTCCATGCCATGCCATTCCATGCCATTCCATGCCATTCCATGCCATTCCATGCCATTCCATGCCATTCCATGCCATTCCATGCCATTCCATGCCATTCCATGCCATTCCATGCCATTCAATGCCATTCCATGCTGTGCCATGCCGGTGCCATGCCGTGCCATGCCGGTGCCATGCCGTGCCATGCCGGTGCCATGCCGTGCCATGCCGTGCCATGCCGGTGCCATGCCGTGCCATGCCGGTGCCATGCCGTGCCATGCCGGTGCCATGACGTGCCATGCCGGTGCCATGCCGGTGCCATGCCGGTGCCATGCCGTGCCATGCCGGTGCCATGCCGTGCCATGCCGTGCCATGCCGTGCCATGCCGTGCCATGCCGTGCCATGCCGGTGCCATGCCGTGCCATGCCGGTGCCATGCCGTGCCATGCCGGTGCCATGCCGTGCCATGCCGGTGCCATGCCGTGCCATGCCGGTGCCATGCCGTGCCATGCCGGTGCCATGCCGTGCCATGCCGGTGCCATGCCGTGCCATGCCGGTGCCATGCCGTGCCATGCCGGTGTCATGCCGTGCCATGCCGTGCCATGCCGTGCCATGCCGTGCCATGCCGTGCCATGCCATTCCATGCCATTCCATGCCATTCCATGCCATTCCATGCCATTCCATGCCATTCCATGCCATTCCATGCCATTCCATGCCATTCCATGCCATTCCATGCCATTCCATGCCATTCCATGCCATTCCATGCCATTCCATGCCATTCCATGCCATTCCATGCCATTCCATGCCATTCCATGCCATTCCATGCCATTCCATGCCATTCCATGCCATTCCATGCCATTCCATGCCATTCCATGCCATTCCATGCCATTCCATGCCATTCCATGCCATTCCATGCCATTCCATGCCATTCCATGCCATTCCATGCCATTCCATGCCATTCCATGCCATTCCATGCCATTCCATGCCATTCCATGCCATTCAATGCCATTCCATGCCGGTGCCATGCCGTGCCATGCCGGTGCCATGCCGGTGCCATGCCGTGCCATGCCGGTGCCATGCCGGTGCCATGCCGTGCCATGCCGGTGCCATGCCGGTGCCATGCCGGTGCCATGCCGGTGCCATGCCGTGCCATGCCGTGCCATGCCGTGCCATGCCGGTGCCATGCCGTGCCATGCCGGTGCCATGCCGTGCCATGCCGTGCCATGCCGGTGCCATGCCGTGCCATGCCGGTGCCATGCCGTGCCATGCCGGTGCCATGCCGTGCCATGCCGGTGCCATGCCGTGCCATGCCGGTGCCATGCCGTGCCATGCCGGTGCCATGCCGTGCCATGCCGGTGCCATGCCGTGCCATGCCGGTGCCATGCCGTGCCATGCCGTGCCATGCCGGTGCCATTCCGTGCCATGCCGGTGCCATGCCGTGCCATGCCGTGCCATGCCGGTGCCATGCCGTGCCATGCCGGTGCCATGCCGTGCCATGCCGGTGCCATGCCGTGCCATGCCGGTGCCATGCCGTGCCATGCCGGTGCCATGCCGTGCCATGCCGGTGCCATGCCGTGCCATGCCGGTGCCATGCCGTGCCATGCCGGTGCCATGCCGTGCCATGCCGGTGCCATGCCGTGCCATGCCGGTGCCATGCCGTGCCATGCCGGTGCCATGCCGTGCCATGCCGGTGCCATGCCGTGCCATGCCGGTGCCATGCCGTGCCATGCCGGTGCCATGCCGTGCCATGCCGGTGCCATGCCGTGCCATGCCGGTGCCATGCCGTGCCATGCCGGTGCCATGCCGTGCCATGCCGGTGCCATGCCGTGCCATGCCGGTGCCATGCCGTGCCATGCCGGTGCCATGCCGTGCCATGCCGGTGCCATGCCGTGCCATGCCGTGCCATGCCGGTGCCATTCCGTGCCATGCCGGTGCCATTCCGTGCCATGCCGTGCCATGCCGTGCCATGCCGTGCCATGCCGTTCCATGCCATTCCATGCCATTCCATGCCATTCCATGTCATTCCATGCCATTCCATGTCATTCCATGCCATTCCATGTCATTCCATGCCATTCCATGTCATTCCATGTCATTCCATGTCATTCCATGCCATTCCATGTCATTCCATGCCATTCCATGCCATTCCATGCCATTCCATGCCATTCCATGCCATTCCATGCCATTCCATGCCATTCCATGCCATTCCATGCCATTCCATGCCATTCCATGCCATTCCATGCCATTCCATGCCATTCCATGCCATTCCATGCCATTCCATGCCATTCCATGCCATTCAATGCCATTCCATGCCGGTGCCATGCCGTGCCATGCCGGTGCCATGCCGTGCCATGCCGGTGCCATGCCGTGCCATGCCGGTGCCATGCCGTGCCATGCCGGTGCCATGCCGTGCCATGCCGGTGCCATGCCGTGCCATGCCGGTGCCATGCCGTGCCATGCCGGTGCCATGCCGTGCCATGCCGGTGCCATGCCGGTGCCATGCCGTGCCATGCCGGTGCCATGCCGGTGCCATGCCGGTGCCATGCCGTGCCATGCCGGTGCCATGCCGTGCCATGCCGTGCCATGCCGGTGCCATGCCGTGCCATGCCGGTGCCATGCCGTGCCATGCCGGTGCCATGCCGTGCCATGCCGGTGCCATGCCGTGCCATGCCGTGCCATGCCATTCCATGCCATTCCATGCCATTCCATGACATTCCATGTCATTCCATGCCATTCCATGCCATTCCATGCCATTCCATGCCATTCCATGCCATTCCATGCCATGCCATTCCATGCCATTCCATGCCATTCCATGCCATTCCATGCCATTCCATGCCATTCCATGCCATTCCATGCCATTCCATGCCATTCCATGCCATTCCATGCCATTCAATGCCATTCCATGCTGTGCCATGCCGGTGCCATGCCGTGCCATGCCGGTGCCATGCCGTGCCATGCCGGTGCCATGCCGTGCCATGCCGTGCCATGCCGGTGCCATGCCGTGCCATGCCGGTGCCATGCCGTGCCATGCCGGTGCCATGACGTGCCATGCCGGTGCCATGCCGGTGCCATGCCGGTGCCATGCCGTGCCATGCCGGTGCCATGCCGTGCCATGCCGTGCCATGCCGTGCCATGCCGTGCCATGCCGTGCCATGCCGGTGCCATGCCGTGCCATGCCGGTGCCATGCCGTGCCATGCCGGTGCCATGCCGTGCCATGCCGGTGCCATGCCGTGCCATGCCGGTGCCATGCCGTGCCATGCCGGTGCCATGCCGTGCCATGCCGGTGCCATGCCGTGCCATGCCGGTGCCATGCCGTGCCATGCCGGTGTCATGCCGTGCCATGCCGTGCCATGCCGTGCCATGCCGTGCCATGCCGTGCCATGCCATTCCATGCCATTCCATGCCATTCCATGCCATTCCATGCCATTCCATGCCATTCCATGCCATTCCATGCCATTCCATGCCATTCCATGCCATTCCATGCCATTCCATGCCATTCCATGCCATTCCATGCCATTCCATGCCATTCCATGCCATTCCATGCCATTCCATGCCATTCCATGCCATTCCATGCCATTCCATGCCATTCCATGCCATTCCATGCCATTCCATGCCATTCCATGCCATTCCATGCCATTCCATGCCATTCCATGCCATTCCATGCCATTCCATGCCATTCCATGCCATTCCATGCCATTCCATGCCATTCAATGCCATTCCATGCCGGTGCCATGCCGTGCCATGCCGGTGCCATGCCGGTGCCATGCCGTGCCATGCCGGTGCCATGCCGGTGCCATGCCGTGCCATGCCGGTGCCATGCCGGTGCCATGCCGGTGCCATGCCGGTGCCATGCCGTGCCATGCCGTGCCATGCCGTGCCATGCCGGTGCCATGCCGTGCCATGCCGGTGCCATGCCGTGCCATGCCGTGCCATGCCGGTGCCATGCCGTGCCATGCCGGTGCCATGCCGTGCCATGCCGGTGCCATGCCGTGCCATGCCGGTGCCATGCCGTGCCATGCCGGTGCCATGCCGTGCCATGCCGGTGCCATGCCGTGCCATGCCGGTGCCATGCCGTGCCATGCCGGTGCCATGCCGTGCCATGCCGTGCCATGCCGGTGCCATTCCGTGCCATGCCGGTGCCATGCCGTGCCATGCCGTGCCATGCCGTGCCATGCCGTTCCATGCCATTCCATGCCGTTCCATGCCATTCCATGCCATTCCATGCCATTCCATGCCATTCCATGCCATTCCATGCCATTCCATGTCATTCCATGCCATTCCATGTCATTCCATGCCATTCCATGCCATTCCATGCCATTCCATGCCATTCCATGCCATTCCATGCCATTCCATGCCGTGCCATGCCGTGCCATGCCGGTGCCATGCCGGTGCCATGCCGGTGCCATGCCGGTGCCATGCCGGTGCCATGCCGGTGCCATGCCGGTGCCATGCCGGTGCCATGCCGGTGCCATGCCGGTGCCATGCCGGTGCCATGCCGGTGCCATGCCGGTGCCATGCCGGTGCCATGCCGGTGCCATGCCGGTGCCATGCCGGTGCCATGCCGGTGCCATGCCGGTGCCATGCCGGTGCCATGCCGGTGCCATGCCGGTGCCATGCCGGTGCCATGCCGGTGCCATGCCGGTGCCATGCCGGTGCCATGCCGGTGCCATGCCGGTGCCATGCCGGTGCCATGCCGGTGCCATGCCGGTGCCATGCCGGTGCCATGCCGGTGCCATGCCGGTGCCATGCCGTGCCATGCCGGTGCCATGCCGTGCCATGCCGGTGCCATGCCGTGCCATGCCGGTGCCATGCCGGTGCCATGCCGTGCCATGCCGGTGCCATGCCGTGCCATGCCGGTGCCATGCCGTGCCATGCCGGTGCCATGCCGGTGCCATGCCGTGCCATGCCGGTGCCATGCCGTGCCATGCCGGTGCCATGCCGTGCCATGCCGGTGCCATGCCGTGCCATGCCGGTGCCATGCCGTGCCATGCCGGTGCCATGCCGTGCCATGCCGGTGCCATGCCGTGCCATGCCGGTGCCATGCCGTGCCATGCCGTGCCATGCCGTGCCATGCCGGTGCCATGCCGTGCCATGCCGGTGCCATGCCGTGCCATGCCGGTGCCATGCCGTGCCATGCCGGTGCCATGCCGTGCCATGCCGTGCCATGCCGGTGCCATGCCGTGCCATGCCGGTGCCATGCCGTGCCATGCCGGTGCCATGCCGTGCCATGCCGGTGCCATGCCGTGCCATGCCGGTGCCATGCCGTGCCATGCCGGTGCCATGCCGTGCCATGCCGGTGCCATGCCGTGCCATGCCGGTGCCATGCCGTGCCATGCCGGTGCCATGCCGTGCCATGCCGTGCCATGCCGTGCCATGCCGTGCCATGCCGTGCCATGCCATTCCATGCCATTCCATGCCATTCCATGCCATTCCATGCCATTCCATGCCATTCCATGCCATTCCATGCCATTCCATGCCATTCCATGCCGTGCCATGCCATTCCATGCCATTCCATGCCATTCCATGCCATTCCATGCCATTCCATGCCATTCCATGCCATTCCATGCCATTCCATGCCATTCCATGCCATTCCATGCCATTCCATGCCATTCCATGCCATTCCATGCCATTCCATGCCATTCCATGCCATTCCATGCCATTCAATGCCGTGCCATGCCGTGCCATGCCGTGCCATGCCGGTGCCGTGCCGGTGCCATGCCGTGCCATGCCGGTGCCATGCCGTGCCATGCCGGTGCCATGCCGTGCCATGCCGGTGCCATGCCGTGCCATGCCGGTGCCATGCCGTGCCATGCCGGTGCCATGCCGTGCCATGCCGTGCCATGCCGTGCCATGCCGGTGCCATGCCGTGCCATGCCGGTGCCATGCCGTGCCATGCCGTGCCATGCCGGTGCCATGCCGTGCCATGCCGGTGCCATGCCGTGCCATGCCGGTGCCATGCCGTGCCATGCCGGTGCCATGCCGTGCCATGCCGGTGCCATGCCGTGCCATGCCGGTGCTATGCCGTGCCATGCCGGTGCCATGCCGTGCCATGCCGGTGCCATGCCGTGCCATGCCGTGCCATGCCGGTGCCATTCCGTGCCATGCCGGTGCCATTCCGTGCCATGCCGTGCCATGCCGTGCCATGCCGTGCCATGCCGTTCCATGCCATTCCATGCCATTCCATGCCATTCCATGCCATTCCATGCCATTCCATGCCATTCCATGTCATTCCATGCCATTCCATGTCATTCCATGCCATTCCATGCCATTCCATGCCATTCCATGCCATTCCATGCCATTCCATGCCATTCCATGCCATTCCATGCCATTCCATGCCGTGCCATGCCGTGCCATGCCGTGCCATGCCGGTGCCATGCCGGTGCCATGCCGGTGCCATGCCGGTGCCATGCCGGTGCCATGCCGGTGCCATGCCGGTGCCATGCCGGTGCCATGCCGGTGCCATGCCGGTGCCATGCCGGTGCCATGCCGGTGCCATGCCGGTGCCATGCCGGTGCCATGCCGGTGCCATGCCGGTGCCATGCCGGTGCCATGCCGGTGCCATGCCGGTGCCATGCCGGTGCCATGCCGGTGCCATGCCGGTGCCATGCCGGTGCCATGCCGGTGCCATGCCGTGCCATGCCGGTGCCATGCCGTGCCATGCCGGTGCCATGCCGTGCCATGCCGGTGCCATGCCGGTGCCATGCCGTGCCATGCCGGTGCCATGCCGTGCCATGCCGGTGCCATGCCGTGCCATGCCGGTGCCATGCCGGTGCCATGCCGTGCCATGCCGGTGCCATGCCGTGCCATGCCGGTGCCATGCCGTGCCATGCCGGTGCCATGCCGTGCCATGCCGGTGCCATGCCGTGCCATGCCGGTGCCATGCCGTGCCATGCCGGTGCCATGCCGTGCCATGCCGGTGCCATGCCGTGCCATGCCGGTGCCATGCCGTGCCATGCCGGTGCCATGCCGTGCCATGCCGGTGCCATGCCGTGCCATGCCGGTGCCATGCCGTGCCATGCCGTGCCATGCCGTGCCATGCCGGTGCCATGCCGTGCCATGCCGGTGCCATGACGTGCCATGCCGGTGCCATGCCGTGCCATGCCGGTGCCATGCCGTGCCATGCCGGTGCCATGCCGGTGCCATGCCGTGCCATGCCGGTGCCATGCCGTGCCATGCCGGTGCCATGCCGTGCCATGCCGGTGCCATGCCGTGCCATGCCGGTGCCATGCCGTGCCATGCCGGTGCCATGCCGTGCCATGCCGGTGCCATGCCGTGCCATGCCGGTGCCATGCCGTGCCATGCCGGTGCCATGCCGTGCCATGCCGGTGCCATGCCGTGCCATGCCGGTGCCATGCCGTGCCATGCCGTGCCATGCCGTGCCATGCCATTCCATGCCGTTCCATGCCATTCCATGCCATTCCATGCCATTCCATGCCATTCCATGCCTTGCATTCCATGCCGTGCCATGCATTCCATGCCATTCCATGCCATTCCATGCCATTCCATGCCATTCCATGCCATTCCATGCCATTCCATGCCATTCCATGCCATTCCATGCCATTCCATGCCATTCCATGCCATTCCATGCCATTCCATGCCATTCCATGCCATTCCATGCCATTCCATGCCATTCCATGCCATTCCATGCCATTCCATGCCATTCCATGCCATTCCATGCCATTCCATGCCATTCCATGCCATTCCATGCCATTCAATGCCGTGCCATGCCGTGCCATGCCGTGCCATGCCGGTGCCGTGCCGGTGCCATGCCGTGCCATGCCGGTGCCATGCCGTGCCATGCCGGTGCCATGCCGTGCCATGCCGGTGCCATGCCGTGCCATGCCGGTGCCATGCCGTGCCATGCCGGTGCCATGCCGTGCCATGCCGTGCCATGCCGTGCCATGCCGTGCCATGCGGTGCCATGCCATTCCATGCCATTCCATGTCATTCCATGTCATTCCATGCCATTCCATGCCATTCCATGCCATTCCATGCCATTCCATGCCGTTCCATGCCATTCCATGCCGTGCCATGCCGTGCCATGCCGTGCCATGCCGGTGCCATGCCGGTGCCATGCCGTGCCATGCCGGTGCCATGCCGTGCCATGCCGGTGCCATGCCGTGCCATGCCGGTGCCATGCCGTGCCATGCCGGTGCCATGCCGGTGCCATGCCGTGCCATGCCGGTGCCATGCCGTGCCATGCCGTGCCATGCCGTGCCATGCCGTGCCATGCCGGTGCCATGCCGTGCCATGCCATTCCATGCCATTCCATGCCAGTCAATGCCAGTCCATGCCATTCCATGCCATTCCATGCCATTCCATGCCACTCAATGCGGTGCCATGCCGTGCCATGCCGGTGCCATGCCGTGCCATGCCGGTGCCATGCCGTGCCATGCCGGTGCCATGCCGTGCCATGCCGGTGCCATGCCGTGCCATGCCGGTGCCATGCCGTGCCATGCCGGTGCCATGCCGTGCCATGCCGGTGCCATGCCGTGCCATGCCGTGCCATGCCGGTGCCATGCCGGTGCCATGCCGTGCCATGCGGTGCCATGCCATTCCATGCCATTCCATGCCATTCCATGCCATTCCATGCCATTCCATGCCATTCCATGCCATTCCATGCCATTCCATGCCATTCCATGCCATTCCATGCCATTCCATGCCATTCCATGCCATTCCATGCCATTCCATGCCATTCCATGCCGTGCCATGCCGGTGCCATGCCGTGCCATGCCATTCCATGCCATTCCATGCCATTCAATGCCGTGCCATGCCGTGCCATGCCGTGCCATGCCGGTGCCATGCCGGTGCCATGCCGGTGCCATGCCGTGCCATGCCGGTGCCATGCCGTGCCATGCCGGTGCCATGCCGTGCCATGCCGGTGCCATGCCGTGCCATGCCGGTGCCATGCCGTGCCATGCCGGTGCCATGCCGTGCCATGCCGGTGCCATGCCGTGCCATGCCGTGCCATGCCGGTGCCATGCCGTGCCATGCCGGTGCCATGCCGTGCCATGCCGGTGCCATCCGTGCCATGCCGTGCCATGCCGTGCCATGCCGTGCCATGCCGGTGCCATGCCGTGCCATGCCGGTGCCATGCCGTGCCATGCCGGTGCCATGCCGTGCCATGCCGGTGCCATGCCGTGCCATGCCGTGCCATGCCGTGCCATGCGGTGCCATGCCATTCCATGCCATTCCATGCCATTCCATGCCATTCCATGTCATTCCATGCCATTCCATGCCATTCCATGCCATTCCATGTCATTCCATGCCATCCATGCCATTCCATGCCATTCCATGCCATTCATGCCATTCCATGCCATTCCATGCCATTCCATGCCATTCCATGCCATTCCATGCCATTCCATGCCATTCCATGCCATTCCATGCCATTCCATGCCATTCCATGCCATTCCATGCCATTCCATGCCATTCCATGCCATTCAATGCCGTGCCATGCCGTGCCATGCCGTGCCATGCCGGTGCCATGCCGTGCCATGCCGGTGCCATGCCGTGCCATTCCATGCCATTCCATGCCGTGCCATGCCGTGCCATGCCGGTGCCATGCCGTGCCATGCCGTGCCATGCCGGTGCCATGCCGGTGCCATGCCGTGCCATGCCGGTGCCATGCCGTGCCATGCCGGTGCCATGCCGTGCCATGCCGGTGCCATGCCGTGCCATGCCGGTGCCATGCCGTGCCATGCCGGTGCCATGCCGTGCCATGCCGGTGCCATGCCGTGCCATGCCGGTGCCATGCCGTGCCATGCCGGTGCCATGCCGTGCCATGCCGGTGCCATGCCGTGCCATGCCGGTGCCATGCCGTGCCATGCCGGTGCCATGCCGTGCCATGCCGGTGCCATGCCGTGCCATGCCGGTGCCATGCCGTGCCATGCCGGTGCCATGCCGTGCCATGCCGTGCCATGCCGGTGCCATGCCGTGCCATGCCGGTGCCATGCCGTGCCATGCCGGTGCCATGCCGTGCCATGCCGTGCCATGCCGGTGCCATTCCGTGCCATGCCGGTGCCATTCCGTGCCATGCCGTGCCATGCCGTGCCATGCCGTGCCATGCCGTTCCATGCCATTCCATGCCATTCCATGCCATTCCATGCCATTCCATGCCATTCCATGTCATTCCATGCCATTCCATGTCATTCCATGCCATTCCATGCCATTCCATGCCATTCCATGCCATTCCATGCCATTCCATGCCATTCCATGCCATTCCATGCCATTCCATGCCATTCCATGCCATTCCATGCCATTCCATGCCATTCCATGCCATTCAATGCCATTCCATGCCGGTGCCATGCCGTGCCATGCCGGTGCCATGCCGGTGCCATGCCGTGCCATGCCGGTGCCATGCCGGTGCCATGCCGTGCCATGCCGGTGCCATGCCGGTGCCATGCCGGTGCCATGCCGGTGCCATGCCGTGCCATGCCGTGCCATGCCGTGCCATGCCGGTGCCATGCCGTGCCATGCCGGTGCCATGCCGTGCCATGCCGTGCCATGCCGGTGCCATGCCGTGCCATGCCGGTGCCATGCCGTGCCATGCCGGTGCCATGCCGTGCCATGCCGGTGCCATGCCGTGCCATGCCGGTGCCATGCCGTGCCATGCCGGTGCCATGCCGGTGCCATGCCGTGCCATGCCGGTGCCATGCCGTGCCATGCCGGTGCCATGCCGTGCCATGCCGGTGCCATGCCGTGCCATGCCGTGCCATGCGGTGCCATGCCATTCCATGCCATTCCATGTCATTCCATGTCATTCCATGCCATTCCATGCCATTCCATGCCATTCCATGCCATTCCATGCCGTTCCATGCCATTCCATGCCGTGCCATGCCGTGCCATGCCGTGCCATGCCGGTGCCATGCCGGTGCCATGCCGGTGCCATGCCGTGCCATGCCGGTGCCATGCCGTGCCATGCCGGTGCCATGCCGTGCCATGCCGGTGCCATGCCGTGCCATGCCGGTGCCATGCCGGTGCCATGCCGTGCCATGCCGGTGCCATGCCGTGCCATGCCGTGCCATGCCGTGCCATGCCGTGCCATGCCGGTGCCATGCCGTGCCATGCCATTCCATGCCATTCCATGCCAGTCAATGCCAGTCCATGCCATTCCATGCCATTCCATGCCATTCCATGCCACTCAATGCGGTGCCATGCCGTGCCATGCCGGTGCCATGCCGTGCCATGCCGGTGCCATGCCGTGCCATGCCGGTGCCATGCCGTGCCATGCCGGTGCCATGCCGTGCCATGCCGGTGCCATGCCGTGCCATGCCGGTGCCATGCCGTGCCATGCCGGTGCCATGCCGTGCCATGCCGTGCCATGCCGGTGCCATGCCGGTGCCATGCCGTGCCATGCGGTGCCATGCCATTCCATGCCATTCCATGCCATTCCATGCCATTCCATGCCATTCCATGCCATTCCATGCCATTCCATGCCATTCCATGCCATTCCATGCCATTCCATGCCATTCCATGCCATTCCATGCCATTCCATGCCATTCCATGCCATTCCATGCCGTGCCATGCCGGTGCCATGCCGTGCCATGCCATTCCATGCCATTCCATGCCATTCAATGCCGTGCCATGCCGTGCCATGCCGTGCCATGCCGGTGCCATGCCGGTGCCATGCCGGTGCCATGCCGTGCCATGCCGGTGCCATGCCGTGCCATGCCGGTGCCATGCCGTGCCATGCCGGTGCCATGCCGTGCCATGCCGGTGCCATGCCGTGCCATGCCGGTGCCATGCCGTGCCATGCCGGTGCCATGCCGTGCCATGCCGTGCCATGCCGGTGCCATGCCGTGCCATGCCGGTGCCATGCCGTGCCATGCCGGTGCCATGCCGTGCCATGCCGTGCCATGCCGTGCCATGCCGGTGCCATGCCGTGCCATGCCGGTGCCATGCCGTGCCATGCCGGTGCCATGCCGTGCCATGCCGGTGCCATGCCGTGCCATGCCGTGCCATGCCGTGCCATGCGGTGCCATGCCATTCCATGCCATTCCATGCCATTCCATGCCATTCCATGTCATTCCATGCCATTCCATGCCATTCCATGCCATTCCATGTCATTCCATGCCATTCCATGCCATTCCATGCCATTCCATGCCATTCCATGCCATTCCATGCCATTCCATGCCATTCCATGCCATTCCATGCCATTCCATGCCATTCCATGCCATTCCATGCCATTCCATGCCATTCCATGCCATTCCATGCCATTCCATGCCATTCCATGCCATTCCATGCCATTCAATGCCGTGCCATGCCGTGCCATGCCGTGCCATGCCGGTGCCATGCCGTGCCATGCCGGTGCCATGCCGTGCCATTCCATGCCATTCCATGCCGTGCCATGCCGTGCCATGCGTGCCATGCCGTGCCATGCCGTGCCATGCCGGTGCCATGCCGGTGCCATGCCGTGCCATGCCGGTGCCATGCCGTGCCATGCCGGTGCCATGCCGTGCCATGCCGGTGCCATGCCGTGCCATGCCGGTGCCATGCCGTGCCATGCCGGTGCCATGCCGTGCCATGCCGGTGCCATGCCGTGCCATGCCGGTGCCATGCCGTGCCATGCCGGTGCCATGCCGTGCCATGCCGGTGCCATGCCGTGCCATGCCGGTGCCATGCCGTGCCATGCCGGTGCCATGCCGTGCCATGCCGGTGCCATGCCGTGCCATGCCGGTGCCATGCCGTGCCATGCCGGTGCCATGCCGTGCCATGCCGGTGCCATGCCGTGCCATGCCGGTGCCATGCCGTGCCATGCCGTGCCATGCCGGTGCCATGCCGTGCCATGCCGGTGCCATGCCGTGCCATGCCGGTGCCATGCCGTGCCATGCCGTGCCATGCCGGTGCCATTCCGTGCCATGCCGGTGCCATTCCGTGCCATGCCGTGCCATGCCGTGCCATGCCGTGCCATGCCGTTCCATGTGCCGTGCCATGCCGTTCCATGCCATTCCATGCCATTCCATGCCATTCCATGCCATTCCATGCCATTCCATGTCATTCCATGCCATTCCATGTCATTCCATGCCATTCCATGCCATTCCATGCCATTCCATGCCATTCCATGCCATTCCATGCCATTCCATGCCATTCCATGCCATTCCATGCCATTCCATGCCATTCCATGCCATTCCATGCCATTCCATGCCATTCCATGCCATTCCATGCCATTCCATGCCATTCCATGCCATTCCATGCCATTCCATGCCATTCCATGCCATTCCATGCCATTCCATGCCATTCCATGCCATTCCATGCCATTCCATGCCATTCAATGCCATTCCATGCCGGTGCCATGCCGTGCCATGCCGGTGCCATGCCGTGCCATGCCGGTGCCATGCCGTGCCATGCCGGTGCCATGCCGTGCCATGCCGGTGCCATGCCGTGCCATGCCGGTGCCATGCCGGTGCCATGCCGTGCCATGCCGGTGCCATGCCGGTGCCATGCCGGTGCCATGCCGTGCCATGCCGGTGCCATGCCGTGCCATGCCGGTGCCATGCCGGTGCCATGCCGTGCCATGCCGTGCCATGCCGTGCCATGCCGGTGCCATGCCGTGCCATGCCGGTGCCATGCCGTGCCATGCCGGTGCCATGCCGTGCCATGCCGTGCCATGCCATTCCATGCCATTCCATGCCATTCCATGACATTCCATGTCATTCCATGCCATTCCATGCCATTCCATGTCATTCCATGCCATTCCATGCCATTCCATGCCATTCCATGCCATTCCATGCCATTCCATGCCATTCCATGCCATGCCATTCCATGCCATTCCATGCCATTCCATGCCATTCCATGCCATTCCATGCCATTCCATGCCATTCCATGCCATTCAATGCCATTCCATGCTGTGCCATGCCGGTGCCATGCCGTGCCATGCCGGTGCCATGCCGTGCCATGCCGGTGCCATGCCGTGCCATGCCGGTGCCATGCCGTGCCATGCCGTGCCATGCCGGTGCCATGCCGTGCCATGCCGGTGCCATGCCGTGCCATGCCGGTGCCATGCCGTGCCATGCCGGTGCCATGCCGTGCCATGCCGGTGCCATGCCGTGCCATGCCGGTGCCATGCCGTGCCATGCCGGTGCCATGCCGTGCCATGCCGGTGCCATGCCGTGCCATGCCGGTGCCATGCCGTGCCATGCCGGTGCCATGCCGTGCCATGCCGGTGCCATGCCGTGCCATGCCGGTGCCATGCCGTGCCATGCCGGTGCCATGCCGTGCCATGCCGGTGCCATGCCGTGCCATGCCGGTGCCATGCCGTGCCATGCCGGTGCCATGCCGTGCCATGCCGGTGCCATGCCGTGCCATGCCGGTGCCATGCCGTGCCATGCCGGTGCCATGCCGTGCCATGCCGGTGCCATGCCGTGCCATGCCGGTGCCATGCCGTGCCATGCCGGTGCCATGCCGTGCCATGCCGGTGCCATGCCGTGCCATGCCGGTGCCATGCCGTGCCATGCCGGTGCCATGCCGTGCCATGCCGGTGCCATGCCGTGCCATGCCGGTGCCATGCCGTGCCATGCCGTGCCATGCCGGTGCCATTCCGTGCCATGCCGGTGCCATTCCGTGCCATGCCGTGCCATGCCGTGCCATGCCGTTCCATGCCATTCCATGCCATTCCATGCCATTCCATGTCATTCCATGCCATTCCATGTCATTCCATGCCATTCCATGTCATTCCATGCCATTCCATGCCATTCCATGCCATTCCATGCCATTCCATGCCATTCCATGTCATTCCATGCCATTCCATGCCATTCCATGCCATTCCATGCCATTCCATGCCATTCCATGCCATTCCATGCCATTCCATGCCATTCCATGCCATTCCATGCCATTCCATGCCATTCCATGCCATTCCATGCCATTCAATGCCATTCCATGCCGGTGCCATGCCGTGCCATGCCGGTGCCATGCCGTGCCATGCCGGTGCCATGCCGTGCCATGCCGGTGCCATGCCGTGCCATGCCGGTGCCATGCCGTGCCATGCCGGTGCCATGCCGTGCCATGCCGGTGCCATGCCGTGCCATGCCGGTGCCATGCCGGTGCCATGCCGTGCCATGCCGGTGCCATGCCGGTGCCATGCCGGTGCCATGCCGGTGCCATGCCGTGCCATGCCGGTGCCATGCCGTGCCATGCCGTGCCATGCCGGTGCCATGCCGTGCCATGCCGGTGCCATACCGTGCCATGCCGGTGCCATGCCGTGCCATGCCGGTGCCATGCCGTGCCATGCCGGTGCCATGCCGTGCCATGCCGTGCCATGCCATTCCATGCCATTCCATGCCATTCCATGACATTCCATGTCATTCCATGCCATTCCATGCCATTCCATGCCATTCCATGCCATTCCATGCCATTCCATGCCATGCCATTCCATGCCATTCCATGCCATTCCATGCCATTCCATGCCATTCCATGCCATTCCATGCCATTCCATGCCATTCAATGCCATTCCATGCTGTGCCATGCCGGTGCCATGCCGTGCCATGCCGGTGCCATGCCGTGCCATGCCGGTGCCATGCCGTGCCATGCCGGTGCCATGCCGTGCCATGCCGGTGCCATGCCGTGCCATGCCGGTGCCATGCCGTGCCATGCCGGTGCCATGCCGTGCCATGCCGTGCCATGCCGGTGCCATTCCGTGCCATGCCGGTGCCATTCCGTGCCATGCCGTGCCATGCCGTGCCATGCCGTGCCATGCCGTTCCATGCCATTCCATGCCATTCAATGCCATTCCATGCCATTCCATGCCATTCCATGTCATTCCATGCCATTCCATGCCATTCCATGCCATTCCATGCCATTCCATGCCATTCCATGCCATTCCATGCCATTCCATGTCATTCCATGCCATTCCATGCCATTCCATGCCATTCCATGCCATTCCATGCCATTCCATGCCATTCCATGCCATTCCATGCCATTCCATGCCATTCCATGCCATTCCATGCCATTCCATGCCATTCCATGCCATTCCATGCCATTCCATGCCATTCCATGCCATTCCATGCCGTGCCATGCCGTGCCATGCCGTGCCATGCCGTGCCATGCCGGTGCCATGCCGGTGCCACGCCGTGCCATGCCGGTGCCATGCCGTGCCATGCCGGTGCCATGCCGTGCCATGCCGGTGCCATGCCGTGCCATGCCGGTGCCATGCCGTGCCATGCCGGTGCCATGCCGTGCCATGCCGGTGCCATGCCGTGCCATGCCGGTGCCATGCCGTGCCATGCCGGTGCCATGCCGTGCCATGCCGGTGCCATGCCGTGCCATGCCGGTGTCATGCCGTGCCATGCCGTGCCATGCCGTGCCATGCCGTGCCATGCCATTCCATGCCATTCCATGCCATTCCATGCCATTCCATGCCATTCCATGCCATTCAATGCCATTCCATGCCGGTGCCATGCCGTGCCATGCCGGTGCCATGCCGTGCCATGCCGGTGCCATGCCGTGCCATGCCGGTGCCATGCCGTGCCATGCCGGTGCCATGCCGTGCCATGCCGGTGCCATGCCGTGCCATGCCGGTGCCATGCCGTGCCATGCCGGTGCCATGCCGGTGCCATGCCGTGCCATGCCGGTGCCATGCCGGTGCCATGCCGGTGCCATGCCGGTGCCATGCCGTGCCATGCCGGTGCCATGCCGTGCCATGCCGTGCCATGCCGGTGCCATGCCGTGCCATGCCGGTGCCATACCGTGCCATGCCGGTGCCATGCCGTGCCATGCCGGTGCCATGCCGTGCCATGCCGGTGCCATGCCGTGCCATGCCGTGCCATGCCATTCCATGCCATTCCATGCCATTCCATGACATTCCATGTCATTCCATGCCATTCCATGCCATTCCATGCCATTCCATGCCATTCCATGCCATTCCATGCCATTCAATGCCATTCCATGCTGTGCCATGCCGGTGCCATGCCGTGCCATGCCGGTGCCATGCCGTGCCATGCCGGTGCCATGCCGTGCCATGCCGGTGCCATGCCGTGCCATGCCGGTGCCATGCCGTGCCATGCCGGTGCCATGCCGTGTCATGCCGGTGCCATGCCGTGCCATGCCGTGCCATGCCGGTGCCATTCCGTGCCATGCCGGTGCCATTCCGTGCCATGCCGTGCCATGCCGTGCCATGCCGTGCCATGCCGTTCCATGCCATTCCATGCCATTCAATGCCATTCCATGCCATTCCATGCCATTCCATGTCATTCCATGCCATTCCATGCCATTCCATGCCATTCCATGCCATTCCATGCCATTCCATGCCATTCCATGCCATTCCATGTCATTCCATGCCATTCCATGCCATTCCATGCCATTCCATGCCATTCCATGCCATTCCATGCCATTCCATGCCATTCCATGCCATTCCATGCCATTCCATGCCATTCCATGCCATTCCATGCCATTCCATGCCATTCCATGCCATTCCATGCCATTCAATGCCATTCCATGCCGGTGCCATGCCGTGCCATGCCGGTGCCATGCCGTGCCATGCCGGTGCCATGCCGTGCCATGCCGGTGCCATGCCGTGCCATGCCGGTGCCATGCCGTGCCATGCCGGTGCCATGCCGGTGCCATGCCGTGCCATGCCGGTGCCATGCCGGTGCCATGCCGGTGCCATGCCGTGCCATGCCGGTGCCATGCCGTGCCATGCCGGTGCCATGCCGGTGCCATGCCGTGCCATGCCGTGCCATGCCGTGCCATGCCGGTGCCATGCCGTGCCATGCCGGTGCCATGCCGTGCCATGCCGGTGCCATGCCGTGCCATGCCGTGCCATGCCATTCCATGCCATTCCATGCCATTCCATGCCATTCCATGCCATTCCATGCCATTCCATGCCGTGCCATGCCGTGCCATGCCGTGCCATGCCGTGCCATGCCGGTGCCATGCCGGTGCCACGCCGTGCCATGCCGGTGCCATGCCGTGCCATGCCGGTGCCATGCCGTGCCATGCCGGTGCCATGCCGTGCCATGCCGGTGCCATGCCGTGCCATGCCGGTGCCATGCCGTGCCATGCCGGTGCCATGCCGTGCCATGCCGGTGCCATGCCGTGCCATGCCGGTGCCATGCCGTGCCATGCCGGTGCCATGCCGTGCCATGCCGGTGCCATGCCGTGCCATGCCGGTGCCATGCCGTGCCATGCCGGTGCCATGCCGTGCCATGCCGGTGCCATGCCGTGCCATGCCGGTGCCATGCCGTGCCATGCCGGTGCCATGCCGTGCCATGCCGTGCCATGCCGTGCCATGCCGTGCCATGCCGTGCCATGCCGTGCCATGCCGTGCCATGCCGGTGCCATGCCGTGCCATGCCGGTGCCATGCCGTGCCATGCCGGTGCCATGCCGGTGCCATGCCGTGCCATGCCGGTGCCATGCCGTGCCATGCCGGTGCCATGCCGTGCCATGCCGGTGCCATGCCGTGCCATGCCGGTGCCATGCCGGTGCCATGCCGGTGTCATGCCGGTGTCATGCCGTGCCATGCCGTGCCATGCCGTGCCATGCCGTGCCATGCCATTCCATGCCATTCCATGCCATTCCATGCCATTCCATGCCATTCCATGCCATTCCATGCCATTCCATGCCATTCCATGCCATTCCATGCCATTCCATGCCATTCCATGCCATTCCATGCCATTCCATGCCATTCCATGCCATTCCATGCCATTCCATGCCATTCCATGCCATTCAATGCCATTCCATGCCGGTGCCATGCCGTGCCATGCCGGTGCCATGCCGTGCCATGCCGGTGCCATGCCGGTGCCATGCCGGTGCCATGCCGTGCCATGCCGGTGCCATGCCGTGCCATGCCGGTGCCATGCCGTGCCATGCCGGTGCCATGCCGTGCCATGCCGGTGCCATGCCGTGCCATGCCGGTGCCATGCCGTGCCATGCCGTGCCATGCCGTGCCATGCCGTGCCATGCCGTGCCATGCCGGTGCCATGCCGTGCCATGCCGGTGCCATGCCGTGCCATGCCGGTGCCATGCCGTGCCATGCCGGTGCCATGCCGTGCCATGCCGGTGCCATGCCGTGCCATGCCGGTGCCATGCCGTGCCATGCCGGTGCCATGCCGTGCCATGCCGTGCCATGCCGTGCCATGCCGTGCCATGCCGGTGCCATGCCGTGCCATGCCGGTGCCATGCCGTGCCATGCCGGTGCCATGCCGTGCCATGCCGGTGCCATGCCGTGCCATGCCGGTGCCATGCCGTGCCATGCCGGTGCCATGCCGTGCCATGCCGGTGCCATGCCGTGCCATGCCGGTGCCATGCCGTGCCATGCCGGTGCCATGCCGTGCCATGCCGGTGCCATGCCGTGCCATGCCGGTGTCATGCCGTGCCATGCCGTGCCATGCCGTGCCATGCCGTGCCATGCCGTGCCATGCCGTGCCATGCCGTGCCATGCCATTCCATGCCATTCCATGCCATTCCATGCCATTCCATGCCATTCCATGCCATTCCATGCCATTCCATGCCATTCCATGCCATTCCATGCCATTCCATGCCATTCCATGCCATTCCATGCCATTCCATGCCATTCCATGCCATTCCATGCCATTCCATGCCATTCCATGCCATTCCATGCCATTCCATGCCATTCCATGCCATTCCATGCCATTCCATGCCATTCCATGCCATTCCATGCCATTCCATGCCATTCCATGCCATTCCATGCCATTCCATGCCATTCCATGCCATTCCATGCCATTCCATGCCGTGCCATGCCGTGCCATGCCGTGCCATGCCGGTGCCATGCCGGTGCCATGCCGGTGCCATGCCGGTGCCATGCCGTGCCATGCCGGTGCCATGCCGTGCCATGCCGGTGCCATGCCGTGCCATGCCGTGCCATGCCGTGCCATGCCGGTGCCATGCCGGTGCCATGCCGGTGCCATGCCGTGCCATGCCGTGCCATGCCGGTGCCATGCCGGTGCCATGCCGTGCCATGCCGGTGCCATGCCGTGCCATGCCGGTGCCATGCCGTGCCATGCCGGTGCCATGCCGTGCCATGCCGGTGCCATGCCGTGCCATGCCGGTGCCATGCCGTGCCATGCCGGTGCCATGCCGTGCCATGCCGTGCCATGCCGTGCCATGCGGTGCCATGCCATTCCATGCGGTGCCATGCCATTCCATGCCATTCCATGTCATTCCATGTCATTCCATGCCATTCCATGCCATTCCATGCCATTCCATGCCATTCCATGCCATTCCATGCCATTCCATGCCGTGCCATGCCGGTGCCATGCCGGTGCCATGCCGGTGCCATGCCGTGCCATGCCGGTGCCATGCCGTGCCATGCCGGTGCCATGCCGGTGCCATGCCGTGCCATGCCGGTGCCATGCCGTGCCATGCCGGTGCCATGCCGTGCCATGCCGGTGCCATGCCGTGCCATGCCGGTGCCATGCCGTGCCATGCCGGTGCCATGCCGTGCCATGCCGGTGCCATGCCGTGCCATGCCGGTGCCATGCCGTGCCATGCCGGTGCCATGCCGTGCCATGCCGGTGCCATGCCGTGCCATGCCGGTGCCATGCCGTGCCATGCCGGTGCCATGCCGTGCCATGCCGGTGCCATGCCGTGCCATGCCGGTGCCATGCCGTGCCATGCCGATGCCATGCCGTGCCATGCCGGTGCCATGCCGTGCCATGCCGTGCCATGCCGTGCCATGCCGGTGCCATGCCGTGCCATGCCGGTGCCATGCCGTGCCATGCCGGTGCCATGCCGTGTCCATGCCGTGCCATGCCGGTGCCATGCCGTGCCATGCCGGTCCCATGCCGTGCCATGCCGGTGCCATCCCGTGCCATGCCGTGCCATGCCGGTGCCATGCCGTGCCATGCCGGTGCCATGCCGTGCCATGCCGGTGCCATGCCGTGCCATGCCGGTGCCATGCCGTGCCATGCCGTGCCATGCCGTGCCATGCCGGTGCCATGCCGTGCCATGCCGGTGCCATGCCGTGCCATGCCGGTGCCATGCCGGTGCCATGCCGTGCCATGCCGGTGCCATGCCGTGCCATGACGGTGCCATGCCGTGCCATGCCGTGCCATGCCATTCCATGCCATTCCATGCCATTCCATGCCATTCCATGCCATTCCATGCCATTCCATGCCATTCAATGCCGTGCCATGCCGTGCCATGCCGTGCCATGCCGGTGCCATGCCGTGCCATGCCGGTGCCATGCCGTGCCATGCCGGTGCCATGCCGTGCCATGCCGGTGCCATGCCGTGCCATGCCGTGCCATGCCGTGCCATGCCGTGCCATGCGGTGCCATGCCATTCCATGCCATTCCATGCCATTCCATGTCATTCCATGTCATTCCATGTCATTCCATGCCATTCCATGTCATTCCATGCCATTCCATGCCATTCCATGCCATTCCATGCCATTCCATGCCATTCCATGCCATTCCATGTCATTCCGTGCCATGCCGGTGCCATGCCGTGCCATGCCGGTGCCATGCCGTGCCATGCCGGTGCCATGCCGTGCCATGCCGGTGCCATGCCGTGCCATGCCGGTGCCATGCCGTGCCATGCCGGTGCCATGCCGTGCCATGCCGTGCCATGCCGTGCCATGCCGTGCCATGCCGTGCCATGCCGTGCCATGCGGGGCCATGCCATTCCATGCCATTCCATGTCATTCCATGCCATTCCATGCCATTCCATGCCATTCCATGCCATTCCATGCCATTCCATGCCGTGCCATGCCGTGCCATGCCGTGCCATGCCGGTGCCATGCCGGTGCCATGCCGGTGCCATGCCGTGCCATGCCGGTGCCATGCCGTGCCATGCCGGTGCCATGCCGTGCCATGCCGGTGCCATGCCGTGCCATGCCGGTGCCATGCCGTGCCATGCCGGTGCCATGCCGTGCCATGCCGTGCCATGCCGGTGCCATGCCGTGCCATGCCGGTGCCATGCCGTGCCATGCCGTGCCATGCCGTGCCATGCCGTGCCATGCCGTGCCATGCCATTCCATGCCATTCCATGCCATTCCATGCCATTCCATGTCATTCCATGCCATTCCATGTCATTCCATGCCATTCCATGCCATTCCATGCCATTCCATGCCATTCCATGCCATTCCATGCCATTCCATGCCATTCCATGCCATTCCATGCCATTCCATGCCATTCCATGCCATTCCATGCCATTCCATGCCATTCCATGCCATTCCATGCCATTCCATGCCATTCCATGCCATTCCATGCCATTCCATGCCATTCCATGCCATTCAATGCCATTCCATGCCGGTGCCATGCCGTGCCATGCCGGTGCCATGCCGTGCCATGCCGGTGCCATGCCGTGCCATGCCGTGCCATGCCGTGCCATGCCGGTGCCATGCCGGTGCCATGCCGGTGCCATGCCGTGCCATGCCGGTGCCATGCCGTGCCATGCCGGTGCCATGCCGTGCCATGCCGGTGCCATGCCGTGCCATGCCGGTGCCATGCCGTGCCATGCCGGTGCCATGCCGGTGCCATGCCGTGCCATGCCGGTGCCATGCCGTGCCATGCCGGTGCCATGCCGTGCCATGCCGGTGCCATGCCGTGCCATGCCGGTGCCATGCCGTGCCATGCCGTGCCATGCCGGTGCCATGCCGGTGCCATGCCGTGCCATGCCGTGCCATGCCGGTGCCATTCCGTGCCATGCCGGTGCCATGCCGTGCCATGCCGTGCCATGCCGTGCCATGCCATTCCATGCCATTCCATGCCATTCCATGCCATTCCATGCCATTCCATGCCATTCCATGCCATTCCATGCCATTCCATGCCATTCCATGCCATTCCATGTCATTCCATGCCATTCCATGCCATTCCATGCCATTCCATGCCATTCCATGCCATTCCATGCCATTCCATGCCATTCCATGCCATTCCATGCCATTCCATGCCATTCCATGCCATTCCATGCCATTCCATGCCATTCCATGCCATTCCATGCCATTCCATGCCGTGCCATGCCGTGCCATGCCGGTGCCATGCCGTGCCATGCCGGTGCCATGCCGTGCCATGCCGGTGCCATGCCGTGCCATGCCGGTGCCATGCCGGTGCCATGCCGTGCCATGCCGGTGCCATGCCGGTGCCATGCCGGTGCCATGCCGTGCCATGCCGTGCCATGCCGGTGCCATGCCGTGCCATGCCGGTGCCATGCCGTGCCATGCCGTGCCATGCCATTCCATGCCATTCCATGCCATTCCATGACATTCCATGCCATTCCATGCCATTCCATGCCATTCCATGCCATTCAATGCCATTCCATGCCGGTGCCATGCCGTGCCATGCCGGTGCCATGCCGTGCCATGCCGGTGCCATGCCGTGCCATGCCGGTGCCATGCCGTGCCATGCCGGTGCCATGCCGTGCCATGCCGGTGCCATGCCGTGCCATGCCGGTGCCATGCCGTGCCATGCCGGTGCCATGCCGTGCCATGCCGGTGCCATGCCGTGCCATGCCGTGCCATGCCGTGCCATGCCGGTGCCATGCCGTGCCATGCCGGTGCCATGCCGTGCCATGCCGTGCCATGCCGGTGCCATGCCGTGCCATGCCGGTGCCATGCCGTGCCATGCCGGTGCCATGCCGTGCCATGCCGGTGCCATGCCGTGCCATGCCGGTGCCATGCCGTGCCATGCCGGTGCTATGCCGTGCCATGCCGGTGCCATGCCGTGCCATGCCGGTGCCATGCCGTGCCATGCCGTGCCATGCCGGTGCCATTCCGTGCCATGCCGGTGCCATTCCGTGCCATGCCGTGCCATGCCGTGCCATGCCGTGCCATGCCGTTCCATGCCATTCCATGCCATTCCATGCCATTCCATGCCATTCCATGCCATTCCATGTCATTCCATGCCATTCCATGTCATTCCATGCCATTCCATGCCATTCCATGCCATTCCATGCCATTCCATGCCATTCCATGCCATTCCATGCCGTGCCATGCCGTGCCATGCCGTGCCATGCCGGTGCCATGCCGGTGCCATGCCGGTGCCATGCCGGTGCCATGCCGGTGCCATGCCGGTGCCATGCCGGTGCCATGCCGGTGCCATGCCGGTGCCATGCCGGTGCCATGCCGGTGCCATGCCGGTGCCATGCCGGTGCCATGCCGGTGCCATGCCGTGCCATGCCGGTGCCATGCCGTGCCATGCCGGTGCCATGCCGTGCCATGCCGGTGCCATGCCGTGCCATGCCGGTGCCATGCCGGTGCCATGCCGTGCCATGCCGGTGCCATGCCGTGCCATGCCGGTGCCATGCCGTGCCATGCCGGTGCCATGCCGTGCCATGCCGGTGCCATGCCGGTGCCATGCCGTGCCATGCCGGTGCCATGCCGTGCCATGCCGGTGCCATGCCGTGCCATGCCGGTGCCATGCCGGTGCCATGCCGTGCCATGCCGGTGCCATGCCGTGCCATGCCGGTGCCATGCCGGTGCCATGCCGGTGCCATGCCGTGCCATGCCGGTGCCATGCCGTGCCATGCCGGTGCCATGCCGTGCCATGCCGGTGCCATGCCGTGCCATGCCGGTGCCATGCCGTGCCATGCCGGTGCCATGCCGGTGCCATGCCGTGCCATGCCGGTGCCATGCCGTGCCATGCCGGTGCCATGCCGTGCCATGCCGGTGCCATGCCGTGCCATGCCGGTGCCATGCCGTGCCATGCCGTGCCATGCCGGTGCCATGCCGGTGCCATGCCGTGCCATGCCGTGCCATGCCGGTGCCATTCCGTGCCATGCCGGTGCCATGCCGTGCCATGCCGTGCCATGCCGTGCCATGCCATTCCATGCCATTCCATGCCATTCCATGCCATTCCATGCCATTCCATGCCATTCCATGCCATTCCATGCCATTCCATGCCATTCCATGTCATTCCATGCCATTCCATGCCATTCCATGCCATTCCATGCCATTCCATGCCATTCCATGCCATTCCATGCCATTCCATGCCATTCCATGCCATTCCATGCCATTCCATGCCATTCCATGCCATTCCATGCCATTCCATGCCATTCCATGCCATTCCATGCCATTCCATGCCGTGCCATGCCGTGCCATGCCGGTGCCATGCCGTGCCATGCCGGTGCCATGCCGTGCCATGCCGGTGCCATGCCGTGCCATGCCGGTGCCATGCCGGTGCCATGCCGTGCCATGCCGGTGCCATGCCGGTGCCATGCCGGTGCCATGCCGTGCCATGCCGTGCCATGCCGGTGCCATGCCGTGCCATGCCGGTGCCATGCCGTGCCATGCCGTGCCATGCCATTCCATGCCATTCCATGCCATTCCATGACATTCCATGCCATTCCATGCCATTCCATGCCATTCCATGCCATTCAATGCCATTCCATGCCGGTGCCATGCCGTGCCATGCCGGTGCCATGCCGTGCCATGCCGGTGCCATGCCGTGCCATGCCGGTGCCATGCCGTGCCATGCCGGTGCCATGCCGTGCCATGCCGGTGCCATGCCGTGCCATGCCGGTGCCATGCCGTGCCATGCCGGTGCCATGCCGTGCCATGCCGTGCCATGCCGTGCCATGCCGGTGCCATGCCGTGCCATGCCGGTGCCATGCCGTGCCATGCCGTGCCATGCCGGTGCCATGCCGTGCCATGCCGGTGCCATGCCGTGCCATGCCGGTGCCATGCCGTGCCATGCCGGTGCCATGCCGTGCCATGCCGGTGCCATGCCGTGCCATGCCGGTGCTATGCCGTGCCATGCCGGTGCCATGCCGTGCCATGCCGGTGCCATGCCGTGCCATGCCGTGCCATGCCGGTGCCATTCCGTGCCATGCCGGTGCCATTCCGTGCCATGCCGTGCCATGCCGTGCCATGCCGTGCCATGCCGTTCCATGCCATTCCATGCCATTCCATGCCATTCCATGCCATTCCATGCCATTCCATGCCATTCCATGTCATTCCATGCCATTCCATGTCATTCCATGCCATTCCATGCCATTCCATGCCATTCCATGCCATTCCATGCCATTCCATGCCATTCCATGCCGTGCCATGCCGTGCCATGCCGTGCCATGCCGGTGCCATGCCGGTGCCATGCCGGTGCCATGCCGGTGCCATGCCGGTGCCATGCCGGTGCCATGCCGGTGCCATGCCGGTGCCATGCCGGTGCCATGCCGGTGCCATGCCGGTGCCATGCCGGTGCCATGCCGGTGCCATGCCGGTGCCATGCCGGTGCCATGCCGGTGCCATGCCGGTGCCATGCCGGTGCCATGCCGGTGCCATGCCGGTGCCATGCCGGTGCCATGCCGGTGCCATGCCGGTGCCATGCCGGTGCCATGCCGGTGCCATGCCGGTGCCATGCCGTGCCATGCCGGTGCCATGCCGTGCCATGCCGGTGCCATGCCGTGCCATGCCGGTGCCATGCCGTGCCATGCCGGTGCCATGCCGGTGCCATGCCGTGCCATGCCGGTGCCATGCCGTGCCATGCCGGTGCCATGCCGTGCCATGCCGGTGCCATGCCGGTGCCATGCCGTGCCATGCCGGTGCCATGCCGTGCCATGCCGGTGCCATGCCGTGCCATGCCGGTGCCATGCCGTGCCATGCCGGTGCCATGCCGTGCCATGCCGGTGCCATGCCGTGCCATGCCGGTGCCATGCCGTGCCATGCCGGTGCCATGCCGTGCCATGCCGGTGCCATGCCGTGCCATGCCGGTGCCATGCCGTGCCATGCCGTGCCATGCCGTGCCATGCCGGTGCCATGCCGTGCCATGCCGGTGCCATGACGTGCCATGCCGGTGCCATGCCGTGCCATGCCGGTGCCATGCCGTGCCATGCCGTGCCATGCCGGTGCCATGCCGTGCCATGCCGGTGCCATGCCGTGCCATGCCGGTGCCATGCCGTGCCATGCCGGTGCCATGCCGTGCCATGCCGGTGCCATGCCGTGCCATGCCGGTGCCATGCCGTGCCATGCCGGTGCCATGCCGTGCCATGCCGGTGCCATGCCGTGCCATGCCGGTGCCATGCCGTGCCATGCCGGTGCCATGCCGTGCCATGCCGTGCCATGCCGTGCCATGCCGTGCCATGCCGTGCCATGCCATTCCATGCCATTCCATGCCATTCCATGCCATTCCATGCCATTCCATGCCATTCCATGCCATTCCATGCCATTCCATGCCATTCCATGCCATTCCATGCCGTGCCATGCCATTCCATGCCATTCCATGCCATTCCATGCCATTCCATGCCATTCCATGCCATTCCATGCCATTCCATGCCATTCCATGCCATTCCATGCCATTCCATGCCATTCCATGCCATTCCATGCCATTCCATGCCATTCCATGCCATTCCATGCCATTCCATGCCATTCCATGCCATTCCATGCCATTCCATGCCATTCCATGCCATTCCATGCCATTCAATGCCGTGCCATGCCGTGCCATGCCGTGCCATGCCGGTGCCGTGCCGGTGCCATGCCGTGCCATGCCGGTGCCATGCCGTGCCATGCCGTGCCATGCCGTGCCATGCCGGTGCCATGCCGTGCCATGCCGGTGCCATGCCGTGCCATGCCGGTGCCATGCCGTGCCATGCCGTGCCATGCCGTGCCATGCCGTGCCATGCGGTGCCATGCCATTCCATGCCATTCCATGTCATTCCATGTCATTCCATGCCATTCCATGCCATTCCATGCCATTCCATGCCATTCCATGCCGTTCCATGCCATTCCATGCCGTGCCATGCCGTGCCATGCCGTGCCATGCCGGTGCCATGCCGGTGCCATGCCGGTGCCATGCCGTGCCATGCCGGTGCCATGCCGTGCCATGCCGGTGCCATGCCGTGCCATGCCGGTGCCATGCCGTGCCATGCCGGTGCCATGCCGGTGCCATGCCGTGCCATGCCGGTGCCATGCCGTGCCATGCCGTGCCATGCCGTGCCATGCCGTGCCATGCCGGTGCCATGCCGTGCCATGCCATTCCATGCCATTCCATGCCAGTCAATGCCAGTCCATGCCATTCCATGCCATTCCATGCCATTCCATGCCACTCAATGCGGTGCCATGCCGTGCCATGCCGGTGCCATGCCGTGCCATGCCGGTGCCATGCCGTGCCATGCCGGTGCCATGCCGTGCCATGCCGGTGCCATGCCGTGCCATGCCGGTGCCATGCCGTGCCATGCCGGTGCTATGCCGTGCCATGCCGGTGCCATGCCGTGCCATGCCGTGCCATGCCGGTGCCATGCCGGTGCCATGCCGTGCCATGCGGTGCCATGCCATTCCATGCCATTCCATGCCATTCCATGCCATTCCATGCCATTCCATGCCATTCCATGCCATTCCATGCCATTCCATGCCATTCCATGCCATTCCATGCCATTCCATGCCATTCCATGCCATTCCATGCCATTCCATGCCATTCCATGCCGTGCCATGCCGGTGCCATGCCGTGCCATGCCATTCCATGCCATTCCATGCCATTCAATGCCGTGCCATGCCGTGCCATGCCGTGCCATGCCGGTGCCATGCCGGTGCCATGCCGGTGCCATGCCGTGCCATGCCGGTGCCATGCCGTGCCATGCCGGTGCCATGCCGTGCCATGCCGGTGCCATGCCGTGCCATGCCGGTGCCATGCCGTGCCATGCCGGTGCCATGCCGTGCCATGCCGGTGCCATGCCGTGCCATGCCGTGCCATGCCGGTGCCATGCCGTGCCATGCCGGTGCCATGCCGTGCCATGCCGGTGCCATGCCGTGCCATGCCGTGCCATGCCGTGCCATGCCGGTGCCATGCCGTGCCATGCCGGTGCCATGCCGTGCCATGCCGGTGCCATGCCGTGCCATGCCGGTGCCATGCCGTGCCATGCCGTGCCATGCCGTGCCATGCGGTGCCATGCCATTCCATGCCATTCCATGCCATTCCATGCCATTCCATGTCATTCCATGCCATTCCATGCCATTCCATGCCATTCCATGTCATTCCATGCCATTCCATGCCATTCCATGCCATTCCATGCCATTCCATGCCATTCCATGCCATTCCATGCCATTCCATGCCATTCCATGCCATTCCATGCCATTCCATGCCATTCCATGCCATTCCATGCCATTCCATGCCATTCCATGCCATTCCATGCCATTCCATGCCATTCCATGCCATTCCATGCCATTCAATGCCGTGCCATGCCGTGCCATGCCGTGCCATGCCGGTGCCATGCCGTGCCATGCCGGTGCCATGCCGTGCCATTCCATGCCATTCCATGCCGTGCCATGCCGTGCCATGCCGTGCCATGCCGTGCCATGCCGTGCCATGCCGGTGCCATGCCGGTGCCATGCCGTGCCATGCCGGTGCCATGCCGTGCCATGCCGGTGCCATGCCGTGCCATGCCGGTGCCATGCCGTGCCATGCCGGTGCCATGCCGTGCCATGCCGGTGCCATGCCGTGCCATGCCGGTGCCATGCCGTGCCATGCCGGTGCCATGCCGTGCCATGCCGGTGCCATGCCGTGCCATGCCGGTGCCATGCCGTGCCATGCCGGTGCCATGCCGTGCCATGCCGGTGCCATGCCGTGCCATGCCGGTGCCATGCCGTGCCATGCCGGTGCCATGCCGTGCCATGCCGGTGCCATGCCGTGCCATGCCGGTGCCATGCCGTGCCATGCCGGTGCCATGCCGTGCCATGCCGTGCCATGCCGGTGCCATGCCGTGCCATGCCGGTGCCATGCCGTGCCATGCCGGTGCCATGCCGTGCCATGCCGGTGCCATGCCGTGCCATGCCGTGCCATGCCGGTGCCATTCCGTGCCATGCCGGTGCCATTCCGTGCCATGCCGTGCCATGCCGTGCCATGCCGTGCCATGCCGTTCCATGCCATTCCATGCCATTCCATGCCATTCCATGCCATTCCATGCCATTCCATGTCATTCCATGCCATTCCATGTCATTCCATGCCATTCCATGCCATTCCATGCCATTCCATGCCATTCCATGCCATTCCATGCCATTCCATGCCATTCCATGCCATTCCATGCCATTCCATGCCATTCCATGCCATTCCATGCCATTCCATGCCATTCCATGCCATTCCATGCCATTCCATGCCATTCCATGCCATTCCATGCCATTCCATGCCATTCCATGCCATTCCATGCCATTCCATGCCATTCCATGCCATTCCATGCCATTCCATGCCATTCCATGCCATTCCATGCCATTCAATGCCATTCCATGCCGGTGCCATGCCGTGCCATGCCGGTGCCATGCCGTGCCATGCCGGTGCCATGCCGTGCCATGCCGGTGCCATGCCGTGCCATGCCGGTGCCATGCCGGTGCCATGCCGTGCCATGCCGGTGCCATGCCGGTGCCATGCCGGTGCCATGCCGTGCCATGCCGGTGCCATGCCGTGCCATGCCGGTGCCATGCCGGTGCCATGCCGTGCCATGCCGTGCCATGCCGTGCCATGCCGGTGCCATGCCGTGCCATGCCGGTGCCATGCCGTGCCATGCCGGTGCCATGCCGTGCCATGCCGGTGCCATGCCGTGCCATGCCGTGCCATGCCATTCCATGCCATTCCATGCCATTCCATGACATTCCATGTCATTCCATGCCATTCCATGCCATTCCATGTCATTCCATGCCATTCCATGCCATTCCATGCCATTCCATGCCATTCCATGCCATTCCATGCCATTCCATGCCATGCCATTCCATGCCATTCCATGCCATTCCATGCCATTCCATGCCATTCCATGCCATTCCATGCCATTCCATGCCATTCAATGCCATTCCATGCTGTGCCATGCCGGTGCCATGCCGTGCCATGCCGGTGCCATGCCGTGCCATGCCGGTGCCATGCCGTGCCATGCCGGTGCCATGCCGTGCCATGCCGTGCCATGCCGGTGCCATGCCGTGCCATGCCGGTGCCATGCCGTGCCATGCCGGTGCCATGCCGTGCCATGCCGGTGCCATGCCGTGCCATGCCGGTGCCATGCCGTGCCATGCCGGTGCCATGCCGTGCCATGCCGGTGCCATGCCGTGCCATGCCGGTGCCATGCCGTGCCATGCCGGTGCCATGCCGTGCCATGCCGGTGCCATGCCGTGCCATGCCGGTGCCATGCCGTGCCATGCCGGTGCCATGCCGTGCCATGCCGGTGCCATGCCGTGCCATGCCGGTGCCATGCCGTGCCATGCCGGTGCCATGCCGTGCCATGCCGGTGCCATGCCGTGCCATGCCGGTGCCATGCCGTGCCATGCCGGTGCCATGCCGTGCCATGCCGGTGCCATGCCGTGCCATGCCGGTGCCATGCCGTGCCATGCCGGTGCCATGCCGTGCCATGCCGGTGCCATGCCGTGCCATGCCGGTGCCATGCCGTGCCATGCCGGTGCCATGCCGTGCCATGCCGGTGCCATGCCGTGCCATGCCGGTGCCATGCCGTGCCATGCCGGTGCCATGCCGTGCCATGCCGGTGCCATGCCGTGCCATGCCGGTGCCATGCCGTGCCATGCCGGTGCCATGCCGTGCCATGCCGGTGCCATGCCGTGCCATGCCGTGCCATGCCGGTGCCATTCCGTGCCATGCCGGTGCCATTCCGTGCCATGCCGTGCCATGCCGTGCCATGCCGTTCCATGCCATTCCATGCCATTCCATGCCATTCCATGTCATTCCATGCCATTCCATGTCATTCCATGCCATTCCATGTCATTCCATGCCATTCCATGCCATTCCATGCCATTCCATGCCATTCCATGCCATTCCATGTCATTCCATGCCATTCCATGCCATTCCATGCCATTCCATGCCATTCCATGCCATTCCATGCCATTCCATGCCATTCCATGCCATTCCATGCCATTCCATGCCATTCCATGCCATTCCATGCCATTCAATGCCATTCCATGCCGGTGCCATGCCGTGCCATGCCGGTGCCATGCCGTGCCATGCCGGTGCCATGCCGTGCCATGCCGGTGCCATGCCGTGCCATGCCGGTGCCATGCCGTGCCATGCCGGTGCCATGCCGTGCCATGCCGGTGCCATGCCGTGCCATGCCGGTGCCATGCCGGTGCCATGCCATGCCATGCCGGTGCCATGCCGGTGCCATGCCGGTGCCATGCCGGTGCCATGCCGTGCCATGCCGGTGCCATGCCGTGCCATGCCGTGCCATGCCGGTGCCATGCCGTGCCATGCCGGTGCCATACCGTGCCATGCCGGTGCCATGCCGTGCCATGCCGGTGCCATGCCGTGCCATGCCGGTGCCATGCCGTGCCATGCCGTGCCATGCCATTCCATGCCATTCCATGCCATTCCATGACATTCCATGTCATTCCATGCCATTCCATGCCATTCCATGCCATTCCATGCCATTCCATGCCATTCCATGCCATGCCATTCCATGCCATTCCATGCCATTCCATGCCATTCCATGCCATTCCATGCCATTCCATGCCATTCCATGCCATTCAATGCCATTCCATGCTGTGCCATGCCGGTGCCATGCCGTGCCATGCCGGTGCCATGCCGTGCCATGCCGGTGCCATGCCGTGCCATGCCGGTGCCATGCCGTGCCATGCCGGTGCCATGCCGTGCCATGCCGGTGCCATGCCGTGCCATGCCGGTGCCATGCCGTGCCATGCCGTGCCATGCCGGTGCCATTCCGTGCCATGCCGGTGCCATTCCGTGCCATGCCGTGCCATGCCGTGCCATGCCGTGCCATGCCGTTCCATGCCATTCCATGCCATTCAATGCCATTCCATGCCATTCCATGCCATTCCATGTCATTCCATGCCATTCCATGCCATTCCATGCCATTCCATGCCATTCCATGCCATTCCATGCCATTCCATGCCATTCCATGCCATTCCATGTCATTCCATGCCATTCCATGCCATTCCATGCCATTCCATGCCATTCCATGCCATTCCATGCCATTCCATGCCATTCCATGCCATTCCATGCCATTCCATGCCATTCCATGCCATTCCATGCCATTCCATGCCATTCCATGCCATTCCATGCCATTCCATGCCATTCCATGCCATTCCATGCCATTCCATGCCGTGCCATGCCGTGCCATGCCGTGCCATGCCGTGCCATGCCGGTGCCATGCCGGTGCCACGCCGTGCCATGCCGGTGCCATGCCGTGCCATGCCGGTGCCATGCCGTGCCATGCCGGTGCCATGCCGTGCCATGCCGGTGCCATGCCGTGCCATGCCGGTGCCATGCCGTGCCATGCCGGTGCCATGCCGTGCCATGCCGGTGCCATGCCGTGCCATGCCGGTGCCATGCCGTGCCATGCCGGTGCCATGCCGTGCCATGCCGGTGTCATGCCGTGCCATGCCGTGCCATGCCGTGCCATGCCGTGCCATGCCATTCCATGCCATTCCATGCCATTCCATGCCATTCCATGCCATTCCATGCCATTCAATGCCATTCCATGCCGGTGCCATGCCGTGCCATGCCGGTGCCATGCCGTGCCATGCCGGTGCCATGCCGTGCCATGCCGGTGCCATGCCGTGCCATGCCGGTGCCATGCCGTGCCATGCCGGTGCCATGCCGTGCCATGCCGGTGCCATGCCGTGCCATGCCGGTGCCATGCCGGTGCCATGCCGTGCCATGCCGGTGCCATGCCGGTGCCATGCCGGTGCCATGCCGGTGCCATGCCGTGCCATGCCGGTGCCATGCCGTGCCATGCCGTGCCATGCCGGTGCCATGCCGTGCCATGCCGGTGCCATACCGTGCCATGCCGGTGCCATGCCGTGCCATGCCGGTGCCATGCCGTGCCATGCCGGTGCCATGCCGTGCCATGCCGTGCCATGCCATTCCATGCCATTCCATGCCATTCCATGACATTCCATGTCATTCCATGCCATTCCATGCCATTCCATGCCATTCCATGCCATTCCATGCCATTCCATGCCATGCCATTCCATGCCATTCCATGCCATTCCATGCCATTCCATGCCATTCCATGCCATTCCATGCCATTCCATGCCATTCCATGCCATTCAATGCCATTCCATGCTGTGCCATGCCGGTGCCATGCCGTGCCATGCCGGTGCCATGCCGTGCCATGCCGGTGCCATGCCGTGCCATGCCGGTGCCATGCCGTGCCATGCCGGTGCCATGCCGTGCCATGCCGGTGCCATGCCGTGTCATGCCGGTGCCATGCCGTGCCATGCCGTGCCATGCCGGTGCCATTCCGTGCCATGCCGGTGCCATTCCGTGCCATGCCGTGCCATGCCGTGCCATGCCGTGCCATGCCGTTCCATGCCATTCCATGCCATTCAATGCCATTCCATGCCATTCCATGCCATTCCATGTCATTCCATGCCATTCCATGCCATTCCATGCCATTCCATGCCATTCCATGCCATTCCATGCCATTCCATGCCATTCCATGTCATTCCATGTCATTCCATGCCATTCCATGCCATTCCATGCCATTCCATGCCATTCCATGCCATTCCATGCCATTCCATGCCATTCCATGCCATTCCATGCCATTCCATGCCATTCCATGCCATTCCATGCCATTCCATGCCATTCCATGCCATTCCATGCCATTCAATGCCATTCCATGCCGGTGCCATGCCGTGCCATGCCGGTGCCATGCCGTGCCATGCCGGTGCCATGCCGTGCCATGCCGGTGCCATGCCGTGCCATGCCGGTGCCATGCCGGTGCCATGCCGTGCCATGCCGGTGCCATGCCGGTGCCATGCCGGTGCCATGCCGTGCCATGCCGGTGCCATGCCGTGCCATGCCGGTGCCATGCCGGTGCCATGCCGTGCCATGCCGTGCCATGCCGTGCCATGCCGGTGCCATGCCGTGCCATGCCGGTGCCATGCCGTGCCATGCCGGTGCCATGCCGTGCCATGCCGTGCCATGCCATTCCATGCCATTCCATGCCATTCCATGCCATTCCATGCCATTCCATGCCATTCCATGCCGTGCCATGCCGTGCCATGCCGTGCCATGCCGTGCCATGCCGGTGCCATGCCGGTGCCACGCCGTGCCATGCCGGTGCCATGCCGTGCCATGCCGGTGCCATGCCGTGCCATGCCGGTGCCATGCCGTGCCATGCCGGTGCCATGCCGTGCCATGCCGGTGCCATGCCGTGCCATGCCGGTGCCATGCCGTGCCATGCCGGTGCCATGCCGTGCCATGCCGGTGCCATGCCGTGCCATGCCGGTGCCATGCCGTGCCATGCCGGTGCCATGCCGTGCCATGCCGGTGCCATGCCGTGCCATGCCGGTGCCATGCCGTGCCATGCCGGTGCCATGCCGTGCCATGCCGGTGCCATGCCGTGCCATGCCGGTGCCATGCCGTGCCATGCCGGTGCCATGCCGTGCCATGCCGGTGCCATGCCGTGCCATGCCGTGCCATGCCGTGCCATGCCGTGCCATGCCGTGCCATGCCGTGCCATGCCGTGCCATGCCGTGCCATGCCGTGCCATGCCGTGCCATGCCGGTGCCATGCCGTGCCATGCCGGTGCCATGCCGTGCCATGCCGGTGCCATGCCGGTGCCATGCCGTGCCATGCCGGTGCCATGCCGTGCCATGCCGGTGCCATGCCGTGCCATGCCGGTGCCATGCCGTGCCATGCCGGTGCCATGCCGGTGCCATGCCGGTGTCATGCCGGTGTCATGCCGTGCCATGCCGTGCCATGCCGTGCCATGCCGTGCCATGCCATTCCATGCCATTCCATGCCATTCCATGCCATTCCATGCCATTCCATGCCATTCCATGCCATTCCATGCCATTCCATGCCATTCCATGCCATTCCATGCCATTCCATGCCATTCCATGCCATTCCATGCCATTCAATGCCATTCCATGCCGGTGCCATGCCGTGCCATGCCGGTGCCATGCCGTGCCATGCCGGTGCCATGCCGGTGCCATGCCGGTGCCATGCCGTGCCATGCCGGTGCCATGCCGTGCCATGCCGGTGCCATGCCGTGCCATGCCGGTGCCATGCCGTGCCATGCCGGTGCCATGCCGTGCCATGCCGGTGCCATGCCGTGCCATGCCGTGCCATGCCGTGCCATGCCGTGCCATGCCGTGCCATGCCGTGCCATGCCGGTGCCATGCCGTGCCATGCCGGTGCCATGCCGTGCCATGCCGGTGCCATGCCGTGCCATGCCGGTGCCATGCCGTGCCATGCCGGTGCCATGCCGTGCCATGCCGGTGCCATGCCGTGCCATGCCGTGCCATGCCGTGCCATGCCGTGCCATGCCGGTGCCATGCCGTGCCATGCCGGTGCCATGCCGTGCCATGCCGGTGCCATGCCGTGCCATGCCGGTGCCATGCCGTGCCATGCCGGTGCCATGCCGTGCCATGCCGGTGCCATGCCGGTGCCATGCCGTGCCATGCCGGTGCCATGCCGTGCCATGCCGTGCCATGCCGGTGCCATGCCGTGCCATGCCGGTGCCATGCCGTGCCATGCCGGTGCCATGCCGTGCCATGCCGGTGCCATGCCGTGCCATGCCGTGCCATGCCGTGCCATGCGGTGCCATGCCATTCCATGCGGTGCCATGCCATTCCATGCCATTCCATGTCATTCCATGTCATTCCATGCCATTCCATGCCATTCCATGCCATTCCATGCCATTCCATGCCATTCCATGCCGTGCCATGCCGGTGCCATGCCGGTGCCATGCCGGTGCCATGCCGTGCCATGCCGGTGCCATGCCGTGCCATGCCGGTGCCATGCCGGTGCCATGCCGTGCCATGCCGGTGCCATGCCGTGCCATGCCGGTGCCATGCCGTGCCATGCCGGTGCCATGCCGTGCCATGCCGGTGCCATGCCGTGCCATGCCGGTGCCATGCCGTGCCATGCCGGTGCCATGCCGTGCCATGCCGGTGCCATGCCGTGCCATGCCGGTGCCATGCCGTGCCATGCCGGTGCCATGCCGTGCCATGCCGGTGCCATGCCGTGCCATGCCGGTGCCATGCCGTGCCATGCCGGTGCCATGCCGTGCCATGCCGGTGCCATGCCGTGCCATGCCGGTGCCATGCCGTGCCATGCCGATGCCATGCCGTGCCATGCCGGTGCCATGCCGTGCCATGCCGTGCCATGCCGTGCCATGCCGGTGCCATGCCGTGCCATGCCGGTGCCATGCCGTGCCATGCCGGTGCCATGCCGTGTCCATGCCGTGCCATGCCGGTGCCATGCCGTGCCATGCCGGTCCCATGCCGTGCCATGCCGGTGCCATCCCGTGCCATGCCGTGCCATGCCGGTGCCATGCCGTGCCATGCCGGTGCCATGCCGTGCCATGCCGGTGCCATGCCGTGCCATGCCGGTGCCATGCCGTGCCATGCCGTGCCATGCCGTGCCATGCCGGTGCCATGCCGTGCCATGCCGGTGCCATGCCGTGCCATGCCGGTGCCATGCCGGTGCCATGCCGTGCCATGCCGGTGCCATGCCGTGCCATGACGGTGCCATGCCGTGCCATGCCGTGCCATGCCATTCCATGCCATTCCATGCCATTCCATGCCATTCCATGCCATTCCATGCCATTCCATGCCATTCAATGCCGTGCCATGCCGTGCCATGCCGTGCCATGCCGGTGCCATGCCGTGCCATGCCGGTGCCATGCCGTGCCATGCCGGTGCCATGCCGTGCCATGCCGGTGCCATGCCGTGCCATGCCGTGCCATGCCGTGCCATGCCGTGCCATGCGGTGCCATGCCATTCCATGCCATTCCATGCCATTCCATGTCATTCCATGTCATTCCATGTCATTCCATGCCATTCCATGTCATTCCATGCCATTCCATGCCATTCCATGCCATTCCATGCCATTCCATGCCATTCCATGCCATTCCATGCCATTCCATGCCATTCCATGTCATTCCGTGCCATGCCGGTGCCATGCCGTGCCATGCCGGTGCCATGCCGTGCCATGCCGGTGCCATGCCGTGCCATGCCGGTGCCATGCCGTGCCATGCCGGTGCCATGCCGTGCCATGCCGTGCCATGCCGTGCCATGCCGTGCCATGCCGTGCCATGCCGTGCCATGCGGGGCCATGCCATTCCATGCCATTCCATGTCATTCCATGCCATTCCATGCCATTCCATGCCATTCCATGCCATTCCATGCCATTCCATGCCGTGCCATGCCGTGCCATGCCGTGCCATGCCGGTGCCATGCCGGTGCCATGCCGGTGCCATGCCGTGCCATGCCGGTGCCATGCCGTGCCATGCCGGTGCCATGCCGTGCCATGCCGGTGCCATGCCGTGCCATGCCGGTGCCATGCCGTGCCATGCCGGTGCCATGCCGTGCCATGCCGTGCCATGCCGGTGCCATGCCGGTGCCATGCCGTGCCATGCCGTGCCATGCCGTGCCATGCCGTGCCATGCCGTGCCATGCCATTCCATGCCATTCCATGCCATTCCATGCCATTCCATGTCATTCCATGCCATTCCATGCCATTCCATGCCATTCCATGTCATTCCATGCCATTCCATGTCATTCCATGCCATTCCATGCCATTCCATGCCATTCCATGCCATTCCATGCCATTCCATGCCATTCCATGCCATTCCATGCCATTCCATGCCATTCCATGCCATTCCATGCCATTCCATGCCATTCCATGCCATTCCATGCCATTCCATGCCATTCCATGCCATTCCATGCCATTCCATGCCATTCCATGCCATTCCATGCCATTCCATGCCATTCCATGCCATTCCATGCCATTCAATGCCATTCCATGCCGGTGCCATGCCGTGCCATGCCGGTGCCATGCCGTGCCATGCCGGTGCCATGCCGTGCCATGCCGTGCCATGCCGTGCCATGCCGGTGCCATGCCGGTGCCATGCCGGTGCCATGCCGTGCCATGCCGGTGCCATGCCGTGCCATGCCGGTGCCATGCCGTGCCATGCCGGTGCCATGCCGTGCCATGCCGGTGCCATGCCGTGCCATGCCGGTGCCATGCCGGTGCCATGCCGTGCCATGCCGGTGCCATGCCGTGCCATGCCGGTGCCATGCCGTGCCATGCCGGTGCCATGCCGTGCCATGCCGGTGCCATGCCGTGCCATGCCGTGCCATGCCGGTGCCATGCCGGTGCCATGCCGTGCCATGCCGTGCCATGCCGGTGCCATTCCGTGCCATGCCGGTGCCATGCCGTGCCATGCCGTGCCATGCCGTGCCATGCCATTCCATGCCATTCCATGCCATTCCATGCCATTCCATGCCATTCCATGCCATTCCATGCCATTCCATGCCATTCCATGCCATTCCATGTCATTCCATGCCATTCCATGCCATTCCATGCCATTCCATGCCATTCCATGCCATTCCATGCCATTCCATGCCATTCCATGCCATTCCATGCCATTCCATGCCATTCCATGCCATTCCATGCCATTCCATGCCATTCCATGCCATTCCATGCCGTGCCATGCCGTGCCATGCCGGTGCCATGCCGTGCCATGCCGGTGCCATGCCGTGCCATGCCGGTGCCATGCCGTGCCATGCCGGTGCCATGCCGGTGCCATGCCGTGCCATGCCGGTGCCATGCCGGTGCCATGCCGGTGCCATGCCGTGCCATGCCGTGCCATGCCGGTGCCATGCCGTGCCATGCCGGTGCCATGCCGTGCCATGCCGGTGCCATGCCGTGCCATGCCGTGCCATGCCATTCCATGCCATTCCATGCCATTCCATGACATTCCATGCCATTCCATGCCATTCCATGCCATTCCATGCCATTCAATGCCATTCCATGCCGGTGCCATGCCGTGCCATGCCGGTGCCATGCCGTGCCATGCCGGTGCCATGCCGTGCCATGCCGGTGCCATGCCGTGCCATGCCGGTGCCATGCCGTGCCATGCCGTGCCATGCCGTGCCATGCCGGTGCCATGCCGGTGCCATGCCGGTGCCATGCCGTGCCATGCCGGTGCCATGCCGTGCCATGCCGGTGCCATGCCGTGCCATGCCGGTGCCATGCCGTGCCATGCCGGTGCCATGCCGGTGCCATGCCGTGCCATGCCGGTGCCATGCCGTGCCATGCCGGTGCCATGCCGTGCCATGCCGGTGCCATGCCGTGCCATGCCGGTGCCATGCCGTGCCATGCCGTGCCATGCCGGTGCCATGCCGGTGCCATGCCGTGCCATGCCGTGCCATGCCGGTGCCATTCCGTGCCATGCCGGTGCCATGCCGTGCCATGCCGTGCCATGCCGTGCCATGCCATTCCATGCCATTCCATGCCATTCCATGCCATTCCATGCCATTCCATGCCATTCCATGTCATTCTATGCCATTCCATGCCATTCCATGCCATTCCATGCCATTCCATGCCATTCCATGCCATTCCATGCCATTCCATGCCATTCCATGCCATTCCATGCCATTCCATGCCATTCCATGCCATTCCATGCCATTCCATGCCATTCCATGCCATTCCATGCCATTCCATGCCATTCCATGCCGTGCCATGCCGGTGCCATGCCGGTGCCATGCCGTGCCATGCCGGTGCCATGCCGTGCCATGCCGGTGCCATGCCGGTGCCATGCCGTGCCATGCCGGTGCCATGCCGTGCCATGCCGGTGCCATGCCGTGCCATGCCGTGCCATGCCGGTGCCATTCCGTGCCATGCCGGTGCCATGCCGTGCCATGCCGTGCCATGCCGTGCCATGCCGTGCCATGCCATTCCATGCCATTCCATGCCATTCCATGCCATTCCATGCCATTCCATGCCATTCCATGCCATTCCATGCCATTCCATGTCATTCCATGCCATTCCATGCCATTCCATGCCATTCCATGCCATTCCATGCCATTCCATGCCATTCCATGCCATTCCATGCCATTCCATGCCATTCCATGCCATTCCATGCCATTCCATGCCATTCCATGCCATTCCATGCCATTCCATGCCATTCCATGCCATTCCATGCCATTCCATGCCATTCCATGCCATTCCATGCCGTGCCATGCCGTGCCATGCCGGTGCCATGCCGTGCCATGCCGGTGCCATGCCGTGCCATGCCGGTGCCATGCCGTGCCATGCCGGTGCCATGCCGGTGCCATGCCGTGCCATGCCGGTGCCATGCCGGTGCCATGCCGGTGCCATGCCGTGCCATGCCGTGCCATGCCGGTGCCATGCCGTGCCATGCCGGTGCCATGCCGTGCCATGCCGGTGCCATGCCGTGCCATGCCGTGCCATGCCATTCCATGCCATTCCATGCCATTCCATGACATTCCATGCCATTCCATGCCATTCCATGCCATTCCATGCCATTCCATGCCATTCCATGCCATTCCATGCCATTCCATGCCATTCCATGCCATTCCATGCCATTCCATGCCATTCCATGCCATTCCATGCCATTCCATGCCGTGCCATGCCGGTGCCATGCCGTGCCATGCCGGTGCCATGCCGGTGCCATGCCGTGCCATGCCGGTGCCATGCCGTGCCATGCCGTGCCATGCCGGTGCCATGCCGTGCCATGCCGGTGCCATGCCGTGCCATGCCGGTGCCATGCCGTGCCATGCCGTGCCATGCCGGTGCCATGCCGTGCCATGCCGTGCCATGCCGGTGCCATGCCGTGCCATGCCGGTGCCATGCCGTGCCATGCCGGTGCCATGCCGTGCCATGCCGGTGCCATGCCGTGCCATGCCGGTGCCATGCCGTGCCATGCCGGTGCCATGCCGTGCCATGCCGGTGCCATGCCGTGCCATGCCGTGCCATGCCGGTGCCATGCCGTGCCATGCCGGTGCCATGCCGTGCCATGCCGTGCCATGCCGTGCCATGCCGTGCCATGCCGTGCCATGCCGTGCCATGCCGGTGCCATGCCGTGCCATGCCGGTGCCATGCCGTGCCATGCCGGTGCCATGCCGTGCCATGCCGGTGCCATGCCATTCCATGCCATTCCATGCCATTCCATGCCATTCCATGCCATTCCATGCCATTCCATGCCATTCCATGCCATTCCATGCCATTCCATGCCATTCCATGCCATTCCATGCCATTCCATGCCATTCCATGCCATGCCGTGCCATGCCGGTGCAATGACGTGCCATGCCGGTGCCATGCCGTGCCATGCCGGTGCCATGCCGTGCCATGCCGGTGCCATGCCGTGCCATGCCGGTGCCATGCCGTGCCATGCCGGTGCCATGCCGTGCCATGCCGGTGCCATGCCGTGCCATGCCGTGCCATGCCGGTGCCATGCCGTGCCATGCCGGTGCCATGCCGTGCCATGCCGTGCCATGCCGTGCCATGCCGGTGCCATGCCGTGCCATGCCGGTGCCATGCCGTGCCATGCCGTGCCATTCCATGCCATTCCATGCCATTCCATGCCATTCCATGCCATTCCATGCCATTCCATGCCATTCCATGCCATTCCATGCCATTCCATGCCATTCCATGCCATTCCATGCCATTCCATGCCATTCCATGCCATTCCATGCCATTCCATGCCATTCCATGCCATTCCATGCCATTCCATGCCATTCCATGCCATTCCATGCCATTCCATGCCATTCCATGCCATTCCATGCCATTCCATGCCATTCAATGCCATTCCATGCCGTGCCATGCCGTGCCATGCCGTGCCATGCCGGTGCCATGCCGTGCCATGCCGTGCCGTGCCGGTGCCATGCCGTGCCATGCCGGTGCCATGCCGTGCCATGCCGGTGCCATGCCGTGCCATGCCGGTGCCATGCCGTGCCATGCCGGTGCCATGCCGTGCCATGCCGGTGCCATGCCGTGCCATGCCGGTGCCATGCCGTGCCATGCCGGTGCCATGCCGTGCCATGCCGGTGCCATGCCGTGCCATGCCGGTGCCATGCCGTGCCATGCCGTGCCATGCCATTCCATGCCATTCCATGCCATTCCATGCCATTCCATGCCATTCAATGCCATTCCATGCCGTGCCATGCCGTGCCATGCCGTGCCATGCCGGTGCCATGCCGTGCCATGCCGTGCCATGCCGGTGCCATGCCGTGCCATGCCGGTGCCATGCCGTGCCATGCCGGTGCCATGCCGTGCCATGCCGGTGCCATGCCGTGCCATGCCGGTGCCATGCCGTGCCATGCCGGTGCCATGCCGGTGCCATGCCGTGCCATGCCGGTGCCATGCCGGTGCCATGCCGTGCCATGCCGGTGCCATGCCGGTGCCATGCCGTGCCATGCCGCGCCATGCGGTGCCATGCCATTCCATGCCATTCCATGCCATTCCATGCCATTCAATGCCGTGCCATGCCGGTGCCATGCCGTGCCATGCCGGTGCCATGCCGTGCCATGCCGGTGCCATGCCGGTGCCATGCCGGTGCCATGCCGTGCCATGCCGGTGCCATGCCGTGCCATGCCGGTGCCATGCCGTGCCATGCCGGTGCCATGCCGTGCCATGCCGGTGCCATGCCGTGCCATGCCGGTGCCATGCCGTGCCATGCCGGTGCCATGCCGTGCCATGCCGGTGCCATGCCGTGCCATGCCGGTGCCATGCCGTGCCATGCCGGTGCCATGCCGTGCCATGCCGGTGCCATGCCGTGCCATGCCGGTGCCATGCCGTGCCATGCCGGTGCCATGCCGTGCCATGCCGGTGCCATGCCGTGCCATGCCGGTGCCATGCCGTGCCATGCCGGTGCCATGCCGTGCCATGCCGGTGCCATGCCGTGCCATGCCGTGCCATGCCATTCCATGCCATTCCATGCCAGTCCATGCCAGTCCATGCCAGTCCATGCCATTCCATGCCATTCCATGCCAGTCCATGCCATTCCATGCCATTCCATGCCACTCAATGCGGTGCCATGCCGTGCCATGCCGTGCCATTCCGTGCCATTCTATGCCATTCCATGCCATTCAATGCCGTGCCATGCCGGTGCCATGCCGTGCCATGCCGTGCCATGCCGGTGCCATGCCGTGCCATGCCGTGCCATGCCATTCCATGCCATTCCATGCCATTCCATGCCATTCCATGCCATTCCATGCCATTCCATGCCGTGCCATGCCGGTGCCATGCCGTGCCATGCCGGTGCCATGCCGTGCCATGCCGTGCCATGCGGGTGCCATGCCGTGCCATGCCGGTGCCATGCCGTGCCATGCCGGTGCCATGCCGTGCCATGCCGGTGCCATGCCGTGCCATGCCGGTGCCATGCCGTGCCATGCCGTGCCATGCCATTCCATGCCATTCCATGCCAGTCCATGCCAGTCCATGCCAGTCCATGCCATTCCATGCCATTCCATGCCACTCAATGCGGTGCCATGCCGTGCCATGCCGTGCCATTCCGTGCCATTCAATGCCATTCCATGCCATTCAATGCCGTGCCATGCCGGTGCCATGCCGTGCCATGCCGTGCCATGCCGGTGCCATGCCGTGCCATGCCGTGCCATGCCGTGCCATGCGGTGCCATGCCGTGCCATGCCGGTGCCATGCCGTGCCATGCCGGTGCCATGCCGTGCCATGCCGTGCCATGCCGGTGCCATGCCGTGCCATGCCGGTGCCATGCCGTGCCATGCCGTGCCATGCCGTGCCATGCCGTGCCATGCCGTGCCATGCGGTGCCATGCCATTCCATGCCATTCCATGCCATTCCATGCCATTCCATGCCATTCCATGCCATTCCATGCCATTCCATGCCATTCCATGCCATTCCATGCCATTCCATGCCATTCCATGCCATTCCATGCCATTCCATGCCATTCCATGCCATTCCATGCCATTCAATGCCGTGCCATGCGGTGCCATGCCATTCCATGCCATTCCATGCCATTCCATGCCATTCCATGCCATTCAATGCCGGTGCCATGCCGTGCCATGCGGTGCCATGCCATTCCATGCGGTGCCATGCCATTCCATGCCATTCCATGCCATTCCATGCCATTCCATGCCATTCCATGCCATTCCATGCCATTCCATGCCATTCCATGCCATTCCATGCCATTCCATGCCATTCCATGCCATTCAATGCCGGTGCCATGCCGTGCCATGCGGTGCCATGCCATTCCATGCGGTGCCATGCCATTCCATGCCATTCCATGACATTCCATGCCATTCAATGCCGGTGCCATGCCATTCCATGCGGTGCCATGCCATTCCATGCCATTCCATGCCATTCCATGCCATTCCATGCCATTCCATGCCATTCCATGCCATTCCATGCTATTCCATGCCATTCCATGCCATTCCATGCCATTCCATGCCATTCCATGCCATTCCATGCCATTCCATGCACTTCCATGCCATTCCATGCCATTCCATGCCATTCCATGCCATTCCATGCCATTCCATGCACTTCCATGCCATTCCATGCCATTCCATGCATTTCCATGCCATTCCATGCCATTCCATGTCATTCCATGCCATTCCATGCCATTCCATGCCATTCCATGCCATTCCATGCCATTCCATGCCATTCCATGCCATTCCATGCCATTCCATGCCATTCCATGCCATTCCATGCCGGTGCCATGCCGTGCCATGCCGGTGCCATGCCGGTGCCATGCCGTGCCATGCCGGTGCCATGCCGTGCCATGCCGGTGCCATGCCGTGCCATGCCGGTGCCATGCCGTGCCATGCCGGTGCCATGCCGTGCCATGCCGGTGCCATGCCGTGCCATGCGGTGCCATGCCATTCCATGCCATTCCATGCCATTCCATGCCATTCAATGCCGGTGCCATGCCGTGCCATGCCATTCCATGCCATTCCATGCCATTCCATGCCATTCCATGCCATTCCATGCCATTCCATGCCATTCCATGCCATTCCATGCCATTCCATGCCATTCCATGCCATTCCATGCCATTCCATGCCATTCCATGCCATTCCATGCCATTCCATGCCATTCCATGCCATTCCATGCCATTCCATGCCATTCCATGCCATTCCATGCCATTCCATGCCATTCCATGCCATTCCATGCCATTCCATGCCGTGCCATGCCGGTGCCATGCCGGTGCCATGCCGTGCCATGCCGGTGCCATGCCGGTGCCATGCCGTGCCATGCCGGTGCCATGCCGTGCCATGCCGGTGCAATGACGTGCCATGCCGGTGCCATGCCGTGCCATGCCGGTGCCATGCCGTGCCATGCCGGTGCCATGCCGTGCCATGCCGGTGCCATGCCGTGCCATGCCGGTGCCATGCCGTGCCAGGCCATTCCATGCCGTGCCATGCCGTGCCATGCCATTCCATGCCATTCCATGCCATTCCATGTCATTCCATGCCATTCCATGCCATTCCATGCCATTCCATGCCATTCCATGCCATTCCATGCCATTCCATGCCATTCCATGCCATTCCATGCCATTCCATGCCATTCCATGCCATTCCATGCCATTCCATGCCATTCCATGCCATTCCATGCCATTCCATGCCATTCCATGCCATTCCATGCCATTCCATGCCATTCCATGCCATTCCATGCCATTCCATGCCATTCCATGCCATTCCATGCCATTCCATGCCATTCCATGCCATTCCATGCCATTCCATGCCATTCAATGCCATTCAATGCCATTCCATGCCGTGCCATGCCGTGCCATGCCGTGCCATGCCGGTGCCATGCCGTGCCATGCCGGTGCCATGCCGTGCCATGCCGGTGCCATGCCGTGCCATGCCGTGCCATGCCGGTGCCATGACGTGCCATGCCGGTGCCATGCCGTGCCATGCCGGTGCCATGCCGGTGCCATGCCGGTGCCATGCCGGTGCCATGCCGTGCCATGCCGTGCCATGCCGGTGCCATGCCGTGCCATGCCGGTGCCATGCCGGTGCCATGCCGTGCCATGCCGTGCCATGCCGTGCCATGCCGTGCCATGCCGTGCCATGCCGTGCCATGCGGTGCCATGCCATTCCATGCCATTCCATGCCATTCCATGCCATTCAATGCCGTGCCATGCCGTGCCATGCCGGTGCCATGCCGTGCCATGCCGGTGCCATGCCGTGCCATGCCGGTGCCATGCCGTGCCATGCCGTGCCATGCCGGTGGCATGCCGTGCCATGCCGGTGCCATGCCGTGCCATGCCGGTGCCATGCCGTGCCATGCCGGTGCCATGCCGTGCCATGCCGGTGCCATGCCGTGCCATGCCGGTGCCATGCCGTGCCATGCCGGTGCCATGCCGTGCCATGCCGGTGCCATGCCGTGCCATGCCGGTGCCATGCCGTGCCATGCCGGTGCCATGCCGTGCCATGCCGGTGCCATGCCGTGCCATGCCGGTGCCATGCCATTCCATGCCATTCCATGCCATTCCATGCCATTCCATGCCATTCCATGCCATTCCATGCCATTCCATGCCATTCCATGCCATTCCATGCCGGTTCCATGCCGTGCCATGCCGGTGCCATGCCGTGCCATGCCGGTGCCATGCCGTGCCATGCCGGTGCCATGCCGTGCCATGCCGGTGCCATGCCGTGCCATGCCGGTGCCATGCCGTGCCATGCCGGTGCCATGCCGTGCCATGCCGGTGCCATGCCGTGCCATGCCGGTGCCATGCCGGTGCCATGCCGGTGCCATGCCGTGCCATGCCGGTGCCATGCCGTGCCATGCCGGTGCCATGCCGTGCCATGCCGGTGCCATGCCGTGCCATGCCGTGCCATGCCGTGCCATGCCGGTGCCATGCCGTGCCATGCCGGTGCCATGCCGTGCCATGCCGGTGCCATGACGTGCCATGCCGGTGCCATGCCGGTGCCATGCCGGTGCCATGCCGGTGCCATGCCGTGCCATGCCGTGCCATGCCGGTGCCATGCCGTGCCATGCCGGTGCCATGCCGTGCCATGCCGGTGCCATGCCGTGCCATGCGGTGCCATGCCATTCCATGCCATTCCATGCCATTCCATGCCATTCCATGCCATTCCATGCCATTCAATGCCGGTGCCATGCCGTGCCATGCCATTCCATGCCATTCCATGCCATTCCATGCCATTCCATGCCATTCCATGCCATTCCATGCCATTCCATGCCATTCCATGCCATTCCATGCCATTCCATGCCATTCCATGCCATTCCATGCCATTCCATGCCATTCCATGCCATTCCATGCCATTCCATGCCATTCCATGCCATTCCATGCCATTCCATGCCATTCCATGCCATTCCATGCCATTCCATGCCATTCCATGCCATTCCATGCCATTCCATGCCATTCCATGCCATTCCATGCCATTCCATGCCATTCCATGCCATTCCATGCCATTCCATGCCATTCCATGCCATTCCATGCCATTCCATGCCATTCCATGCCATTCCATGCCATTCCATGCCATTCCATGCCATTCCATGCCATTCCATGCCATTCCATGCCATTCCATGCCATTCCATGCCATTCCATGCCGGTGCCATGCCGTGCCATGCCGGTGCCATGCCGTGCCATGCCGGTGCCATGCCGTGCCATGCCGGTGCAATGACGTGCCATGCCGGTGCCATGCCGTGCCATGCGGTGCCATGCCATTCCATGCCATTCCATGCCATTCCATGCCATTCCATGTCATTCCATGGCATTCCATGCCATTCCATGCCATTCCATGCCATTCCATGCCATTCCATGCCATTCCATGCCATTCCATGCCATTCCATGCCATTCCATGCCATTCCATGCCATTCCATGCCATTCCATGCCATTCCATGCCATTCAATGCCATTCCATGCCGGTGCCATGCCGTGCCATGCCGGTGCCATGCCGTGCCATGCCGGTGCCATGCCGTGCCATGCCGGTGCCATGCCGTGCCATGCCGGTGCCATGCCGTGCCATGCCGGTGCCATGCCGGTGCCATGCCGGTGCCATGCCGTGCCATGCCGGTGCCATGCCGGTGCCATGCCGGTGCCATGCCGGTGCCATGCCGGTGCCATGCCGGTGCCATGCCGTACCATGCCGGTGCCATGCCGTGCCATGCCGTGCCATGCCATTCCATGCCATTCCATGCCATTCCATGCCATTCCATGCCATTCCATGCCATTCCATGCCATTCCATGCCATTCCATGCCATTCCATGCCATTCCATGCCATTCCATGCCATTCCATGCCATTCAATGCCATTCCATGCCATTCAATGCCATTCCATGCCGTGCCATGCCGGTGCCATGCCGTGCCATGCCGGTGCCATGCCGTGCCATGCCGGTGCCATGCCGTGCCATGCCGGTGCCATGCCGTGCCATGCCGGTGCCATGCCGTGCCATGCCGGTGCCATGCCGTGCCATGCCGGTGCCATGCCGTGCCATGCCGGTGCCATGCCGTGCCATGCCGGTGCCATGCCGGTGCCATGCCGTGCCATGCCGGTGCCATGCCGTGCCATGCCGTGCCATGCCGGTGCCATGCCGTGCCATGCCGGTGCCATGCCGTGCCATGCCGGTGCCATGCCGTGCCATGCCGGTGCCATGCCGTGCCATGCCGGTGCCATGCCGTGCCATGCCGGTGCCATGCCGTGCCATGCCGGTGCCATGCCGTGCCATGCCGGTGCCATGCCGTGCCATGCCGGTGCCATGCCGTGCCATGCCGGTGCCATGCCGTGCCATGCCGTGCCATGCCATGCCATGCCGGTGCCATGCCGTGCCATGCCGGTGCCATGCCGATGCCATGCCGTGCCATGCCGGTGCCATGCCGTGCCATGCCGTGCCATGCCGTGCCATGCCGGTGCCATGCCGTGCCATGCCGGTGCCATGCCGTGCCATGCCGGTGCCATGCCGTGCCATGCCGTGCCATGCCGGTGCCATGCCGTGCCATGCCGGTGCCATGCCGTGCCATGCCGGTGCCATGCCGGTGCCATGCCGTGCCATGCCGGTGCCATGCCGTGCCATGCCGGTGCCATGCCGTGCCATGCCGGTGCCATGCCGTGCCATGCCGGTGCCATGCCGTGCCATGCCGGTGCCATGCCGGTGCCATGCCGTGCCATGCCGGTGCCATGCCGGTGCCATGCCGGTGCCATGCCGGTGCCATGCCGGTGCCATGCCGTGCCATGCCGGTGCCATGCCGTGCCATGCCGTGCCATGCCATTCCATGCCATTCCATGCCATTCCATGCCATTCCATGCCATTCCATGCCATTCCATGCCATTCCATGCCATTCAATGCCATTCCATGCCGTGCCATGCCGGTGCCATGCCGTGCCATGCCGGTGCCATGCCGTGCCATGCCGGTGCCATGCCGTGCCATGCCGGTGCCATGCCGGTGCCATGCCGTGCCATGCCGGTGCCATGCCGTGCCATGCCGGTGCCATGCCGTGCCATGCCGGTGCCATGCCGGTGCCATGCCGTGCCATGCCGTGCCATGCCGGTGCCATGCCGTGCCATGCCGGTGCCATGCCGTGCCATGCCGGTGCCATGCCGTGCCATGCCGGTGCCATGCCGTGCCATGCCGGTGCCATGCCGTGCCATGCCGGTGCCATGCCGTGCCATGCCGTGCCATGCCGGTGCCATGCCGTGCCATGCCGGTGCCATGCCGTGCCATGCCGGTGCCATGCCGTGCCATGCCGGTGCCATGCCGTGCCATGCCGGTGCCATGCCGTGCCATGCCGGTGCCATGCCGTGCCATGCCGGTGCCATGCCGTGCCATGCCGGTGCCATGCCGTGCCATGCCGGTGCCATGCCGTGCCATGCCGTGCCATGCCATGCCATGCCGGTGCCATGCCGTGCCATGCCGGTGCCATGCCGTGCCATGCCGGTGCCATGCCGTGCCATGCCGGTGCCATGCCGTGCCATGCCGTGCCATGCCGTGCCATGCCGTGCCATGCCGGTGCCATGCCGTGCCATGCCGTTCCATGCCATTCCATGCCGTTCCATGCCATTCCATCCCATTCCATGCCATTCCATGCCATTCCATGCCATTCCATGCCATTCCATGCCGTTCCATGCCATTCCATGCCATTCCATGCCATTCCATGCCATTCCATGCCATTCCATGCCATTCCATGCCATTCCATGCCATTCCATGCCATTCCATGCCATTCCATGCCATTCCATGCCATTCCATGCCATTCCATGCCATTCCATGCCATTCCATGCCATTCCATGCCATTCCATGCCATTCCATGCCATTCCATGCCATTCCATGCCATTCCATGCCATTCCATGCCATTCCATGCCATTCCATGCCATTCCATGCCATTCCATGCCATTCCATGCCATTCCATGCCATTCCATGCCATTCCATGCCATTCCATGCCATTCCATGCCATTCCATGCCATTCCATGCCATTCCATGCCATTCCATGCCATTCCATGCCATTCCATGCCATTCCATGCCGTGCCATGCCGTGCCATGCCGTGCCATGCCGTGCCATGCCGGTGCCATGCCGGTGCCATGCCGGTGCCATGCCGGTGCCATGCCGGTGCCATGCCGGTGCCATGCCGGTGCCATGCCGTGCCATGCCGGTGCCATGCCGTGCCATGCCGGTGCCATGCCGTGCCATGCCGGTGCCATGCCGTGCCATGCCGGTGCCATGCCGTGCCATGCCGGTGCCATGCCGTGCCATGCCGGTGCCATGCCGTGCCATGCCGGTGCCATGCCGGTGCCATGCCGTGCCATGCCGGTGCCATGCCGTGCCATGCCGGTGCCATGCCGTGCCATGCCGGTGCCATGCCGTGCCATGCCGGTGCCATGCCGTGCCATGCCGGTGCCATGCCGTGCCATGCCGGTGCCATGCCGTGCCATGCCGTGCCATGCCGGTGCCATGCCGTGCCATGCCGTGCCATGCCGTGCCATGCCGTGCCATGCCGTGCCATGCCATTCCATGCCATTCCATGCCATTCCATGCCATTCCATGCCATTCCATGTCATTCCATGCCATTCCATGCCATTCCATGTCATTCCATGCCATTCCATGCCATTCCATGCCATTCCATGCCATTCCATGCCATTCCATGCCATTCCATGCCATTCCATGCCATTCCATGCCATTCCATGCCATTCCATGCCATTCCATGCCATTCAATGCCATTCCATGCCGTGCCATGCCGGTGCCATGCCGTGCCATGCCGGTGCCATGCCGTGCCATGCCGGTGCCATGCCGTGCCATGCCGGTGCCATGCCGGTGCCATGCCGGTGCCATGCCGTGCCATGCCGGTGCCATGCCGGTGCCATGCCGGTGCCATGCCGGTGCCATGCCGGTGCCATGCCGTACCATGCCGGTGCCATGCCGTGCCATGCCGTGCCATGCCATTCCATGCCATTCCATGCCATTCCATGCCATTCCATGCCATTCCATGCCATTCCATGCCATTCCATGCCATTCAATGCCATTCCATGCCATTCAATGCCATTCCATGCCGTGCCATGCCGGTGCCATGCCGTGCCATGCCGGTGCCATGCCGTGCCATGCCGGTGCCATGCCGTGCCATGCCGGTGCCATGCCGTGCCATGCCGGTGCCATGCCGTGCCATGCCGGTGCCATGCCGTGCCATGCCGGTGCCATGCCGTGCCATGCCGGTGCCATGCCGTGCCATGCCGGTGCCATGCCGTGCCATGCCGGTGCCATGCCGTGCCATGCCGGTGCCATGCCGTGCCATGCCGGTGCCATGCCGTGCCATGCCGTGCCATGCCGGTGCCATGCCGTGCCATGCCGGTGCCATGCCGTGCCATGCCGGTGCCATGCCGTGCCATGCCGGTGCCGTGCCGTGCCATGCCGGTGCCATGCCGTGCCATGCCGGTGCCATGCCGTGCCATGCCGGTGCCATGCCGTGCCATGCCGGTGCCATGCCGTGCCATGCCGTGCCATGCCATGCCATGCCATGCCGGTGCCATGCCGTGCCATGCCGGTGCCATGCCGTGCCATGCCGATGCCATGCCGTGCCATGCCGGTGCCATGCCGTGCCATGCCGTGCCATGCCGTGCCATGCCGGTGCCATGCCGTGCCATGCCGGTGCCATGCCGTGCCATGCCGTGCCATGCCGGTGCCATGCCGTGCCATGCCGGTGCCATGCCGTGCCATGCCGGTGCCATGCCGTGCCATGCCGGTGCCATGCCGTGCCATGCCGGTGCCATGCCGTGCCATGCCGGTGCCATGCCGTGCCATGCCGGTGCCATGCCGTGCCATGCCGGTGCCATGCCGTGCCATGCCGGTGCCATGCCGTGCCATGCCGGTGCCATGCCGTGCCATGCCGTGCCATGCCGTGCCATGCCGTGCCATGCCGGTGCCATGCCGTGCCATGCCGTGCCATGCCGGTGCCATGCCGTGCCATGCCGGTGCCATGCCGTGCCATGCCGGTGCCATGCCGTGCCATGCCGGTGCCATGCCGTGCCATGCCGGTGCCATGCCGTGCCATGCCGTGCCATGCCGTGCCATGCCGTGCCATGCCGGTGCCATGCCGTGCCATGCCGGTGCCATGCCGTGCCATGCCGGTGCCATGCCGTGCCATGCCGGTGCCATGCCGTGCCATGCCGTGCCATGCCGTGCCATGCCGTGCCATGCCGTGCCATGCCGTGCCATGCCGTGCCATGCCGGTGCCATGCCGTGCCATGCCGGTGTCATGCCGTGCCATGCCGTGCCATGCCGTGCCATGCCATTCCATGCCATTCCATGCCATTCCATGCCATTCCATGCCATTCCATGCCATTCCATGCCATTCCATGCCATTCCATGCCATTCCATGCCATTCCATGCCATTCCATGCCATTCCATGCCATTCCATGCCATTCCATGCCATTCCATGCCATTCCATGCCATTCCATGCCATTCCATGCCATTCCATGCCATTCCATGCCATTCCATGCCATTCCATGCCATTCCATGCCATTCCATGCCATTCCATGCCATTCCATGCCATTCCATGCCATTCCATGCCATTCCATGCCATTCCATGCCATTCCATGCCGTGCCATGCCGTGCCATGCCGGTGCCATGCCGGTGCCATGCCGGTGCCATGCCGTGCCATGCCGTGCCATGCCGTGCCATGCCGTGCCATGCCATTCCATGCCGTGCCATGCCATTCCATGCCATTCCATGCCATTCCATGCCATTCCATGCCATTCCATGTCATTCCATGCCATTCCATGTCATTCCATGCCATTCCATGTCATTCCATGCCATTCCATGCCATTCCATGCCATTCCATGCCATTCCATGCCATTCCATGCCATTCCATGCCATTCCATGCCATTCCATGCCATTCCATGCCATTCCATGCCATTCCATGCCATTCCATGCCATTCCATGCCATTCCATGCCATTCAATGCCAGTCCATGCCGGTGCCATGCCGTGCCATGCCGGTGCCATGCCGTGCCATGCCGGTGCCATGCCGGTGCCATGCCGTGCCATGCCGTGCCATGCCGGTGCCATGCCGTGCCATGCCGGTGCCATGCCGGTGCCATGCCGTGCCATGCCGGTGCCATGCCGGTGCCATGCCGGTGCCATGCCGGTGCCATGCCGGTGCCATGCCGTGCCATGCCGGTGCCATGCCGTGCCATGCCGTGCCATGCCATTCCATGCCATTCCATGCCATTCCATGCCATTCCATGCCATTCCATGCCATTCCATGCCATTCCATGCCATTCCATGCCATTCAATGCCATTCCATGCCGTGCCATGCCGGTGCCATGCCGTGCCATGCCGGTGCCATGCCGTGCCATGCCGGTGCCATGCCGTGCCATGCCGGTGCCATGCCGTGCCATGCCGTGCCATGCCGGTGCCATGCCGTGCCATGCCGGTGCCATGCCGTGCCATGACGTGCCATGCCGTGCCATGCCGGTGCCATGCCGTGCCATGCCGTGCCATGCCGTGCCATGCCGTGCCATGCGGTGCCATGCCATTCCATGCCATTCCATGTCATTCCATGTCATTCCATGCCATTCCATGCCATTCCATGCCATTCCATGCCATTCCATGCCATTCCATGCCGTTCCATGCCATTCCATGCCGTGCCATGCCGTGCCATGCCGTGCCATGCCGGTGCCATGCCGGTGCCATGCCGGTGCCATGCCGTGCCATGCCGGTGCCATGCCGTGCCATGCCGGTGCCATGCCGTGCCATGCCGGTGCCATGCCGTGCCATGCCGGTGCCATGCCGGTGCCATGCCGTGCCATGCCGGTGCCATGCCGTGCCATGCCGTGCCATGCCGTGCCATGCCGGTGCCATGCCGTGCCATGCCATTCCATGCCATTCCATGCCAGTCAATGCCAGTCCATGCCATTCCATGCCATTCCATGCCACTCAATGCGGTGCCATGCCGTGCCATGCCGGTGCCATGCCGTGCCATGCCGGTGCCATGCCGTGCCATGCCGGTGCCATGCCGTGCCATGCCGGTGCCATGCCGTGCCATGCCGGTGCCATGCCGTGCCATGCCGGTGCCATGCCGTGCCATGCCGGTGCCATGCCGTGCCATGCCGGTGCCATGCCGTGCCATGCCGTGCCATGCCGGTGCCATGCCGGTGCCATGCCGTGCCATGCCGTGCCATGCCGTGCCATGCCGTGCCATGCGGTGCCATGCCATTCCATGCCATTCCATGCCATTCCATGCCATTCCATGCCATTCCATGCCATTCCATGCCATTCCATGCCATTCCATGCCATTCCATGCCATTCCATGCCATTCCATGCCATTCCATGCCATTCCATGCCATTCCATGCCATTCCATGCCATTCCATGCCATTCCATGCCATTCCATGCCATTCCATGCCATTCCATGCCATTCCATGCCATTCCATGCCATTCCATGCCATTCCATGCCATTCCATGCCATTCCATGCCATTCCATGCCATTCCATGCCATTCCATGCCATTCCATGCCATTCCATGCCATTCAATGCCGTGCCATGCCGTGCCATGCCGTGCCATGCCGTGCCATGCCGTGCCATTCCATGCCATTCCATGCCATTCCATGCCATTCCATGCCATTCCATGCCATTCCATGCCATTCCATGCCATTCCATGCCATTCCATGCCATTCCATGCCGTGCCATGCCGGTGCCATGCCGGTGCCATGCCGGTGCCATGCCGTGCCATGCCGGTGCCATGCCGTGCCATGCCGGTGCCATGCCGTGCCATGCCGGTGCCATGCCGTGCCATGCCGGTGCCATGCCGTGCCATGCCGGTGCCATGCCGGTGCCATGCCGTGCCATGCCGGTGCCATGCCGTGCCATGACGGTGCCATGCCGTGCCATGCCGTGCCATGCCATTCCATGCCATTCCATGCCATTCCATGCCATTCCATGCCATTCCATGCCATTCCATGCCATTCCATGCCATTCCATGCCATTCCATGCCATTCCATGCCATTCCATGCCATTCCATGCCATTCCATGCCATTCCATGCCATTCCATGCCATTCCATGCCATTCCATGCCATTCCATGCCATTCCATGCCATTCCATGCCATTCCATGCCATTCCATGCCATTCCATGCCATTCCATGCCATTCCATGCCATTCCATGCCATTCCATGCCGTGCCATGCCGGTGCCATGCCGTGCCATGCCATTCCATGCCATTCCATGCCATTCAATGCCGTGCCATGCCGTGCCATGCCGTGCCATGCCGTGCCATGCCGTGCCATGCCGTGCCATGCCGTGCCATGCCGGTGCCATGCCGTGCCATGTCGGTGCCATGCGGTGCCATGCCATTCCATGCCATTCCATGTCATTCCATGTCATTCCATGCCATTCCATGCCATTCCATGCCATTCCATGCCATTCCATGCCATTCCATGCCGTTCCATGCCATTCCATGCCGTGCCATGCCGTGCCATGCCGGTGCCATGCCGGTGCCATGCCGGTGCCATGCCGGTGCCATGCCGTGCCATGCCGGTGCCATGCCGTGCCATGCCGGTGCCATGCCGTGCCATGCCGGTGCCATGCCGTGCCATGCCGGTGCCATGCCGTGCCATGCCGGTGCCATGCCGTGCCATGCCGGTGCCATGCCGTGCCATGCCGGTGCCATGCCGTGCCATGCCGGTGCCATGCCGGTGCCATGCCGTGCCATGCCGATGCCATGCCGTGCCATGCCGTGCCATGCCGTGCCATGCCGGTGCCATGCCGTGCCATGCCATTCCATGCCATTCCATGCCAGTCCATGCCAGTCCATGCCATTCCATGCCATTCCATGCCACTCAATGCGGTGCCATGCCGTGCCATGCCGGTGCCATGCCGTGCCATGCCGGTGCCATGCCGTGCCATGCCGGTGCCATGCCGTGCCATGCCGGTGCCATGCCGTGCCATGCCGGTGCCATGCCGTGCCATGCCGGTGCCATGCCGTGCCATGCCGGTGCCATGCCGGTGCCATGCCGGTGCCATGCCGTGCCATGCCGTGCCATGCCGGTGCCATGCCGTGCCATGCCGGTGCCATGCCGTGCCATGCCGGTGCCATGCCGTGCCATGCCGGTGCCATGCCGTGCCATGCTGGTGCCATGCCGTGCCATGCCGTGCCATGCCGGTGCCATGCCGTGCCATGCCGGTGCCATGCCATTCCATGCCATTCCATGACATTCCATGTCATTCCATGCCATTCCATGCCATTCCATGCCATTCCATGCCATGCCATTCCATGCCATTCCATGCCATGCCATTCCATGCCATTCCATGCCATTCCATGCCATTCCATGCCATTCCATGCCATTCCATGCCATTCCATGCCATTCCATGCCATTCCATGCCATTCAATGCCATTCCATGCTGTGCCATGCCGGTGCCATGCCGTGCCATGCCGGTGCCATGCCGTGCCATGCCGGTGCCATGCCGTGCCATGCCGTGCCATGCCGGTGCCATGCCGTGCCATGCCGGTGCCATGCCGTGCCATGCCGGTGCCATGACGTGCCATGCCGGTGCCATGCCGTGCCATGCCGGTGCCATGCCGTGCCATGCCGGTGCCATGCCGTGCCATGCCGGTGCCATGCCGTGCCATGCCGGTGCCATGCCGTGCCATGCCGGTGCCATGCCGTGCCATGCCGGTGCCATGCCGTGCCATGCCGTGCCATGCCGGTGCCATGCCGTGCCATGCCGGTGCCATGCCGTGCCATGCCGGTGCCATGCCGTGCCATGCCGTGCCATGCCGTGCCATGCGGTGCCATGCCATTCCATGCCATTCCATGCCATTCCATGCCATTCCATGTCATTCCATGCCATTCCATGCCATTCCATGCCATTCCATGCCATTCCATCCCATTCCATGCCATTCCATGCCATTCCATGCCATTCCATGCCATTCCATGCCATTCCATGCCATTCCATGCCATTCCATGCCATTCCATGCCATTCCATGCCATTCCATGCCATTCCATGCCATTCCATGCCATTCCATGCCATTCAATGCCGTGCCATGCCGTGCCATGCCGTGCCATGCCGGTGCCATTCCATGCCATTCCATGCCATTCCATGCCATTCCATGCCATTCCATGCCGTGCCATGCCGTGCCATGCCGTGCCATGCCGTGCCATGCCGGTGCCATGCCGGTGCCACGCCGTGCCATGCCGGTGCCATGCCGTGCCATGCCGGTGCCATGCCGTGCCATGCCGGTGCCATGCCGTGCCATGCCGGTGCCATGCCGTGCCATGCCGGTGCCATGCCGTGCCATGCCGGTGCCATGCCGTGCCATGCCGGTGACATGCCGTGCCATGCCGGTGCCATGCCGTGCCATGCCGGTGCCATGCCGTGCCATGCCGGTGCCATGCCGTGCCATGCCGGTGCCATGCCGTGCCATGCCGGTGCCATGCCGTGCCATGCCGGTGCCATGCCGTGCCATGCCGGTGCCATGCCGTGCCATGCCGGTGCCATGCCGTGCCATGCCGGTGCCATGCCGTGCCATGCCGGTGCCATGCCGTGCCATGCCGGTGCCATGCCGTGCCATGCCGGTGCCATGCCGTGCCATGCCGGTGCCATGCCGTGCCATGCCGGTGCCATGCCGTGCCATGCCGGTGCCATGCCGTGCCATGCCGGTGCCATGCCGTGCCATGCCGGTGCCATGCCGTGCCATGCCGGTGCCATGCCGTGCCATGCCGGTGCCATGCCGTGCCATGCCGGTGCCATGCCGTGCCATGCCGGTGCCATGCCGTGCCATGCCGGTGCCATGCCGTGCCATGCCGGTGCCATGCCGTGCCATGCCGGTGCCATGCCGTGCCATGCCGGTGCCATGCCGTGCCATGCCGGTGCCATGCCGTGCCATGCCGTGCCATGCCGGTGCCATTCCGTGCCATGCCGGTGCCATTCCGTGCCATGCCGTGCCATGCCGTGCCATGCCGTGCCATGCCGTTCCATGCCATTCCATGCCATTCCATGCCATTCCATGTCATTCCATGCCATTCCATGTCATTCCATGCCATTCCATGTCATTCCATGCCATTCCATGTCATTCCATGTCATTCCATGTCATTCCATGCCATTCCATGTCATTCCATGCCATTCCATGCCATTCCATGCCATTCCATGCCATTCCATGCCATTCCATGCCATTCCATGCCATTCCATGCCATTCCATGCCATTCCATGCCATTCCATGCCATTCCATGCCATTCCATGCCATTCCATGCCATTCCATGCCATTCCATGCCATTCCATGCCATTCAATGCCATTCCATGCCGGTGCCATGCCGTGCCATGCCGGTGCCATGCCGTGCCATGCCGGTGCCATGCCGTGCCATGCCGGTGCCATGCCGTGCCATGCCGGTGCCATGCCGTGCCATGCCGGTGCCATGCCGTGCCATGCCGGTGCCATGCCGTGCCATGCCGGTGCCATGCCGTGCCATGCCGGTGCCATGCCGGTGCCATGCCGTGCCATGCCGGTGCCATGCCGGTGCCATGCCGGTGCCATGCCGTGCCATGCCGGTGCCATGCCGTGCCATGCCGTGCCATGCCGGTGCCATGCCGTGCCATGCCGGTGCCATGCCGTGCCATGCCGGTGCCATGCCGTGCCATGCCGGTGCCATGCCGTGCCATGCCGTGCCATGCCATTCCATGCCATTCCATGCCATTCCATGACATTCCATGTCATTCCATGCCATTCCATGCCATTCCATGCCATTCCATGCCATTCCATGCCATTCCATGCCATGCCATTCCATGCCATTCCATGCCATTCCATGCCATTCCATGCCATTCCATGCCATTCCATGCCATTCCATGCCATTCCATGCCATTCCATGCCATTCCATGCCATTCAATGCCATTCCATGCTGTGCCATGCCGGTGCCATGCCGTGCCATGCCGGTGCCATGCCGTGCCATGCCGGTGCCATGCCGTGCCATGCCGTGCCATGCCGGTGCCATGCCGTGCCATGCCGGTGCCATGCCGTGCCATGCCGGTGCCATGACGTGCCATGCCGGTGCCATGCCGGTGCCATGCCGGTGCCATGCCGTGCCATGCCGGTGCCATGCCGTGCCATGCCGTGCCATGCCGTGCCATGCCGTGCCATGCCGTGCCATGCCGGTGCCATGCCGTGCCATGCCGGTGCCATGCCGTGCCATGCCGGTGCCATGCCGTGCCATGCCGGTGCCATGCCGTGCCATGCCGGTGCCATGCCGTGCCATGCCGGTGCCATGCCGTGCCATGCCGGTGCCATGCCGTGCCATGCCGGTGCCATGCCGTGCCATGCCGGTGTCATGCCGTGCCATGCCGTGCCATGCCGTGCCATGCCGTGCCATGCCGTGCCATGCCATTCCATGCCATTCCATGCCATTCCATGCCATTCCATGCCATTCCATGCCATTCCATGCCATTCCATGCCATTCCATGCCATTCCATGCCATTCCATGCCATTCCATGCCATTCCATGCCATTCCATGCCATTCCATGCCATTCCATGCCATTCCATGCCATTCCATGCCATTCCATGCCATTCCATGCCATTCCATGCCATTCCATGCCATTCCATGCCATTCCATGCCATTCCATGCCATTCCATGCCATTCCATGCCATTCCATGCCATTCCATGCCATTCCATGCCATTCCATGCCATTCCATGCCATTCCATGCCATTCAATGCCATTCCATGCCGGTGCCATGCCGTGCCATGCCGGTGCCATGCCGGTGCCATGCCGTGCCATGCCGGTGCCATGCCGGTGCCATGCCGTGCCATGCCGGTGCCATGCCGGTGCCATGCCGGTGCCATGCCGGTGCCATGCCGTGCCATGCCGTGCCATGCCGTGCCATGCCGGTGCCATGCCGTGCCATGCCGGTGCCATGCCGTGCCATGCCGTGCCATGCCGGTGCCATGCCGTGCCATGCCGGTGCCATGCCGTGCCATGCCGGTGCCATGCCGTGCCATGCCGGTGCCATGCCGTGCCATGCCGGTGCCATGCCGTGCCATGCCGGTGCCATGCCGTGCCATGCCGGTGCCATGCCGTGCCATGCCGGTGCCATGCCGTGCCATGCCGTGCCATGCCGGTGCCATTCCGTGCCATGCCGGTGCCATGCCGTGCCATGCCGTGCCATGCCGTGCCATGCCGTTCCATGCCATTCCATGCCGTTCCATGCCATTCCATGCCATTCCATGCCATTCCATGCCATTCCATGCCATTCCATGCCATTCCATGTCATTCCATGCCATTCCATGTCATTCCATGCCATTCCATGCCATTCCATGCCATTCCATGCCATTCCATGCCATTCCATGCCATTCCATGCCGTGCCATGCCGTGCCATGCCGGTGCCATGCCGGTGCCATGCCGGTGCCATGCCGGTGCCATGCCGGTGCCATGCCGGTGCCATGCCGGTGCCATGCCGGTGCCATGCCGGTGCCATGCCGGTGCCATGCCGGTGCCATGCCGGTGCCATGCCGGTGCCATGCCGGTGCCATGCCGGTGCCATGCCGGTGCCATGCCGGTGCCATGCCGGTGCCATGCCGGTGCCATGCCGGTGCCATGCCGGTGCCATGCCGGTGCCATGCCGGTGCCATGCCGGTGCCATGCCGGTGCCATGCCGGTGCCATGCCGGTGCCATGCCGGTGCCATGCCGGTGCCATGCCGGTGCCATGCCGGTGCCATGCCGGTGCCATGCCGGTGCCATGCCGGTGCCATGCCGGTGCCATGCCGGTGCCATGCCGTGCCATGCCGGTGCCATGCCGTGCCATGCCGGTGCCATGCCGTGCCATGCCGGTGCCATGCCGGTGCCATGCCGTGCCATGCCGGTGCCATGCCGTGCCATGCCGGTGCCATGCCGTGCCATGCCGGTGCCATGCCGGTGCCATGCCGTGCCATGCCGGTGCCATGCCGTGCCATGCCGGTGCCATGCCGTGCCATGCCGGTGCCATGCCGTGCCATGCCGGTGCCATGCCGTGCCATGCCGGTGCCATGCCGTGCCATGCCGGTGCCATGCCGTGCCATGCCGGTGCCATGCCGTGCCATGCCGTGCCATGCCGTGCCATGCCGGTGCCATGCCGTGCCATGCCGGTGCCATGCCGTGCCATGCCGGTGCCATGCCGTGCCATGCCGGTGCCATGCCGTGCCATGCCGTGCCATGCCGGTGCCATGCCGTGCCATGCCGGTGCCATGCCGTGCCATGCCGGTGCCATGCCGTGCCATGCCGGTGCCATGCCGTGCCATGCCGGTGCCATGCCGTGCCATGCCGGTGCCATGCCGTGCCATGCCGGTGCCATGCCGTGCCATGCCGGTGCCATGCCGTGCCATGCCGGTGCCATGCCGTGCCATGCCGTGCCATGCCGTGCCATGCCGTGCCATGCCGTGCCATGCCATTCCATGCCATTCCATGCCATTCCATGCCATTCCATGCCATTCCATGCCATTCCATGCCATTCCATGCCATTCCATGCCATTCCATGCCATTCCATGCCGTGCCATGCCATTCCATGCCATTCCATGCCATTCCATGCCATTCCATGCCATTCCATGCCATTCCATGCCATTCCATGCCATTCCATGCCATTCCATGCCATTCCATGCCATTCCATGCCATTCCATGCCATTCCATGCCATTCCATGCCATTCCATGCCATTCCATGCCATTCCATGCCATTCAATGCCGTGCCATGCCGTGCCATGCCGTGCCATGCCGGTGCCGTGCCGGTGCCATGCCGTGCCATGCCGGTGCCATGCCGTGCCATGCCGGTGCCATGCCGTGCCATGCCGGTGCCATGCCGTGCCATGCCGGTGCCATGCCGTGCCATGCCGGTGCCATGCCGTGCCATGCCGTGCCATGCCGTGCCATGCCGGTGCCATGCCGTGCCATGCCGGTGCCATGCCGTGCCATGCCGTGCCATGCCGGTGCCATGCCGTGCCATGCCGGTGCCATGCCGTGCCATGCCGGTGCCATGCCGTGCCATGCCGGTGCCATGCCGTGCCATGCCGGTGCCATGCCGTGCCATGCCGGTGCTATGCCGTGCCATGCCGGTGCCATGCCGTGCCATGCCGGTGCCATGCCGTGCCATGCCGTGCCATGCCGGTGCCATTCCGTGCCATGCCGGTGCCATTCCGTGCCATGCCGTGCCATGCCGTGCCATGCCGTGCCATGCCGTTCCATGCCATTCCATGCCATTCCATGCCATTCCATGCCATTCCATGCCATTCCATGCCATTCCATGTCATTCCATGCCATTCCATGTCATTCCATGCCATTCCATGCCATTCCATGCCATTCCATGCCATTCCATGCCATTCCATGCCATTCCATGCCATTCCATGCCATTCCATGCCGTGCCATGCCGTGCCATGCCGTGCCATGCCGGTGCCATGCCGGTGCCATGCCGGTGCCATGCCGGTGCCATGCCGGTGCCATGCCGGTGCCATGCCGGTGCCATGCCGGTGCCATGCCGGTGCCATGCCGGTGCCATGCCGGTGCCATGCCGGTGCCATGCCGGTGCCATGCCGGTGCCATGCCGGTGCCATGCCGGTGCCATGCCGGTGCCATGCCGGTGCCATGCCGGTGCCATGCCGGTGCCATGCCGGTGCCATGCCGGTGCCATGCCGGTGCCATGCCGGTGCCATGCCGGTGCCATGCCGTGCCATGCCGGTGCCATGCCGTGCCATGCCGGTGCCATGCCGTGCCATGCCGGTGCCATGCCGTGCCATGCCGGTGCCATGCCGGTGCCATGCCGTGCCATGCCGGTGCCATGCCGTGCCATGCCGGTGCCATGCCGTGCCATGCCGGTGCCATGCCGGTGCCATGCCGTGCCATGCCGGTGCCATGCCGTGCCATGCCGGTGCCATGCCGTGCCATGCCGGTGCCATGCCGTGCCATGCCGGTGCCATGCCGTGCCATGCCGGTGCCATGCCGTGCCATGCCGGTGCCATGCCGTGCCATGCCGGTGCCATGCCGTGCCATGCCGGTGCCATGCCGTGCCATGCCGGTGCCATGCCGTGCCATGCCGGTGCCATGCCGTGCCATGCCGGTGCCATGCCGTGCCATGCCGTGCCATGCCGTGCCATGCCGGTGCCATGCCGTGCCATGCCGGTGCCATGACGTGCCATGCCGGTGCCATGCCGTGCCATGCCGGTGCCATGCCGTGCCATGCCGTGCCATGCCGGTGCCATGCCGTGCCATGCCGGTGCCATGCCGTGCCATGCCGGTGCCATGCCGTGCCATGCCGGTGCCATGCCGTGCCATGCCGGTGCCATGCCGTGCCATGCCGGTGCCATGCCGTGCCATGCCGGTGCCATGCCGTGCCATGCCGGTGCCATGCCGTGCCATGCCGGTGCCATGCCGTGCCATGCCGGTGCCATGCCGTGCCATGCCGTGCCATGCCGTGCCATGCCGTGCCATGCCGTGCCATGCCATTCCATGCCATTCCATGCCATTCCATGCCATTCCATGCCATTCCATGCCATTCCATGCCATTCCATGCCATTCCATGCCATTCCATGCCATTCCATGCCGTGCCATGCCATTCCATGCCATTCCATGCCATTCCATGCCATTCCATGCCATTCCATGCCATTCCATGCCATTCCATGCCATTCCATGCCATTCCATGCCATTCCATGCCATTCCATGCCATTCCATGCCATTCCATGCCATTCCATGCCATTCCATGCCATTCCATGCCATTCCATGCCATTCCATGCCATTCCATGCCATTCCATGCCATTCCATGCCATTCAATGCCGTGCCATGCCGTGCCATGCCGTGCCATGCCGGTGCCGTGCCGGTGCCATGCCGTGCCATGCCGGTGCCATGCCGTGCCATGCCGGTGCCATGCCGTGCCATGCCGGTGCCATGCCGTGCCATGCCGGTGCCATGCCGTGCCATGCCGGTGCCATGCCGTGCCATGCCGTGCCATGCCGTGCCATGCCGTGCCATGCGGTGCCATGCCATTCCATGCCATTCCATGTCATTCCATGTCATTCCATGCCATTCCATGCCATTCCATGCCATTCCATGCCATTCCATGCCGTTCCATGCCATTCCATGCCGTGCCATGCCGTGCCATGCCGTGCCATGCCGGTGCCATGCCGGTGCCATGCCGTGCCATGCCGGTGCCATGCCGTGCCATGCCGGTGCCATGCCGTGCCATGCCGGTGCCATGCCGTGCCATGCCGGTGCCATGCCGGTGCCATGCCGTGCCATGCCGGTGCCATGCCGTGCCATGCCGTGCCATGCCGTGCCATGCCGTGCCATGCCGGTGCCATGCCGTGCCATGCCATTCCATGCCATTCCATGCCAGTCAATGCCAGTCCATGCCATTCCATGCCATTCCATGCCATTCCATGCCACTCAATGCGGTGCCATGCCGTGCCATGCCGGTGCCATGCCGTGCCATGCCGGTGCCATGCCGTGCCATGCCGGTGCCATGCCGTGCCATGCCGGTGCCATGCCGTGCCATGCCGGTGCCATGCCGTGCCATGCCGGTGCCATGCCGTGCCATGCCGGTGCCATGCCGTGCCATGCCGTGCCATGCCGGTGCCATGCCGGTGCCATGCCGTGCCATGCGGTGCCATGCCATTCCATGCCATCCATGCCATTCCATGCCATTCCATGCCATTCCATGCCATTCCATGCCATTCCATGCCATTCCATGCCATTCCATGCCATTCCATGCCATTCCATGCCATTCCATGCCATTCCATGCCGTGCCATGCCGGTGCCATGCCGTGCCATGCCATTCCATGCCATTCCATGCCATTCAATGCCGTGCCATGCCGTGCCATGCCGTGCCATGCCGGTGCCATGCCGGTGCCATGCCGGTGCCATGCCGTGCCATGCCGGTGCCATGCCGTGCCATGCCGGTGCCATGCCGTGCCATGCCGGTGCCATGCCGTGCCATGCCGGTGCCATGCCGTGCCATGCCGGTGCCATGCCGTGCCATGCCGGTGCCATGCCGTGCCATGCCGTGCCATGCCGGTGCCATGCCGTGCCATGCCGGTGCCATGCCGTGCCATGCCGGTGCCATGCCGTGCCATGCCGTGCCATGCCGTGCCATGCCGGTGCCATGCCGTGCCATGCCGGTGCCATGCCGTGCCATGCCGGTGCCATGCCGTGCCATGCCGGTGCCATGCCGTGCCATGCCGTGCCATGCCGTGCCATGCGGTGCCATGCCATTCCATGCCATTCCATGCCATTCCATGCCATTCCATGTCATTCCATGCCATTCCATGCCATTCCATGCCATTCCATGTCATTCCATGCCATTCCATGCCATTCCATGCCATTCCATGCCATTCCATGCCATTCCATGCCATTCCATGCCATTCCATGCCATTCCATGCCATTCCATGCCATTCCATGCCATTCCATGCCATTCCATGCCATTCCATGCCATTCCATGCCATTCCATGCCATTCCATGCCATTCCATGCCATTCAATGCCGTGCCATGCCGTGCCATGCCGTGCCATGCCGGTGCCATGCCGTGCCATGCCGGTGCCATGCCGTGCCATTCCATGCCATTCCATGCCGTGCCATGCCGTGCCATGCCGTGCCATGCCGTGCCATGCCGTGCCATGCCGGTGCCATGCCGGTGCCATGCCGTGCCATGCCGGTGCCATGCCGTGCCATGCCGGTGCCATGCCGTGCCATGCCGGTGCCATGCCGTGCCATGCCGGTGCCATGCCGTGCCATGCCGGTGCCATGCCGTGCCATGCCGGTGCCATGCCGTGCCATGCCGGTGCCATGCCGTGCCATGCCGGTGCCATGCCGTGCCATGCCGGTGCCATGCCGTGCCATGCCGGTGCCATGCCGTGCCATGCCGGTGCCATGCCGTGCCATGCCGGTGCCATGCCGTGCCATGCCGGTGCCATGCCGTGCCATGCCGGTGCCATGCCGTGCCATGCCGTGCCATGCCGGTGCCATGCCGTGCCATGCCGGTGCCATGCCGTGCCATGCCGGTGCCATGCCGTGCCATGCCGTGCCATGCCGGTGCCATTCCGTGCCATGCCGGTGCCATTCCGTGCCATGCCGTGCCATGCCGTGCCATGCCGTGCCATGCCGTTCCATGCCATTCCATGCCATTCCATGCCATTCCATGCCATTCCATGCCATTCCATGTCATTCCATGCCATTCCATGTCATTCCATGCCATTCCATGCCATTCCATGCCATTCCATGCCATTCCATGCCATTCCATGCCATTCCATGCCATTCCATGCCATTCCATGCCATTCCATGCCATTCCATGCCATTCCATGCCATTCCATGCCATTCAATGCCATTCCATGCCGGTGCCATGCCGTGCCATGCCGGTGCCATGCCGGTGCCATGCCGTGCCATGCCGGTGCCATGCCGGTGCCATGCCGTGCCATGCCGGTGCCATGCCGGTGCCATGCCGGTGCCATGCCGGTGCCATGCCGTGCCATGCCGTGCCATGCCGTGCCATGCCGGTGCCATGCCGTGCCATGCCGGTGCCATGCCGTGCCATGCCGTGCCATGCCGGTGCCATGCCGTGCCATGCCGGTGCCATGCCGTGCCATGCCGGTGCCATGCCGTGCCATGCCGGTGCCATGCCGTGCCATGCCGGTGCCATGCCGTGCCATGCCGGTGCCATGCCGGTGCCATGCCGTGCCATGCCGGTGCCATGCCGTGCCATGCCGGTGCCATGCCGTGCCATGCCGGTGCCATGCCGTGCCATGCCGTGCCATGCGGTGCCATGCCATTCCATGCCATTCCATGTCATTCCATGTCATTCCATGCCATTCCATGCCATTCCATGCCATTCCATGCCATTCCATGCCGTTCCATGCCATTCCATGCCGTGCCATGCCGTGCCATGCCGTGCCATGCCGGTGCCATGCCGGTGCCATGCCGGTGCCATGCCGTGCCATGCCGGTGCCATGCCGTGCCATGCCGGTGCCATGCCGTGCCATGCCGGTGCCATGCCGTGCCATGCCGGTGCCATGCCGGTGCCATGCCGTGCCATGCCGGTGCCATGCCGTGCCATGCCGTGCCATGCCGTGCCATGCCGTGCCATGCCGGTGCCATGCCGTGCCATGCCATTCCATGCCATTCCATGCCAGTCAATGCCAGTCCATGCCATTCCATGCCATTCCATGCCATTCCATGCCACTCAATGCGGTGCCATGCCGTGCCATGCCGGTGCCATGCCGTGCCATGCCGGTGCCATGCCGTGCCATGCCGGTGCCATGCCGTGCCATGCCGGTGCCATGCCGTGCCATGCCGGTGCCATGCCGTGCCATGCCGGTGCCATGCCGTGCCATGCCGGTGCCATGCCGTGCCATGCCGTGCCATGCCGGTGCCATGCCGGTGCCATGCCGTGCCATGCGGTGCCATGCCATTCCATGCCATTCCATGCCATTCCATGCCATTCCATGCCATTCCATGCCATTCCATGCCATTCCATGCCATTCCATGCCATTCCATGCCATTCCATGCCATTCCATGCCATTCCATGCCATTCCATGCCATTCCATGCCATTCCATGCCGTGCCATGCCGGTGCCATGCCGTGCCATGCCATTCCATGCCATTCCATGCCATTCAATGCCGTGCCATGCCGTGCCATGCCGTGCCATGCCGGTGCCATGCCGGTGCCATGCCGGTGCCATGCCGTGCCATGCCGGTGCCATGCCGTGCCATGCCGGTGCCATGCCGTGCCATGCCGGTGCCATGCCGTGCCATGCCGGTGCCATGCCGTGCCATGCCGGTGCCATGCCGTGCCATGCCGGTGCCATGCCGTGCCATGCCGTGCCATGCCGGTGCCATGCCGTGCCATGCCGGTGCCATGCCGTGCCATGCCGGTGCCATGCCGTGCCATGCCGGTGCCATGCCGTGCCATGCCGTGCCATGCCGTGCCATGCCGGTGCCATGCCGTGCCATGCCGGTGCCATGCCGTGCCATGCCGGTGCCATGCCGTGCCATGCCGGTGCCATGCCGTGCCATGCCGTGCCATGCCGTGCCATGCGGTGCCATGCCATTCCATGCCATTCCATGCCATTCCATGCCATTCCATGTCATTCCATGCCATTCCATGCCATTCCATGCCATTCCATGTCATTCCATGCCATTCCATGCCATGCCATTCCATGCCATTCCATGCCATTCCATGCCATTCCATGCCATTCCATGCCATTCCATGCCATTCCATGCCATTCCATGCCATTCCATGCCATTCCATGCCATTCAATGCCGTGCCATGCCGTGCCATGCCGTGCCATGCCGGTGCCATGCCGTGCCATGCCGGTGCCATGCCGTGCCATTCCATGCCATTCCATGCCGTGCCATGCCGTGCCATGCCGGTGCCATGCCGTGCCATTCCATGCCATTCCATGCCGTGCCATGCCGTGCCATGCCGTGCCATGCCGTGCCATGCCGTGCCATGCCGGTGCCATGCCGGTGCCATGCCGTGCCATGCCGGTGCCATGCCGTGCCATGCCGGTGCCATGCCGTGCCATGCCGGTGCCATGCCGTGCCATGCCGGTGCCATGCCGTGCCATGCCGGTGCCATGCCGTGCCATGCCGGTGCCATGCCGTGCCATGCCGGTGCCATGCCGTGCCATGCCGGTGCCATGCCGTGCCATGCCGGTGCCATGCCGTGCCATGCCGGTGCCATGCCGTGCCATGCCGGTGCCATGCCGTGCCATGCCGGTGCCATGCCGTGCCATGCCGGTGCCATGCCGTGCCATGCCGGTGCCATGCCGTGCCATGCCGGTGCCATGCCGTGCCATGCCGGTGCCATGCCGTGCCATGCCGTGCCATGCCGGTGCCATGCCGTGCCATGCCGGTGCCATGCCGTGCCATGCCGGTGCCATGCCGTGCCATGCCGTGCCATGCCGGTGCCATTCCGTGCCATGCCGGTGCCATTCCGTGCCATGCCGTGCCATGCCGTGCCATGCCGTGCCATGCCGTTCCATGCCATTCCATGCCATTCCATGCCATTCCATGCCATTCCATGCCATTCCATGTCATTCCATGCCATTCCATGTCATTCCATGCCATTCCATGCCATTCCATGCCATTCCATGCCATTCCATGCCATTCCATGCCATTCCATGCCATTCCATGCCATTCCATGCCATTCCATGCCATTCCATGCCATTCCATGCCATTCCATGCCATTCCATGCCATTCCATGCCATTCCATGCCATTCCATGCCATTCCATGCCATTCCATGCCATTCCATGCCATTCCATGCCATTCCATGCCATTCCATGCCATTCCATGCCATTCCATGCCATTCCATGCCATTCAATGCCATTCCATGCCGGTGCCATGCCGTGCCATGCCGGTGCCATGCCGTGCCATGCCGGTGCCATGCCGTGCCATGCCGGTGCCATGCCGTGCCATGCCGGTGCCATGCCGGTGCCATGCCGTGCCATGCCGGTGCCATGCCGGTGCCATGCCGGTGCCATGCCGTGCCATGCCGGTGCCATGCCGTGCCATGCCGGTGCCATGCCGGTGCCATGCCGTGCCATGCCGTGCCATGCCGTGCCATGCCGGTGCCATGCCGTGCCATGCCGGTGCCATGCCGTGCCATGCCGGTGCCATGCCGTGCCATGCCGGTGCCATGCCGTGCCATGCCGGTGCCATGCCGTGCCATGCCGGTGCCATGCCGTGCCATGCCGGTGCCATGCCGTGCCATGCCGGTGTCATGCCGTGCCATGCCGTGCCATGCCGTGCCATGCCGTGCCATGCCATTCCATGCCATTCCATGCCATTCCATGCCATTCCATGCCATTCCATGCCATTCAATGCCATTCCATGCCGGTGCCATGCCGTGCCATGCCGGTGCCATGCCGTGCCATGCCGGTGCCATGCCGTGCCATGCCGGTGCCATGCCGTGCCATGCCGGTGCCATGCCGTGCCATGCCGGTGCCATGCCGTGCCATGCCGGTGCCATGCCGTGCCATGCCGGTGCCATGCCGGTGCCATGCCGTGCCATGCCGGTGCCATGCCGGTGCCATGCCGGTGCCATGCCGGTGCCATGCCGTGCCATGCCGGTGCCATGCCGTGCCATGCCGTGCCATGCCGGTGCCATGCCGTGCCATGCCGGTGCCATACCGTGCCATGCCGGTGCCATGCCGTGCCATGCCGGTGCCATGCCGTGCCATGCCGGTGCCATGCCGTGCCATGCCGTGCCATGCCATTCCATGCCATTCCATGCCATTCCATGACATTCCATGTCATTCCATGCCATTCCATGCCATTCCATGCCATTCCATGCCATTCCATGCCATTCCATGCCATTCAATGCCATTCCATGCTGTGCCATGCCGGTGCCATGCCGTGCCATGCCGGTGCCATGCCGTGCCATGCCGGTGCCATGCCGTGCCATGCCGGTGCCATGCCGTGCCATGCCGGTGCCATGCCGTGCCATGCCGGTGCCATGCCGTGTCATGCCGGTGCCATGCCGTGCCATGCCGTGCCATGCCGGTGCCATTCCGTGCCATGCCGGTGCCATTCCGTGCCATGCCGTGCCATGCCGTGCCATGCCGTGCCATGCCGTTCCATGCCATTCCATGCCATTCAATGCCATTCCATGCCATTCCATGCCATTCCATGTCATTCCATGCCATTCCATGCCATTCCATGCCATTCCATGCCATTCCATGCCATTCCATGCCATTCCATGCCATTCCATGTCATTCCATGCCATTCCATGCCATTCCATGCCATTCCATGCCATTCCATGCCATTCCATGCCATTCCATGCCATTCCATGCCATTCCATGCCATTCCATGCCATTCCATGCCATTCCATGCCATTCCATGCCATTCCATGCCATTCCATGCCATTCAATGCCATTCCATGCCGGTGCCATGCCGTGCCATGCCGGTGCCATGCCGTGCCATGCCGGTGCCATGCCGTGCCATGCCGGTGCCATGCCGTGCCATGCCGGTGCCATGCCGTGCCATGCCGGTGCCATGCCGGTGCCATGCCGTGCCATGCCGGTGCCATGCCGGTGCCATGCCGGTGCCATGCCGTGCCATGCCGGTGCCATGCCGTGCCATGCCGGTGCCATGCCGGTGCCATGCCGTGCCATGCCGTGCCATGCCGTGCCATGCCGGTGCCATGCCGTGCCATGCCGGTGCCATGCCGTGCCATGCCGGTGCCATGCCGTGCCATGCCGTGCCATGCCATTCCATGCCATTCCATGCCATTCCATGCCATTCCATGCCATTCCATGCCATTCCATGCCGTGCCATGCCGTGCCATGCCGTGCCATGCCGTGCCATGCCGGTGCCATGCCGGTGCCACGCCGTGCCATGCCGGTGCCATGCCGTGCCATGCCGGTGCCATGCCGTGCCATGCCGGTGCCATGCCGTGCCATGCCGGTGCCATGCCGTGCCATGCCGGTGCCATGCCGTGCCATGCCGGTGCCATGCCGTGCCATGCCGGTGCCATGCCGTGCCATGCCGGTGCCATGCCGTGCCATGCCGGTGCCATGCCGTGCCATGCCGGTGCCATGCCGTGCCATGCCGGTGCCATGCCGTGCCATGCCGGTGCCATGCCGTGCCATGCCGGTGCCATGCCGTGCCATGCCGGTGCCATGCCGTGCCATGCCGGTGCCATGCCGTGCCATGCCGTGCCATGCCGTGCCATGCCGTGCCATGCCGTGCCATGCCGTGCCATGCCGTGCCATGCCGGTGCCATGCCGTGCCATGCCGGTGCCATGCCGTGCCATGCCGGTGCCATGCCGGTGCCATGCCGTGCCATGCCGGTGCCATGCCGTGCCATGCCGGTGCCATGCCGTGCCATGCCGGTGCCATGCCGTGCCATGCCGGTGCCATGCCGGTGCCATGCCGGTGTCATGCCGGTGTCATGCCGTGCCATGCCGTGCCATGCCGTGCCATGCCGTGCCATGCCATTCCATGCCATTCCATGCCATTCCATGCCATTCCATGCCATTCCATGCCATTCCATGCCATTCCATGCCATTCCATGCCATTCCATGCCATTCCATGCCATTCCATGCCATTCCATGCCATTCCATGCCATTCCATGCCATTCCATGCCATTCAATGCCATTCCATGCCGGTGCCATGCCGTGCCATGCCGGTGCCATGCCGTGCCATGCCGGTGCCATGCCGGTGCCATGCCGGTGCCATGCCGTGCCATGCCGGTGCCATGCCGTGCCATGCCGGTGCCATGCCGTGCCATGCCGGTGCCATGCCGTGCCATGCCGGTGCCATGCCGTGCCATGCCGGTGCCATGCCGTGCCATGCCGTGCCATGCCGTGCCATGCCGTGCCATGCCGTGCCATGCCGGTGCCATGCCGTGCCATGCCGGTGCCATGCCGTGCCATGCCGGTGCCATGCCGTGCCATGCCGGTGCCATGCCGTGCCATGCCGGTGCCATGCCGTGCCATGCCGGTGCCATGCCGTGCCATGCCGGTGCCATGCCGTGCCATGCCGTGCCATGCCGTGCCATGCCGTGCCATGCCGGTGCCATGCCGTGCCATGCCGGTGCCATGCCGTGCCATGCCGGTGCCATGCCGTGCCATGCCGGTGCCATGCCGTGCCATGCCGGTGCCATGCCGTGCCATGCCGGTGCCATGCCGTGCCATGCCGGTGCCATGCCGTGCCATGCCGGTGCCATGCCGTGCCATGCCGGTGCCATGCCGTGCCATGCCGGTGCCATGCCGTGCCATGCCGGTGTCATGCCGTGCCATGCCGTGCCATGCCGTGCCATGCCGTGCCATGCCGTGCCATGCCGTGCCATGCCGTGCCATGCCATTCCATGCCATTCCATGCCATTCCATGCCATTCCATGCCATTCCATGCCATTCCATGCCATTCCATGCCATTCCATGCCATTCCATGCCATTCCATGCCATTCCATGCCATTCCATGCCATTCCATGCCATTCCATGCCATTCCATGCCATTCCATGCCATTCCATGCCATTCCATGCCATTCCATGCCATTCCATGCCATTCCATGCCATTCCATGCCATTCCATGCCATTCCATGCCATTCCATGCCATTCCATGCCATTCCATGCCATTCCATGCCATTCCATGCCATTCCATGCCATTCCATGCCGTGCCATGCCGTGCCATGCCGTGCCATGCCGGTGCCATGCCGGTGCCATGCCGGTGCCATGCCGGTGCCATGCCGTGCCATGCCGGTGCCATGCCGTGCCATGCCGGTGCCATGCCGTGCCATGCCGTGCCATGCCGTGCCATGCCGGTGCCATGCCGGTGCCATGCCGGTGCCATGCCGTGCCATGCCGTGCCATGCCGGTGCCATGCCGGTGCCATGCCGTGCCATGCCGGTGCCATGCCGTGCCATGCCGGTGCCATGCCGTGCCATGCCGGTGCCATGCCGTGCCATGCCGGTGCCATGCCGTGCCATGCCGGTGCCATGCCGTGCCATGCCGGTGCCATGCCGTGCCATGCCGTGCCATGCCGTGCCATGCGGTGCCATGCCATTCCATGCGGTGCCATGCCATTCCATGCCATTCCATGTCATTCCATGTCATTCCATGCCATTCCATGCCATTCCATGCCATTCCATGCCATTCCATGCCATTCCATGCCATTCCATGCCGTGCCCCATGCCGGTGCCATGCCGTGCCATGCCGGTGCCATGCCGTGCCATGCCGGTGCCATGCCGGTGCCATGCCGTGCCATGCCGGTGCCATGCCGTGCCATGCCGGTGCCATGCCGTGCCATGCCGGTGCCATGCCGTGCCATGCCGGTGCCATGCCGTGCCATGCCGGTGCCATGCCGTGCCATGCCGGTGCCATGCCGTGCCATGCCGGTGCCATGCCGTGCCATGCCGGTGCCATGCCGTGCCATGCCGGTGCCATGCCGTGCCATGCCGGTGCCATGCCGTGCCATGCCGGTGCCATGCCGTGCCATGCCGGTGCCATGCCGTGCCATGCCGGTGCCATGCCGTGCCATGCCGATGCCATGCCGTGCCATGCCGGTGCCATGCCGTGCCATGCCGTGCCATGCCGTGCCATGCCGGTGCCATGCCGTGCCATGCCGGTGCCATGCCGTGCCATGCCGGTGCCATGCCGTGTCCATGCCGTGCCATGCCGGTGCCATGCCGTGCCATGCCGGTCCCATGCCGTGCCATGCCGGTGCCATCCCGTGCCATGCCGTGCCATGCCGGTGCCATGCCGTGCCATGCCGGTGCCATGCCGTGCCATGCCGGTGCCATGCCGTGCCATGCCGGTGCCATGCCGTGCCATGCCGTGCCATGCCGTGCCATGCCGGTGCCATGCCGTGCCATGCCGGTGCCATGCCGTGCCATGCCGGTGCCATGCCGGTGCCATGCCGTGCCATGCCGGTGCCATGCCGTGCCATGACGGTGCCATGCCGTGCCATGCCGTGCCATGCCATTCCATGCCATTCCATGCCATTCCATGCCATTCCATGCCATTCCATGCCATTCCATGCCATTCAATGCCGTGCCATGCCGTGCCATGCCGTGCCATGCCGGTGCCATGCCGTGCCATGCCGGTGCCATGCCGTGCCATGCCGGTGCCATGCCGTGCCATGCCGGTGCCATGCCGTGCCATGCCGTGCCATGCCGTGCCATGCCGTGCCATGCGGTGCCATGCCATTCCATGCCATTCCATGCCATTCCATGTCATTCCATGTCATTCCATGTCATTCCATGCCATTCCATGTCATTCCATGCCATTCCATGCCATTCCATGCCATTCCATGCCATTCCATGCCATTCCATGCCATTCCATGTCATTCCGTGCCATGCCGGTGCCATGCCGTGCCATGCCGGTGCCATGCCGTGCCATGCCGGTGCCATGCCGTGCCATGCCGGTGCCATGCCGTGCCATGCCGGTGCCATGCCGTGCCATGCCGGTGCCATGCCGTGCCATGCCGTGCCATGCCGTGCCATGCCGTGCCATGCCGTGCCATGCCGTGCCATGCGGGGCCATGCCATTCCATGCCATTCCATGTCATTCCATGCCATTCCATGCCATTCCATGCCATTCCATGCCATTCCATGCCATTCCATGCCGTGCCATGCCGTGCCATGCCGTGCCATGCCGGTGCCATGCCGGTGCCATGCCGGTGCCATGCCGTGCCATGCCGGTGCCATGCCGTGCCATGCCGGTGCCATGCCGTGCCATGCCGGTGCCATGCCGTGCCATGCCGGTGCCATGCCGTGCCATGCCGGTGCCATGCCGTGCCATGCCGTGCCATGCCGGTGCCATGCCGTGCCATGCCGGTGCCATGCCGTGCCATGCCGTGCCATGCCGTGCCATGCCGTGCCATGCCGTGCCATGCCATTCCATGCCATTCCATGCCATTCCATGCCATTCCATGTCATTCCATGCCATTCCATGTCATTCCATGCCATTCCATGCCATTCCATGCCATTCCATGCCATTCCATGCCATTCCATGCCATTCCATGCCATTCCATGCCATTCCATGCCATTCCATGCCATTCCATGCCATTCCATGCCATTCCATGCCATTCCATGCCATTCCATGCCATTCCATGCCATTCCATGCCATTCCATGCCATTCCATGCCATTCCATGCCATTCCATGCCATTCCATGCCATTCAATGCCATTCCATGCCGGTGCCATGCCGTGCCATGCCGGTGCCATGCCGTGCCATGCCGGTGCCATGCCGTGCCATGCCGTGCCATGCCGTGCCATGCCGGTGCCATGCCGGTGCCATGCCGGTGCCATGCCGTGCCATGCCGGTGCCATGCCGTGCCATGCCGGTGCCATGCCGTGCCATGCCGGTGCCATGCCGTGCCATGCCGGTGCCATGCCGTGCCATGCCGGTGCCATGCCGGTGCCATGCCGTGCCATGCCGGTGCCATGCCGTGCCATGCCGGTGCCATGCCGTGCCATGCCGGTGCCATGCCGTGCCATGCCGGTGCCATGCCGTGCCATGCCGTGCCATGCCGGTGCCATGCCGGTGCCATGCCGTGCCATGCCGTGCCATGCCGGTGCCATTCCGTGCCATGCCGGTGCCATGCCGTGCCATGCCGTGCCATGCCGTGCCATGCCATTCCATGCCATTCCATGCCATTCCATGCCATTCCATGCCATTCCATGCCATTCCATGCCATTCCATGCCATTCCATGCCATTCCATGCCATTCCATGCCATTCCATGCCATTCCATGCCATTCCATGCCATTCCATGCCATTCCATGCCATTCCATGCCATTCCATGCCATTCCATGCCATTCCATGCCATTCCATGCCATTCCATGCCGTGCCATGCCGTGCCATGCCGGTGCCATGCCGTGCCATGCCGGTGCCATGCCGTGCCATGCCGGTGCCATGCCGGTGCCATGCCGTGCCATGCCGGTGCCATGCCGTGCCATGCCGGTGCCATGCCGTGCCATGCCGGTGCCATGCCGGTGCCATGCCGTGCCATGCCGGTGCCATGCCGGTGCCATGCCGGTGCCATGCCGTGCCATGCCGTGCCATGCCGGTGCCATGCCGTGCCATGCCGGTGCCATGCCGTGCCATGCCGTGCCATGCCATTCCATGCCATTCCATGCCATTCCATGACATTCCATGCCATTCCATGCCATTCCATGCCATTCCATGCCATTCAATGCCATTCCATGCCGGTGCCATGCCGTGCCATGCCGGTGCCATGCCGTGCCATGCCGGTGCCATGCCGTGCCATGCCGGTGCCATGCCGTGCCATGCCGGTGCCATGCCGTGCCATGCCGGTGCCATGCCGTGCCATGCCGGTGCCATGCCGTGCCATGCCGGTGCCATGCCGTGCCATGCCGGTGCCATGCCGTGCCATGCCGTGCCATGCCGTGCCATGCCGGTGCCATGCCGTGCCATGCCGGTGCCATGCCGTGCCATGCCGTGCCATGCCGGTGCCATGCCGTGCCATGCCGGTGCCATGCCGTGCCATGCCGGTGCCATGCCGTGCCATGCCGGTGCCATGCCGTGCCATGCCGGTGCCATGCCGTGCCATGCCGGTGCTATGCCGTGCCATGCCGGTGCCATGCCGTGCCATGCCGGTGCCATGCCGTGCCATGCCGTGCCATGCCGGTGCCATTCCGTGCCATGCCGGTGCCATTCCGTGCCATGCCGTGCCATGCCGTGCCATGCCGTGCCATGCCGTTCCATGCCATTCCATGCCATTCCATGCCATTCCATGCCATTCCATGCCATTCCATGTCATTCCATGCCATTCCATGTCATTCCATGCCATTCCATGCCATTCCATGCCATTCCATGCCATTCCATGCCATTCCATGCCATTCCATGCCGTGCCATGCCGTGCCATGCCGTGCCATGCCGGTGCCATGCCGGTGCCATGCCGGTGCCATGCCGGTGCCATGCCGGTGCCATGCCGGTGCCATGCCGGTGCCATGCCGGTGCCATGCCGGTGCCATGCCGGTGCCATGCCGGTGCCATGCCGGTGCCATGCCGGTGCCATGCCGGTGCCATGCCGTGCCATGCCGGTGCCATGCCGTGCCATGCCGGTGCCATGCCGTGCCATGCCGGTGCCATGCCGTGCCATGCCGGTGCCATGCCGGTGCCATGCCGTGCCATGCCGGTGCCATGCCGTGCCATGCCGGTGCCATGCCGTGCCATGCCGGTGCCATGCCGTGCCATGCCGGTGCCATGCCGGTGCCATGCCGTGCCATGCCGGTGCCATGCCGTGCCATGCCGGTGCCATGCCGTGCCATGCCGGTGCCATGCCGGTGCCATGCCGTGCCATGCCGGTGCCATGCCGTGCCATGCCGGTGCCATGCCGGTGCCATGCCGGTGCCATGCCGTGCCATGCCGGTGCCATGCCGTGCCATGCCGGTGCCATGCCGTGCCATGCCGGTGCCATGCCGTGCCATGCCGGTGCCATGCCGTGCCATGCCGGTGCCATGCCGGTGCCATGCCGTGCCATGCCGGTGCCATGCCGTGCCATGCCGGTGCCATGCCGTGCCATGCCGGTGCCATGCCGTGCCATGCCGTGCCATGCCGGTGCCATGCCGGTGCCATGCCGTGCCATGCCGTGCCATGCCGGTGCCATTCCGTGCCATGCCGGTGCCATGCCGTGCCATGCCGTGCCATGCCGTGCCATGCCATTCCATGCCATTCCATGCCATTCCATGCCATTCCATGCCATTCCATGCCATTCCATGCCATTCCATGCCATTCCATGCCATTCCATGTCATTCCATGCCATTCCATGCCATTCCATGCCATTCCATGCCATTCCATGCCATTCCATGCCATTCCATGCCATTCCATGCCATTCCATGCCATTCCATGCCATTCCATGCCATTCCATGCCATTCCATGCCATTCCATGCCATTCCATGCCATTCCATGCCATTCCATGCCGTGCCATGCCGTGCCATGCCGGTGCCATGCCGTGCCATGCCGGTGCCATGCCGTGCCATGCCGGTGCCATGCCGTGCCATGCCGGTGCCATGCCGGTGCCATGCCGTGCCATGCCGGTGCCATGCCGGTGCCATGCCGGTGCCATGCCGTGCCATGCCGTGCCATGCCGGTGCCATGCCGTGCCATGCCGGTGCCATGCCGTGCCATGCCGTGCCATGCCATTCCATGCCATTCCATGCCATTCCATGACATTCCATGCCATTCCATGCCATTCCATGCCATTCCATGCCATTCAATGCCATTCCATGCCGGTGCCATGCCGTGCCATGCCGGTGCCATGCCGTGCCATGCCGGTGCCATGCCGTGCCATGCCGGTGCCATGCCGTGCCATGCCGGTGCCATGCCGTGCCATGCCGGTGCCATGCCGTGCCATGCCGGTGCCATGCCGTGCCATGCCGGTGCCATGCCGTGCCATGCCGTGCCATGCCGTGCCATGCCGGTGCCATGCCGTGCCATGCCGGTGCCATGCCGTGCCATGCCGTGCCATGCCGGTGCCATGCCGTGCCATGCCGGTGCCATGCCGTGCCATGCCGGTGCCATGCCGTGCCATGCCGGTGCCATGCCGTGCCATGCCGGTGCCATGCCGTGCCATGCCGGTGCTATGCCGTGCCATGCCGGTGCCATGCCGTGCCATGCCGGTGCCATGCCGTGCCATGCCGTGCCATGCCGGTGCCATTCCGTGCCATGCCGGTGCCATTCCGTGCCATGCCGTGCCATGCCGTGCCATGCCGTGCCATGCCGTTCCATGCCATTCCATGCCATTCCATGCCATTCCATGCCATTCCATGCCATTCCATGCCATTCCATGTCATTCCATGCCATTCCATGTCATTCCATGCCATTCCATGCCATTCCATGCCATTCCATGCCATTCCATGCCATTCCATGCCATTCCATGCCGTGCCATGCCGTGCCATGCCGTGCCATGCCGGTGCCATGCCGGTGCCATGCCGGTGCCATGCCGGTGCCATGCCGGTGCCATGCCGGTGCCATGCCGGTGCCATGCCGGTGCCATGCCGGTGCCATGCCGGTGCCATGCCGGTGCCATGCCGGTGCCATGCCGGTGCCATGCCGGTGCCATGCCGGTGCCATGCCGGTGCCATGCCGGTGCCATGCCGGTGCCATGCCGGTGCCATGCCGGTGCCATGCCGGTGCCATGCCGGTGCCATGCCGGTGCCATGCCGGTGCCATGCCGGTGCCATGCCGTGCCATGCCGGTGCCATGCCGTGCCATGCCGGTGCCATGCCGTGCCATGCCGGTGCCATGCCGTGCCATGCCGGTGCCATGCCGGTGCCATGCCGTGCCATGCCGGTGCCATGCCGTGCCATGCCGGTGCCATGCCGTGCCATGCCGGTGCCATGCCGGTGCCATGCCGTGCCATGCCGGTGCCATGCCGTGCCATGCCGGTGCCATGCCGTGCCATGCCGGTGCCATGCCGTGCCATGCCGGTGCCATGCCGTGCCATGCCGGTGCCATGCCGTGCCATGCCGGTGCCATGCCGTGCCATGCCGGTGCCATGCCGTGCCATGCCGGTGCCATGCCGTGCCATGCCGTGCCATGCCGTGCCATGCCGGTGCCATGCCGTGCCATGCCGGTGCCATGACGTGCCATGCCGGTGCCATGCCGTGCCATGCCGGTGCCATGCCGTGCCATGCCGTGCCATGCCGGTGCCATGCCGTGCCATGCCGGTGCCATGCCGTGCCATGCCGGTGCCATGCCGTGCCATGCCGGTGCCATGCCGTGCCATGCCGGTGCCATGCCGTGCCATGCCGGTGCCATGCCGTGCCATGCCGGTGCCATGCCGTGCCATGCCGGTGCCATGCCGTGCCATGCCGGTGCCATGCCGTGCCATGCCGGTGCCATGCCGTGCCATGCCGTGCCATGCCGTGCCATGCCGTGCCATGCCGTGCCATGCCATTCCATGCCATTCCATGCCATTCCATGCCATTCCATGCCATTCCATGCCATTCCATGCCATTCCATGCCATTCCATGCCATTCCATGCCATTCCATGCCGTGCCATGCCATTCCATGCCATTCCATGCCATTCCATGCCATTCCATGCCATTCCATGCCATTCCATGCCATTCCATGCCATTCCATGCCATTCCATGCCATTCCATGCCATTCCATGCCATTCCATGCCATTCCATGCCATTCCATGCCATTCCATGCCATTCCATGCCATTCCATGCCATTCCATGCCATTCCATGCCATTCCATGCCATTCCATGCCATTCAATGCCGTGCCATGCCGTGCCATGCCGTGCCATGCCGGTGCCGTGCCGGTGCCATGCCGTGCCATGCCGGTGCCATGCCGTGCCATGCCGTGCCATGCCGTGCCATGCCGGTGCCATGCCGTGCCATGCCGGTGCCATGCCGTGCCATGCCGGTGCCATGCCGTGCCATGCCGTGCCATGCCGTGCCATGCCGTGCCATGCGGTGCCATGCCATTCCATGCCATTCCATGTCATTCCATGTCATTCCATGCCATTCCATGCCATTCCATGCCATTCCATGCCATTCCATGCCGTTCCATGCCATTCCATGCCGTGCCATGCCGTGCCATGCCGTGCCATGCCGGTGCCATGCCGGTGCCATGCCGGTGCCATGCCGTGCCATGCCGGTGCCATGCCGTGCCATGCCGGTGCCATGCCGTGCCATGCCGGTGCCATGCCGTGCCATGCCGGTGCCATGCCGGTGCCATGCCGTGCCATGCCGGTGCCATGCCGTGCCATGCCGTGCCATGCCGTGCCATGCCGTGCCATGCCGGTGCCATGCCGTGCCATGCCATTCCATGCCATTCCATGCCAGTCAATGCCAGTCCATGCCATTCCATGCCATTCCATGCCATTCCATGCCACTCAATGCGGTGCCATGCCGTGCCATGCCGGTGCCATGCCGTGCCATGCCGGTGCCATGCCGTGCCATGCCGGTGCCATGCCGTGCCATGCCGGTGCCATGCCGTGCCATGCCGGTGCCATGCCGTGCCATGCCGGTGCTATGCCGTGCCATGCCGGTGCCATGCCGTGCCATGCCGTGCCATGCCGGTGCCATGCCGGTGCCATGCCGTGCCATGCGGTGCCATGCCATTCCATGCCATTCCATGCCATTCCATGCCATTCCATGCCATTCCATGCCATTCCATGCCATTCCATGCCATTCCATGCCATTCCATGCCATTCCATGCCATTCCATGCCATTCCATGCCATTCCATGCCATTCCATGCCGTGCCATGCCGGTGCCATGCCGTGCCATGCCATTCCATGCCATTCCATGCCATTCAATGCCGTGCCATGCCGTGCCATGCCGTGCCATGCCGGTGCCATGCCGGTGCCATGCCGGTGCCATGCCGTGCCATGCCGGTGCCATGCCGTGCCATGCCGGTGCCATGCCGTGCCATGCCGGTGCCATGCCGTGCCATGCCGGTGCCATGCCGTGCCATGCCGGTGCCATGCCGTGCCATGCCGGTGCCATGCCGTGCCATGCCGTGCCATGCCGGTGCCATGCCGTGCCATGCCGGTGCCATGCCGTGCCATGCCGGTGCCATGCCGTGCCATGCCGTGCCATGCCGTGCCATGCCGGTGCCATGCCGTGCCATGCCGGTGCCATGCCGTGCCATGCCGGTGCCATGCCGTGCCATGCCGGTGCCATGCCGTGCCATGCCGTGCCATGCCGTGCCATGCGGTGCCATGCCATTCCATGCCATTCCATGCCATTCCATGCCATTCCATGTCATTCCATGCCATTCCATGCCATTCCATGCCATTCCATGTCATTCCATGCCATTCCATGCCATTCCATGCCATTCCATGCCATTCCATGCCATTCCATGCCATTCCATGCCATTCCATGCCATTCCATGCCATTCCATGCCATTCCATGCCATTCCATGCCATTCCATGCCATTCCATGCCATTCCATGCCATTCCATGCCATTCCATGCCATTCCATGCCATTCCATGCCATTCAATGCCGTGCCATGCCGTGCCATGCCGTGCCATGCCGGTGCCATGCCGTGCCATGCCGGTGCCATGCCGTGCCATTCCATGCCATTCCATGCCGTGCCATGCCGTGCCATGCCGTGCCATGCCGTGCCATGCCGTGCCATGCCGTGCCATGCCGTGCCATGCCGGTGCCATGCCGGTGCCATGCCGTGCCATGCCGGTGCCATGCCGTGCCATGCCGGTGCCATGCCGTGCCATGCCGGTGCCATGCCGTGCCATGCCGGTGCCATGCCGTGCCATGCCGGTGCCATGCCGTGCCATGCCGGTGCCATGCCGTGCCATGCCGGTGCCATGCCGTGCCATGCCGGTGCCATGCCGTGCCATGCCGGTGCCATGCCGTGCCATGCCGGTGCCATGCCGTGCCATGCCGGTGCCATGCCGTGCCATGCCGGTGCCATGCCGTGCCATGCCGGTGCCATGCCGTGCCATGCCGGTGCCATGCCGTGCCATGCCGGTGCCATGCCGTGCCATGCCGGTGCCATGCCGTGCCATGCCGTGCCATGCCGGTGCCATGCCGTGCCATGCCGGTGCCATGCCGTGCCATGCCGGTGCCATGCCGTGCCATGCCGGTGCCATGCCGTGCCATGCCGTGCCATGCCGGTGCCATTCCGTGCCATGCCGGTGCCATTCCGTGCCATGCCGTGCCATGCCGTGCCATGCCGTGCCATGCCGTTCCATGCCATTCCATGCCATTCCATGCCATTCCATGCCATTCCATGCCATTCCATGTCATTCCATGCCATTCCATGTCATTCCATGCCATTCCATGCCATTCCATGCCATTCCATGCCATTCCATGCCATTCCATGCCATTCCATGCCATTCCATGCCATTCCATGCCATTCCATGCCATTCCATGCCATTCCATGCCATTCCATGCCATTCCATGCCATTCCATGCCATTCCATGCCATTCCATGCCATTCCATGCCATTCCATGCCATTCCATGCCATTCCATGCCATTCCATGCCATTCCATGCCATTCCATGCCATTCCATGCCATTCCATGCCATTCCATGCCATTCAATGCCATTCCATGCCGGTGCCATGCCGTGCCATGCCGGTGCCATGCCGTGCCATGCCGGTGCCATGCCGTGCCATGCCGGTGCCATGCCGTGCCATGCCGGTGCCATGCCGGTGCCATGCCGTGCCATGCCGGTGCCATGCCGGTGCCATGCCGGTGCCATGCCGTGCCATGCCGGTGCCATGCCGTGCCATGCCGGTGCCATGCCGGTGCCATGCCGTGCCATGCCGTGCCATGCCGTGCCATGCCGGTGCCATGCCGTGCCATGCCGGTGCCATGCCGTGCCATGCCGGTGCCATGCCGTGCCATGCCGGTGCCATGCCGTGCCATGCCGTGCCATGCCATTCCATGCCATTCCATGCCATTCCATGACATTCCATGTCATTCCATGCCATTCCATGCCATTCCATGTCATTCCATGCCATTCCATGCCATTCCATGCCATTCCATGCCATTCCATGCCATTCCATGCCATTCCATGCCATGCCATTCCATGCCATTCCATGCCATTCCATGCCATTCCATGCCATTCCATGCCATTCCATGCCATTCCATGCCATTCAATGCCATTCCATGCTGTGCCATGCCGGTGCCATGCCGTGCCATGCCGGTGCCATGCCGTGCCATGCCGGTGCCATGCCGTGCCATGCCGGTGCCATGCCGTGCCATGCCGTGCCATGCCGGTGCCATGCCGTGCCATGCCGGTGCCATGCCGTGCCATGCCGGTGCCATGCCGTGCCATGCCGGTGCCATGCCGTGCCATGCCGGTGCCATGCCGTGCCATGCCGGTGCCATGCCGTGCCATGCCGGTGCCATGCCGTGCCATGCCGGTGCCATGCCGTGCCATGCCGGTGCCATGCCGTGCCATGCCGGTGCCATGCCGTGCCATGCCGGTGCCATGCCGTGCCATGCCGGTGCCATGCCGTGCCATGCCGGTGCCATGCCGTGCCATGCCGGTGCCATGCCGTGCCATGCCGGTGCCATGCCGTGCCATGCCGGTGCCATGCCGTGCCATGCCGGTGCCATGCCGTGCCATGCCGGTGCCATGCCGTGCCATGCCGGTGCCATGCCGTGCCATGCCGGTGCCATGCCGTGCCATGCCGGTGCCATGCCGTGCCATGCCGGTGCCATGCCGTGCCATGCCGGTGCCATGCCGTGCCATGCCGGTGCCATGCCGTGCCATGCCGGTGCCATGCCGTGCCATGCCGGTGCCATGCCGTGCCATGCCGGTGCCATGCCGTGCCATGCCGGTGCCATGCCGTGCCATGCCGGTGCCATGCCGTGCCATGCCGTGCCATGCCGGTGCCATTCCGTGCCATGCCGGTGCCATTCCGTGCCATGCCGTGCCATGCCGTGCCATGCCGTTCCATGCCATTCCATGCCATTCCATGCCATTCCATGTCATTCCATGCCATTCCATGTCATTCCATGCCATTCCATGTCATTCCATGCCATTCCATGCCATTCCATGCCATTCCATGCCATTCCATGCCATTCCATGTCATTCCATGCCATTCCATGCCATTCCATGCCATTCCATGCCATTCCATGCCATTCCATGCCATTCCATGCCATTCCATGCCATTCCATGCCATTCCATGCCATTCCATGCCATTCCATGCCATTCAATGCCATTCCATGCCGGTGCCATGCCGTGCCATGCCGGTGCCATGCCGTGCCATGCCGGTGCCATGCCGTGCCATGCCGGTGCCATGCCGTGCCATGCCGGTGCCATGCCGTGCCATGCCGGTGCCATGCCGTGCCATGCCGGTGCCATGCCGTGCCATGCCGGTGCCATGCCGGTGCCATGCCATGCCATGCCGGTGCCATGCCGGTGCCATGCCGGTGCCATGCCGGTGCCATGCCGTGCCATGCCGGTGCCATGCCGTGCCATGCCGTGCCATGCCGGTGCCATGCCGTGCCATGCCGGTGCCATACCGTGCCATGCCGGTGCCATGCCGTGCCATGCCGGTGCCATGCCGTGCCATGCCGGTGCCATGCCGTGCCATGCCGTGCCATGCCATTCCATGCCATTCCATGCCATTCCATGACATTCCATGTCATTCCATGCCATTCCATGCCATTCCATGCCATTCCATGCCATTCCATGCCATTCCATGCCATGCCATTCCATGCCATTCCATGCCATTCCATGCCATTCCATGCCATTCCATGCCATTCCATGCCATTCCATGCCATTCAATGCCATTCCATGCTGTGCCATGCCGGTGCCATGCCGTGCCATGCCGGTGCCATGCCGTGCCATGCCGGTGCCATGCCGTGCCATGCCGGTGCCATGCCGTGCCATGCCGGTGCCATGCCGTGCCATGCCGGTGCCATGCCGTGCCATGCCGGTGCCATGCCGTGCCATGCCGTGCCATGCCGGTGCCATTCCGTGCCATGCCGGTGCCATTCCGTGCCATGCCGTGCCATGCCGTGCCATGCCGTGCCATGCCGTTCCATGCCATTCCATGCCATTCAATGCCATTCCATGCCATTCCATGCCATTCCATGTCATTCCATGCCATTCCATGCCATTCCATGCCATTCCATGCCATTCCATGCCATTCCATGCCATTCCATGCCATTCCATGCCATTCCATGTCATTCCATGCCATTCCATGCCATTCCATGCCATTCCATGCCATTCCATGCCATTCCATGCCATTCCATGCCATTCCATGCCATTCCATGCCATTCCATGCCATTCCATGCCATTCCATGCCATTCCATGCCATTCCATGCCATTCCATGCCATTCCATGCCATTCCATGCCATTCCATGCCGTGCCATGCCGTGCCATGCCGTGCCATGCCGTGCCATGCCGGTGCCATGCCGGTGCCACGCCGTGCCATGCCGGTGCCATGCCGTGCCATGCCGGTGCCATGCCGTGCCATGCCGGTGCCATGCCGTGCCATGCCGGTGCCATGCCGTGCCATGCCGGTGCCATGCCGTGCCATGCCGGTGCCATGCCGTGCCATGCCGGTGCCATGCCGTGCCATGCCGGTGCCATGCCGTGCCATGCCGGTGCCATGCCGTGCCATGCCGGTGTCATGCCGTGCCATGCCGTGCCATGCCGTGCCATGCCGTGCCATGCCATTCCATGCCATTCCATGCCATTCCATGCCATTCCATGCCATTCCATGCCATTCAATGCCATTCCATGCCGGTGCCATGCCGTGCCATGCCGGTGCCATGCCGTGCCATGCCGGTGCCATGCCGTGCCATGCCGGTGCCATGCCGTGCCATGCCGGTGCCATGCCGTGCCATGCCGGTGCCATGCCGTGCCATGCCGGTGCCATGCCGTGCCATGCCGGTGCCATGCCGGTGCCATGCCGTGCCATGCCGGTGCCATGCCGGTGCCATGCCGGTGCCATGCCGGTGCCATGCCGTGCCATGCCGGTGCCATGCCGTGCCATGCCGTGCCATGCCGGTGCCATGCCGTGCCATGCCGGTGCCATACCGTGCCATGCCGGTGCCATGCCGTGCCATGCCGGTGCCATGCCGTGCCATGCCGGTGCCATGCCGTGCCATGCCGTGCCATGCCATTCCATGCCATTCCATGCCATTCCATGACATTCCATGTCATTCCATGCCATTCCATGCCATTCCATGCCATTCCATGCCATTCCATGCCATTCCATGCCATGCCATTCCATGCCATTCCATGCCATTCCATGCCATTCCATGCCATTCCATGCCATTCCATGCCATTCCATGCCATTCCATGCCATTCAATGCCATTCCATGCTGTGCCATGCCGGTGCCATGCCGTGCCATGCCGGTGCCATGCCGTGCCATGCCGGTGCCATGCCGTGCCATGCCGGTGCCATGCCGTGCCATGCCGGTGCCATGCCGTGCCATGCCGGTGCCATGCCGTGTCATGCCGGTGCCATGCCGTGCCATGCCGTGCCATGCCGGTGCCATTCCGTGCCATGCCGGTGCCATTCCGTGCCATGCCGTGCCATGCCGTGCCATGCCGTGCCATGCCGTTCCATGCCATTCCATGCCATTCAATGCCATTCCATGCCATTCCATGCCATTCCATGTCATTCCATGCCATTCCATGCCATTCCATGCCATTCCATGCCATTCCATGCCATTCCATGCCATTCCATGCCATTCCATGTCATTCCATGCCATTCCATGCCATTCCATGCCATTCCATGCCATTCCATGCCATTCCATGCCATTCCATGCCATTCCATGCCATTCCATGCCATTCCATGCCATTCCATGCCATTCCATGCCATTCCATGCCATTCCATGCCATTCCATGCCATTCCATGCCATTCAATGCCATTCCATGCCGGTGCCATGCCGTGCCATGCCGGTGCCATGCCGTGCCATGCCGGTGCCATGCCGTGCCATGCCGGTGCCATGCCGTGCCATGCCGGTGCCATGCCGGTGCCATGCCGTGCCATGCCGGTGCCATGCCGGTGCCATGCCGGTGCCATGCCGTGCCATGCCGGTGCCATGCCGTGCCATGCCGGTGCCATGCCGGTGCCATGCCGTGCCATGCCGTGCCATGCCGTGCCATGCCGGTGCCATGCCGTGCCATGCCGGTGCCATGCCGTGCCATGCCGGTGCCATGCCGTGCCATGCCGTGCCATGCCATTCCATGCCATTCCATGCCATTCCATGCCATTCCATGCCATTCCATGCCATTCCATGCCGTGCCATGCCGTGCCATGCCGTGCCATGCCGTGCCATGCCGGTGCCATGCCGGTGCCACGCCGTGCCATGCCGGTGCCATGCCGTGCCATGCCGGTGCCATGCCGTGCCATGCCGGTGCCATGCCGTGCCATGCCGGTGCCATGCCGTGCCATGCCGGTGCCATGCCGTGCCATGCCGGTGCCATGCCGTGCCATGCCGGTGCCATGCCGTGCCATGCCGGTGCCATGCCGTGCCATGCCGGTGCCATGCCGTGCCATGCCGGTGCCATGCCGTGCCATGCCGGTGCCATGCCGTGCCATGCCGGTGCCATGCCGTGCCATGCCGGTGCCATGCCGTGCCATGCCGGTGCCATGCCGTGCCATGCCGGTGCCATGCCGTGCCATGCCGGTGCCATGCCGTGCCATGCCGGTGCCATGCCGTGCCATGCCGTGCCATGCCGTGCCATGCCGTGCCATGCCGTGCCATGCCGTGCCATGCCGTGCCATGCCGTGCCATGCCGTGCCATGCCGGTGCCATGCCGTGCCATGCCGGTGCCATGCCGTGCCATGCCGGTGCCATGCCGGTGCCATGCCGTGCCATGCCGGTGCCATGCCGTGCCATGCCGGTGCCATGCCGTGCCATGCCGGTGCCATGCCGTGCCATGCCGGTGCCATGCCGGTGCCATGCCGGTGTCATGCCGGTGTCATGCCGTGCCATGCCGTGCCATGCCGTGCCATGCCGTGCCATGCCATTCCATGCCATTCCATGCCATTCCATGCCATTCCATGCCATTCCATGCCATTCCATGCCATTCCATGCCATTCCATGCCATTCCATGCCATTCCATGCCATTCCATGCCATTCCATGCCATTCCATGCCATTCCATGCCATTCAATGCCATTCCATGCCGGTGCCATGCCGTGCCATGCCGGTGCCATGCCGTGCCATGCCGGTGCCATGCCGGTGCCATGCCGGTGCCATGCCGTGCCATGCCGGTGCCATGCCGTGCCATGCCGGTGCCATGCCGTGCCATGCCGGTGCCATGCCGTGCCATGCCGGTGCCATGCCGTGCCATGCCGGTGCCATGCCGTGCCATGCCGTGCCATGCCGTGCCATGCCGTGCCATGCCGTGCCATGCCGTGCCATGCCGGTGCCATGCCGTGCCATGCCGGTGCCATGCCGTGCCATGCCGGTGCCATGCCGTGCCATGCCGGTGCCATGCCGTGCCATGCCGGTGCCATGCCGTGCCATGCCGGTGCCATGCCGTGCCATGCCGTGCCATGCCGTGCCATGCCGTGCCATGCCGGTGCCATGCCGTGCCATGCCGGTGCCATGCCGTGCCATGCCGGTGCCATGCCGTGCCATGCCGGTGCCATGCCGTGCCATGCCGGTGCCATGCCGTGCCATGCCGGTGCCATGCCGGTGCCATGCCGTGCCATGCCGGTGCCATGCCGTGCCATGCCGGTGCCATGCCGTGCCATGCCGGTGCCATGCCGTGCCATGCCGGTGCCATGCCGTGCCATGCCGGTGCCATGCCGTGCCATGCCGTGCCATGCCGTGCCATGCGGTGCCATGCCATTCCATGCGGTGCCATGCCATTCCATGCCATTCCATGTCATTCCATGTCATTCCATGCCATTCCATGCCATTCCATGCCATTCCATGCCATTCCATGCCATTCCATGCCGTGCCATGCCGGTGCCATGCCGGTGCCATGCCGGTGCCATGCCGTGCCATGCCGGTGCCATGCCGTGCCATGCCGGTGCCATGCCGGTGCCATGCCGTGCCATGCCGGTGCCATGCCGTGCCATGCCGGTGCCATGCCGTGCCATGCCGGTGCCATGCCGTGCCATGCCGGTGCCATGCCGTGCCATGCCGGTGCCATGCCGTGCCATGCCGGTGCCATGCCGTGCCATGCCGGTGCCATGCCGTGCCATGCCGGTGCCATGCCGTGCCATGCCGGTGCCATGCCGTGCCATGCCGGTGCCATGCCGTGCCATGCCGGTGCCATGCCGTGCCATGCCGGTGCCATGCCGTGCCATGCCGGTGCCATGCCGTGCCATGCCGATGCCATGCCGTGCCATGCCGGTGCCATGCCGTGCCATGCCGTGCCATGCCGTGCCATGCCGGTGCCATGCCGTGCCATGCCGGTGCCATGCCGTGCCATGCCGGTGCCATGCCGTGTCCATGCCGTGCCATGCCGGTGCCATGCCGTGCCATGCCGGTCCCATGCCGTGCCATGCCGGTGCCATCCCGTGCCATGCCGTGCCATGCCGGTGCCATGCCGTGCCATGCCGGTGCCATGCCGTGCCATGCCGGTGCCATGCCGTGCCATGCCGGTGCCATGCCGTGCCATGCCGTGCCATGCCGTGCCATGCCGGTGCCATGCCGTGCCATGCCGGTGCCATGCCGTGCCATGCCGGTGCCATGCCGGTGCCATGCCGTGCCATGCCGGTGCCATGCCGTGCCATGACGGTGCCATGCCGTGCCATGCCGTGCCATGCCATTCCATGCCATTCCATGCCATTCCATGCCATTCCATGCCATTCCATGCCATTCCATGCCATTCAATGCCGTGCCATGCCGTGCCATGCCGTGCCATGCCGGTGCCATGCCGTGCCATGCCGGTGCCATGCCGTGCCATGCCGGTGCCATGCCGTGCCATGCCGGTGCCATGCCGTGCCATGCCGTGCCATGCCGTGCCATGCCGTGCCATGCGGTGCCATGCCATTCCATGCCATTCCATGCCATTCCATGTCATTCCATGTCATTCCATGTCATTCCATGCCATTCCATGTCATTCCATGCCATTCCATGCCATTCCATGCCATTCCATGCCATTCCATGCCATTCCATGCCATTCCATGCCATTCCATGCCATTCCATGTCATTCCGTGCCATGCCGGTGCCATGCCGTGCCATGCCGGTGCCATGCCGTGCCATGCCGGTGCCATGCCGTGCCATGCCGGTGCCATGCCGTGCCATGCCGGTGCCATGCCGTGCCATGCCGTGCCATGCCGTGCCATGCCGTGCCATGCCGTGCCATGCCGTGCCATGCGGGGCCATGCCATTCCATGCCATTCCATGTCATTCCATGCCATTCCATGCCATTCCATGCCATTCCATGCCATTCCATGCCATTCCATGCCGTGCCATGCCGTGCCATGCCGTGCCATGCCGGTGCCATGCCGGTGCCATGCCGGTGCCATGCCGTGCCATGCCGGTGCCATGCCGTGCCATGCCGGTGCCATGCCGTGCCATGCCGGTGCCATGCCGTGCCATGCCGGTGCCATGCCGTGCCATGCCGGTGCCATGCCGTGCCATGCCGTGCCATGCCGGTGCCATGCCGTGCCATGCCGGTGCCATGCCGTGCCATGCCGTGCCATGCCGTGCCATGCCGTGCCATGCCGTGCCATGCCATTCCATGCCATTCCATGCCATTCCATGCCATTCCATGTCATTCCATGCCATTCCATGTCATTCCATGCCATTCCATGCCATTCCATGCCATTCCATGCCATTCCATGCCATTCCATGCCATTCCATGCCATTCCATGCCATTCCATGCCATTCCATGCCATTCCATGCCATTCCATGCCATTCCATGCCATTCCATGCCATTCCATGCCATTCCATGCCATTCCATGCCATTCCATGCCATTCCATGCCATTCCATGCCATTCCATGCCATTCCATGCCATTCCATGCCATTCAATGCCATTCCATGCCGGTGCCATGCCGTGCCATGCCGGTGCCATGCCGTGCCATGCCGGTGCCATGCCGTGCCATGCCGTGCCATGCCGTGCCATGCCGGTGCCATGCCGGTGCCATGCCGGTGCCATGCCGTGCCATGCCGGTGCCATGCCGTGCCATGCCGGTGCCATGCCGTGCCATGCCGGTGCCATGCCGTGCCATGCCGGTGCCATGCCGTGCCATGCCGGTGCCATGCCGGTGCCATGCCGTGCCATGCCGGTGCCATGCCGTGCCATGCCGGTGCCATGCCGTGCCATGCCGGTGCCATGCCGTGCCATGCCGGTGCCATGCCGTGCCATGCCGTGCCATGCCGGTGCCATGCCGGTGCCATGCCGTGCCATGCCGTGCCATGCCGGTGCCATTCCGTGCCATGCCGGTGCCATGCCGTGCCATGCCGTGCCATGCCGTGCCATGCCATTCCATGCCATTCCATGCCATTCCATGCCATTCCATGCCATTCCATGCCATTCCATGCCATTCCATGCCATTCCATGCCATTCCATGTCATTCCATGCCATTCCATGCCATTCCATGCCATTCCATGCCATTCCATGCCATTCCATGCCATTCCATGCCATTCCATGCCATTCCATGCCATTCCATGCCATTCCATGCCATTCCATGCCATTCCATGCCATTCCATGCCATTCCATGCCGTGCCATGCCGTGCCATGCCGGTGCCATGCCGTGCCATGCCGGTGCCATGCCGTGCCATGCCGGTGCCATGCCGTGCCATGCCGGTGCCATGCCGGTGCCATGCCGTGCCATGCCGGTGCCATGCCGGTGCCATGCCGGTGCCATGCCGTGCCATGCCGTGCCATGCCGGTGCCATGCCGTGCCATGCCGGTGCCATGCCGTGCCATGCCGGTGCCATGCCGTGCCATGCCGTGCCATGCCATTCCATGCCATTCCATGCCATTCCATGACATTCCATGCCATTCCATGCCATTCCATGCCATTCCATGCCATTCAATGCCATTCCATGCCGGTGCCATGCCGTGCCATGCCGGTGCCATGCCGTGCCATGCCGGTGCCATGCCGTGCCATGCCGGTGCCATGCCGTGCCATGCCGGTGCCATGCCGTGCCATGCCGTGCCATGCCGTGCCATGCCGGTGCCATGCCGGTGCCATGCCGGTGCCATGCCGTGCCATGCCGGTGCCATGCCGTGCCATGCCGGTGCCATGCCGTGCCATGCCGGTGCCATGCCGTGCCATGCCGGTGCCATGCCGGTGCCATGCCGTGCCATGCCGGTGCCATGCCGTGCCATGCCGGTGCCATGCCGTGCCATGCCGGTGCCATGCCGTGCCATGCCGGTGCCATGCCGTGCCATGCCGTGCCATGCCGGTGCCATGCCGGTGCCATGCCGTGCCATGCCGTGCCATGCCGGTGCCATTCCGTGCCATGCCGGTGCCATGCCGTGCCATGCCGTGCCATGCCGTGCCATGCCATTCCATGCCATTCCATGCCATTCCATGCCATTCCATGCCATTCCATGCCATTCCATGTCATTCTATGCCATTCCATGCCATTCCATGCCATTCCATGCCATTCCATGCCATTCCATGCCATTCCATGCCATTCCATGCCATTCCATGCCATTCCATGCCATTCCATGCCATTCCATGCCATTCCATGCCATTCCATGCCATTCCATGCCATTCCATGCCATTCCATGCCGTGCCATGCCGGTGCCATGCCGGTGCCATGCCGTGCCATGCCGGTGCCATGCCGTGCCATGCCGGTGCCATGCCGGTGCCATGCCGTGCCATGCCGGTGCCATGCCGTGCCATGCCGGTGCCATGCCGTGCCATGCCGTGCCATGCCGGTGCCATTCCGTGCCATGCCGGTGCCATGCCGTGCCATGCCGTGCCATGCCGTGCCATGCCGTGCCATGCCATTCCATGCCATTCCATGCCATTCCATGCCATTCCATGCCATTCCATGCCATTCCATGCCATTCCATGTCATTCCATGCCATTCCATGCCATTCCATGCCATTCCATGCCATTCCATGCCATTCCATGCCATTCCATGCCATTCCATGCCATTCCATGCCATTCCATGCCATTCCATGCCATTCCATGCCATTCCATGCCATTCCATGCCATTCCATGCCATTCCATGCCATTCCATGCCATTCCATGCCATTCCATGCCATTCCATGCCGTGCCATGCCGTGCCATGCCGGTGCCATGCCGTGCCATGCCGGTGCCATGCCGTGCCATGCCGGTGCCATGCCGTGCCATGCCGGTGCCATGCCGGTGCCATGCCGTGCCATGCCGGTGCCATGCCGGTGCCATGCCGGTGCCATGCCGTGCCATGCCGTGCCATGCCGGTGCCATGCCGTGCCATGCCGGTGCCATGCCGTGCCATGCCGGTGCCATGCCGTGCCATGCCGTGCCATGCCATTCCATGCCATTCCATGCCATTCCATGACATTCCATGCCATTCCATGCCATTCCATGCCATTCCATGCCATTCCATGCCATTCCATGCCATTCCATGCCATTCCATGCCATTCCATGCCATTCCATGCCATTCCATGCCATTCCATGCCATTCCATGCCATTCCATGCCGTGCCATGCCGGTGCCATGCCGTGCCATGCCGGTGCCATGCCGGTGCCATGCCGTGCCATGCCGGTGCCATGCCGTGCCATGCCGTGCCATGCCGGTGCCATGCCGTGCCATGCCGGTGCCATGCCGTGCCATGCCGGTGCCATGCCGTGCCATGCCGTGCCATGCCGGTGCCATGCCGTGCCATGCCGTGCCATGCCGGTGCCATGCCGTGCCATGCCGGTGCCATGCCGTGCCATGCCGGTGCCATGCCGTGCCATGCCGGTGCCATGCCGTGCCATGCCGGTGCCATGCCGTGCCATGCCGGTGCCATGCCGTGCCATGCCGGTGCCATGCCGTGCCATGCCGTGCCATGCCGGTGCCATGCCGTGCCATGCCGGTGCCATGCCGTGCCATGCCGTGCCATGCCGTGCCATGCCGTGCCATGCCGTGCCATGCCGTGCCATGCCGGTGCCATGCCGTGCCATGCCGGTGCCATGCCGTGCCATGCCGGTGCCATGCCGTGCCATGCCGGTGCCATGCCATTCCATGCCATTCCATGCCATTCCATGCCATTCCATGCCATTCCATGCCATTCCATGCCATTCCATGCCATTCCATGCCATTCCATGCCATTCCATGCCATTCCATGCCATTCCATGCCATTCCATGCCATGCCGTGCCATGCCGGTGCAATGACGTGCCATGCCGGTGCCATGCCGTGCCATGCCGGTGCCATGCCGTGCCATGCCGGTGCCATGCCGTGCCATGCCGGTGCCATGCCGTGCCATGCCGGTGCCATGCCGTGCCATGCCGGTGCCATGCCGTGCCATGCCGTGCCATGCCGGTGCCATGCCGTGCCATGCCGGTGCCATGCCGTGCCATGCCGTGCCATGCCGTGCCATGCCGGTGCCATGCCGTGCCATGCCGGTGCCATGCCGTGCCATGCCGTGCCATTCCATGCCATTCCATGCCATTCCATGCCATTCCATGCCATTCCATGCCATTCCATGCCATTCCATGCCATTCCATGCCATTCCATGCCATTCCATGCCATTCCATGCCATTCCATGCCATTCCATGCCATTCCATGCCATTCCATGCCATTCCATGCCATTCCATGCCATTCCATGCCATTCCATGCCATTCCATGCCATTCCATGCCATTCAATGCCATTCCATGCCGTGCCATGCCGTGCCATGCCGTGCCATGCCGGTGCCATGCCGTGCCATGCCGTGCCGTGCCGGTGCCATGCCGTGCCATGCCGGTGCCATGCCGTGCCATGCCGGTGCCATGCCGTGCCATGCCGGTGCCATGCCGTGCCATGCCGGTGCCATGCCGTGCCATGCCGGTGCCATGCCGTGCCATGCCGGTGCCATGCCGTGCCATGCCGGTGCCATGCCGTGCCATGCCGGTGCCATGCCGTGCCATGCCGGTGCCATGCCGTGCCATGCCGGTGCCATGCCGTGCCATGCCGTGCCATGCCATTCCATGCCATTCCATGCCATTCCATGCCATTCCATGCCATTCAATGCCATTCCATGCCGTGCCATGCCGTGCCATGCCGTGCCATGCCGGTGCCATGCCGTGCCATGCCGTGCCATGCCGGTGCCATGCCGTGCCATGCCGGTGCCATGCCGTGCCATGCCGGTGCCATGCCGTGCCATGCCGGTGCCATGCCGTGCCATGCCGGTGCCATGCCGTGCCATGCCGGTGCCATGCCGGTGCCATGCCGTGCCATGCCGGTGCCATGCCGGTGCCATGCCGTGCCATGCCGGTGCCATGCCGGTGCCATGCCGTGCCATGCCGCGCCATGCGGTGCCATGCCATTCCATGCCATTCCATGCCATTCCATGCCATTCAATGCCGTGCCATGCCGTGCCATGCCGTGCCATGCCGGTGCCATGCCGTGCCATGCCGTGCCATGCCGGTGCCATGCCGTGCCATGCCGGTGCCATGCCGTGCCATGCCGGTGCCATGCCGTGCCATGCCGGTGCCATGCCGTGCCATGCCGGTGCCATGCCGTGCCATGCCGGTGCCATGCCGTGCCATGCCGGTGCCATGCCGTGCCATGCCGGTGCCATGCCGGTGCCATGCCGGTGCCATGCCGTGCCATGCCGGTGCCATGCCGTGCCATGCCGGTGCCATGCCGTGCCATGCCGGTGCCATGCCGTGCCATGCCGGTGCCATGCCGTGCCATGCCGGTGCCATGCCGTGCCATGCCGGTGCCATGCCGTGCCATGCCGGTGCCATGCCGTGCCATGCCGGTGCCATGCCGTGCCATGCCGGTGCCATGCCGTGCCATGCCGGTGCCATGCCGTGCCATGCCGGTGCCATGCCGTGCCATGCCGGTGCCATGCCGTGCCATGCCGGTGCCATGCCGTGCCATGCCGGTGCCATGCCGTGCCATGCCGGTGCCATGCCGTGCCATGCCGGTGCCATGCCGTGCCATGCCGTGCCATGCCATTCCATGCCATTCCATGCCAGTCCATGCCAGTCCATGCCAGTCCATGCCATTCCATGCCATTCCATGCCAGTCCATGCCATTCCATGCCATTCCATGCCACTCAATGCGGTGCCATGCCGTGCCATGCCGTGCCATTCCGTGCCATTCTATGCCATTCCATGCCATTCAATGCCGTGCCATGCCGGTGCCATGCCGTGCCATGCCGTGCCATGCCGGTGCCATGCCGTGCCATGCCGTGCCATGCCATTCCATGCCATTCCATGCCATTCCATGCCATTCCATGCCATTCCATGCCATTCCATGCCGTGCCATGCCGGTGCCATGCCGTGCCATGCCGGTGCCATGCCGTGCCATGCCGTGCCATGCGGGTGCCATGCCGTGCCATGCCGGTGCCATGCCGTGCCATGCCGGTGCCATGCCGTGCCATGCCGGTGCCATGCCGTGCCATGCCGGTGCCATGCCGTGCCATGCCGTGCCATGCCATTCCATGCCATTCCATGCCAGTCCATGCCAGTCCATGCCAGTCCATGCCATTCCATGCCATTCCATGCCACTCAATGCGGTGCCATGCCGTGCCATGCCGTGCCATTCCGTGCCATTCAATGCCATTCCATGCCATTCAATGCCGTGCCATGCCGGTGCCATGCCGTGCCATGCCGTGCCATGCCGGTGCCATGCCGTGCCATGCCGTGCCATGCCGTGCCATGCGGTGCCATGCCGTGCCATGCCGGTGCCATGCCGTGCCATGCCGGTGCCATGCCGTGCCATGCCGTGCCATGCCGGTGCCATGCCGTGCCATGCCGGTGCCATGCCGTGCCATGCCGTGCCATGCCGTGCCATGCCGTGCCATGCCGTGCCATGCGGTGCCATGCCATTCCATGCCATTCCATGCCATTCCATGCCATTCCATGCCATTCCATGCCATTCCATGCCATTCCATGCCATTCCATGCCATTCCATGCCATTCCATGCCATTCCATGCCATTCCATGCCATTCCATGCCATTCCATGCCATTCCATGCCATTCAATGCCGTGCCATGCGGTGCCATGCCATTCCATGCCATTCCATGCCATTCCATGCCATTCCATGCCATTCAATGCCGGTGCCATGCCGTGCCATGCGGTGCCATGCCATTCCATGCGGTGCCATGCCATTCCATGCCATTCCATGCCATTCCATGCCATTCCATGCCATTCCATGCCATTCCATGCCATTCCATGCCATTCCATGCCATTCCATGCCATTCCATGCCATTCCATGCCATTCAATGCCGGTGCCATGCCGTGCCATGCGGTGCCATGCCATTCCATGCGGTGCCATGCCATTCCATGCCATTCCATGACATTCCATGCCATTCAATGCCGGTGCCATGCCATTCCATGCGGTGCCATGCCATTCCATGCCATTCCATGCCATTCCATGCCATTCCATGCCATTCCATGCCATTCCATGCCATTCCATGCTATTCCATGCCATTCCATGCCATTCCATGCCATTCCATGCCATTCCATGCCATTCCATGCCATTCCATGCACTTCCATGCCATTCCATGCCATTCCATGCCATTCCATGCCATTCCATGCCATTCCATGCCATTCCATGCCATTCCATGCCGTGCCATGCCGTGCCATGCCGTGCCATGCCGTGCCATGCCGGTGCCATGCCGGTGCCATGCCGTGCCATGCCGGTGCCATGCCGTGCCATGCCGGTGCCATGCCGTGCCATGCCGGTGCCATGCCGTGCCATGCCGGTGCCATGCCGTGCCATGCCGTGCCATGCCATTCCATGCCATTCCATGCCATTCCATGCCATTCCATGCCATTCCATGCCATTCCATGTCATTCCATGCCATTCCATGCCATTCCATGCCATTCCATGCCATTCCATGCCATTCCGTGCCATTCCGTGCCATTCCATGCCATTCCGTGCCATTCCATGCCATTCCATGCCATTCCATGCCATTCCATGCCATTCCATGCCATTCCATGCCATTCCATGCCATTCCATGCCATTCCATGCCATTCCATGCCATTCCATGCCGTGCCATGCCGGTGCCATGCCGTGCCATGCCGGTGCCATGCCGTGCCATGCCGGTGCCATGCCGTGCCATGCCGGTGCCATGCCGTGCCATGCCGGTGCCATGCCGTGCCATGCCGGTGCCATGCCGTGCCATGCCGGTGCCATGCCGTGCCATGCCGGTGCCATGCCGTGCCATGCCGGTGCCATGCCGTGCCATGCCGGTGCCATGCCGTGCCATGCCGGTGCCATGCCGTGCCATGCCGGTGCCATGCCGTGCCATGCCGTTGCCATGCCGTGCCATGCCGGTGCCATGCCGTGCCATGCCGGTGCCATGCCGTGCCATGCCGTGCCATGCCGGTGCCATGCCGGTGCCATGCCGTGCCATGCCGTGCCATGCCATTCCAAGCCATTCCATGCCATTCCATGCCATTCCATGCATTTCCATGCCATTCCATGCATTTCCATGCCATTCCATGCCATTCCATGTCATTCCATGCCATTCCATGCCATTCCATGCCATTCCATGCCATTCCATGCCATTCCATGCCATTCCATGCCATTCCATGCCATTCCATGCCATTCCATGCCGGTGCCATGCCGTGCCATGCCGGTGCCATGCCGGTGCCATGCCGTGCCATGCCGGTGCCATGCCGTGCCATGCCGGTGCCATGCCGTGCCATGCCGGTGCCATGCCGTGCCATGCCGGTGCCATGCCGTGCCATGCCGGTGCCATGCCGTGCCATGCGGTGCCATGCCATTCCATGCCATTCCATGCCATTCCATGCCATTCAATGCCGGTGCCATGCCGTGCCATGCCATTCCATGCCATTCCATGCCATTCCATGCCATTCCATGCCATTCCATGCCATTCCATGCCATTCCATGCCATTCCATGCCATTCCATGCCATTCCATGCCATTCCATGCCATTCCATGCCATTCCATGCCATTCCATGCCATTCCATGCCATTCCATGCCATTCCATGCCATTCCATGCCATTCCATGCCATTCCATGCCATTCCATGCCATTCCATGCCGTGCCATGCCGGTGCCATGCCGGTGCCATGCCGTGCCATGCCGGTGCCATGCCGGTGCCATGCCGTGCCATGCCGGTGCCATGCCGTGCCATGCCGGTGCAATGACGTGCCATGCCGGTGCCATGCCGTGCCATGCCGGTGCCATGCCGTGCCATGCCGGTGCCATGCCGTGCCATGCCGGTGCCATGCCGTGCCATGCCGGTGCCATGCCGTGCCAGGCCATTCCATGCCGTGCCATGCCGTGCCATGCCATTCCATGCCATTCCATGCCATTCCATGTCATTCCATGCCATTCCATGCCATTCCATGCCATTCCATGCCATTCCATGCCATTCCATGCCATTCCATGCCATTCCATGCCATTCCATGCCATTCCATGCCATTCCATGCCATTCCATGCCATTCCATGCCATTCCATGCCATTCCATGCCATTCCATGCCATTCCATGCCATTCCATGCCATTCCATGCCATTCCATGCCATTCCATGCCATTCCATGCCATTCCATGCCATTCCATGCCATTCCATGCCATTCCATGCCATTCCATGCCATTCCATGCCATTCAATGCCATTCAATGCCATTCCATGCCGTGCCATGCCGTGCCATGCCGTGCCATGCCGGTGCCATGCCGTGCCATGCCGGTGCCATGCCGTGCCATGCCGGTGCCATGCCGTGCCATGCCGTGCCATGCCGGTGCCATGACGTGCCATGCCGGTGCCATGCCGTGCCATGCCGGTGCCATGCCGGTGCCATGCCGGTGCCATGCCGGTGCCATGCCGTGCCATGCCGTGCCATGCCGGTGCCATGCCGTGCCATGCCGGTGCCATGCCGGTGCCATGCCGTGCCATGCCGTGCCATGCCGTGCCATGCCGTGCCATGCCGTGCCATGCCGTGCCATGCGGTGCCATGCCATTCCATGCCATTCCATGCCATTCCATGCCATTCAATGCCGTGCCATGCCGTGCCATGCCGGTGCCATGCCGTGCCATGCCGGTGCCATGCCGTGCCATGCCGGTGCCATGCCGTGCCATGCCGTGCCATGCCGGTGGCATGCCGTGCCATGCCGGTGCCATGCCGTGCCATGCCGGTGCCATGCCGTGCCATGCCGGTGCCATGCCGTGCCATGCCGGTGCCATGCCGTGCCATGCCGGTGCCATGCCGTGCCATGCCGGTGCCATGCCGTGCCATGCCGGTGCCATGCCGTGCCATGCCGGTGCCATGCCGTGCCATGCCGGTGCCATGCCGTGCCATGCCGGTGCCATGCCATTCCATGCCATTCCATGCCATTCCATGCCATTCCATGCCATTCCATGCCATTCCATGCCATTCCATGCCATTCCATGCCATTCCATGCCGGTTCCATGCCGTGCCATGCCGGTGCCATGCCGTGCCATGCCGGTGCCATGCCGTGCCATGCCGGTGCCATGCCGTGCCATGCCGGTGCCATGCCGTGCCATGCCGGTGCCATGCCGTGCCATGCCGGTGCCATGCCGTGCCATGCCGGTGCCATGCCGTGCCATGCCGGTGCCATGCCGGTGCCATGCCGGTGCCATGCCGTGCCATGCCGGTGCCATGCCGTGCCATGCCGGTGCCATGCCGTGCCATGCCGGTGCCATGCCGTGCCATGCCGTGCCATGCCGTGCCATGCCGGTGCCATGCCGTGCCATGCCGGTGCCATGCCGTGCCATGCCGGTGCCATGACGTGCCATGCCGGTGCCATGCCGGTGCCATGCCGGTGCCATGCCGGTGCCATGCCGTGCCATGCCGTGCCATGCCGGTGCCATGCCGTGCCATGCCGGTGCCATGCCGTGCCATGCCGGTGCCATGCCGTGCCATGCGGTGCCATGCCATTCCATGCCATTCCATGCCATTCCATGCCATTCCATGCCATTCCATGCCATTCAATGCCGGTGCCATGCCGTGCCATGCCATTCCATGCCATTCCATGCCATTCCATGCCATTCCATGCCATTCCATGCCATTCCATGCCATTCCATGCCATTCCATGCCATTCCATGCCATTCCATGCCATTCCATGCCATTCCATGCCATTCCATGCCATTCCATGCCATTCCATGCCATTCCATGCCATTCCATGCCATTCCATGCCATTCCATGCCATTCCATGCCATTCCATGCCATTCCATGCCATTCCATGCCATTCCATGCCATTCCATGCCATTCCATGCCATTCCATGCCATTCCATGCCATTCCATGCCATTCCATGCCATTCCATGCCATTCCATGCCATTCCATGCCATTCCATGCCATTCCATGCCATTCCATGCCATTCCATGCCATTCCATGCCATTCCATGCCATTCCATGCCATTCCATGCCATTCCATGCCATTCCATGCCGGTGCCATGCCGTGCCATGCCGGTGCCATGCCGTGCCATGCCGGTGCCATGCCGTGCCATGCCGGTGCAATGACGTGCCATGCCGGTGCCATGCCGTGCCATGCCGGTGCCATGCCGTGCCATGCCGGTGCCATGCCGTGCCATGCCGGTGCCATGCCGTGCCATGCCGTGCCATGCCGGTGCCATGCCGTGCCATGCCGGTGCCATGCCGTGCCATGCCGGTGCCATGCCGTGCCATGCCGTGCCATGCCGTGCCATGCCGGTGCCATGACGTGCCATGCCGGTGCCATGCCGTGCCATGCCGGTGCCATGCCGGTGCCATGCCGGTGCCATGCCGGTGCCATGCCGTGCCATGCCGTGCCATGCCGGTGCCATGCCGTGCCATGCCGGTGCCATGCCGGTGCCATGCCGTGCCATGCCGTGCCATGCCGTGCCATGCCGTGCCATGCCGTGCCATGCGGTGCCATGCCATTCCATGCCATTCCATGCCATTCCATGCCATTCAATGCCGTGCCATGCCGTGCCATGCCGGTGCCATGCCGTGCCATGCCGGTGCCATGCCGTGCCATGCCGGTGCCATGCCGTGCCATGCCGGTGCCATGCCGTGCCATGCCGGTGCCATGCCGTGCCATGCCGTGCCATGCCGGTGGCATGCCGTGCCATGCCGGTGCCATGCCGTGCCATGCCGGTGGCATGCCGTGCCATGCCGGTGCCATGCCGTGCCATGCCGGTGCCATGCCGTGCCATGCCGGTGCCATGCCGTGCCATGCCGGTGCCATGCCGTGCCATGCCGGTGCCATGCCGTGCCATGCCGGTGCCATGCCGTGCCATGCCGGTGCCATGCCGTGCCATGCCGGTGCCATGCCGTGCCATGCCGGTGCCATGCCGTGCCATGCCGGTGCCATGCCATTCCATGCCATTCCATGCCATTCCATGCCATTCCATGCCATTCCATGCCATTCCATGCCATTCCATGCCATTCCATGCCATTCCATGCCATTCCATGCCATTCCATGCCATTCCATGCCATTCCATGCCATTCCATGCCATTCCATGCCATTCCATGCCATTCCATGCCATTCCATGCCATTCCATGCCATTCCATGCCATTCCATGCCATTCCATGCCATTCCATGCCATTCCATGCCATTCCATGCCATTCCATGCCATTCCATGCCATTCCATGCCATTCCATGCCATTCCATGCCATTCCATGCCATTCCATGCCATTCCATGCCATTCCATGCCATTCCATGCCATTCCATGCCATTCCATGCCATTCCATGCCATTCCATGCCATTCCATGCCATTCCATGCCATTCCATGCCATTCCATGCCATTCCATGCCATTCCATGCCATTCCATGCCATTCCATGCCATTCCATGCCATTCCATGCCATTCCATGCCATTCCATGCCATTCCATGCCATTCCATGCCATTCCATGCCATTCCATGCCATTCCATGCCATTCCATGCCATTCCATGCCATTCCATGCCATTCCATGCCATTCCATGCCATTCCATGCCATTCCATGCCATTCCATGCCGTGCCATGCCGTGCCATGCCGTGCCATGCCGGTGCCATGCCGGTGCCATGCCGGTGCCATGCCGTGCCATGCCGGTGCCATGCCGTGCCATGCCGTGCCATGCCGTGCCATGCCGGTGCCATGCCGGTGCCATGCCGGTGCCATGCCGTGCCATGCCGGTGCCATGCCGTGCCATGTCGGTGCCATGCCGTGCCATGCCGGTGCCATGCCGTGCCATGCCGGTGCCATGCCGTGCCATGCCGGTGCCATGCCGTGCCATGCCGGTGCCATGCCGGTGCCATGCCATTCCATGCCATTCCATGCTATTCCATGCCATTCCATGCCATTCCATGCCATTCCATGCCATTCCATGCCATTCCATGCCATTCCATGCCATTCCATGCCATTCCATGCCATTCCATGCCATTCCATGCCATTCCATGCCATTCCATGCCATTCCATGCCATTCCATGCCATTCCATGCCATTCCATGCCATTCCATGCCATTCCATGCCATTCCATGCCATTCCATGCCATTCCATGCCATTCCATGCCATTCCATGCCATTCCATGCCATTCCATGCCATTCCATGCCATTCCATGCCATTCCATGCCATTCCATGCCATTCCATGCCATTCCATGCCATTCCATGCCATTCCATGCCATTCCATGCCATTCCATGCCATTCCATGCCATTCCATGCCATTCCATGCCATTCCATGCCATTCCATGCCATTCCATGCCATTCCATGCCGGTGCCATGCCGTGCCATGCCGGTGCCATGCCGTGCCATGCCGGTGCCATGCCGTGCCATGCCGGTGCCATGCCGTGCCATGCCGTTGCCATGCCGTGCCATGCCGGTGCCATGCCGTGCCATGCCGGTGCCATGCCGTGCCATGCCGGTGCCATGCCGTGCCATGCCGTGCCATGCCGGTGCCATGCCGGTGCCATGCCGTGCCATGCCGTGCCATGCCATTCCAAGCCATTCCATGCCATTCCATGCCATTCCATGCCATTCCATGCATTTCCATGCCATTCCATGCATTTCCATGCCATTCCATGCCATTCCATGTCATTCCATGCCATTCCATGCCATTCCATGCCATTCCATGCCATTCCATGCCATTCCATGCCATTCCATGCCATTCCATGCCATTCCATGCCATTCCATGCCGGTGCCATGCCGTGCCATGCCGGTGCCATGCCGTGCCATGCCGGTGCCATGCCGTGCCATGCCGGTGCCATGCCGTGCCATGCCGGTGCCATGCCGTGCCATGCCGTGCCATGCCGGTGCCATGCCGTGCCATGCCGGTGCCATGCCGTGCCATGCGGTGCCATGCCATTCCATGCCATTCCATGCCATTCCATGCCATTCCATGCCATTCAATGCCGGTGCCATGCCGTGCCATGCCATTCCATGCCATTCCATGCCATTCCATGCCATTCCATGCCATTCCATGCCATTCCATGCCATTCCATGCCATTCCATGCCATTCCATGCCATTCCATGCCATTCCATGCCATTCCATGCCATTCCATGCCATTCCATGCCATTCCATGCCATTCCATGCCATTCCATGCCATTCCATGCCATTCCATGCCATTCCATGCCATTCCATGCCATTCCATGCCATTCCATGCCATTCCATGCCATTCCATGCCATTCCATGCCATTCCATGCCATTCCATGCCATTCCATGCCATTCCATGCCATTCCATGCCATTCCATGCCATTCCATGCCATTCCATGCCATTCCATGCCATTCCATGCCGTGCCATGCCGGTGCCATGCCGGTGCCATGCCGTGCCATGCCGGTGCCATGCCGTGCCATGCCGGTGCCATGCCGTGCCATGCCGGTGCAATGACGTGCCATGCCGGTGCCATGCCGGTGCCATGCCGTGCCATGCCGTGCCATGCCGGTGCCATGCCGTGCCATGCCGGTGCCATGCCGTGCCAGGCCATTCCATGCCGTGCCATGCCGTGCCATGCCATTCCATGCCATTCCATGCCATTCCATGCCATTCCATGTCATTCCATGCCATTCCATGCCATTCCATGCCATTCCATGCCATTCCATGCCATTCCATGCCATTCCATGCCATTCCATGCCATTCCATGCCATTCCATGCCATTCCATGCCATTCCATGCCATTCCATGCCATTCCATGCCATTCAATGCCATTCCATGCCGTGCCATGCCGTGCCATGCCGTGCCATGCCGGTGCCATGCCGTGCCATGCCGGTGCCATGCCGTGCCATGCCGTGCCATGCCGGTGCCATGCCGTGCCATGCCGTGCCATGCCGGTGCCATGACGTGCCATGCCGGTGCCATGCCGTGCCATGCCGGTGCCATGCCGGTGCCATGCCGGTGCCATGCCGGTGCCATGCCGTGCCATGCCGTGCCATGCCGGTGCCATGCCGTGCCATGCCGGTGCCATGCCGGTGCCATGCCGTGCCATGCCGTGCCATGCCGTGCCATGCGGTGCCATGCCATTCCATGCCATTCCATGCCATTCCATGCCATTCCATGCCATTCCATGCCATTCAATGCCGTGCCATGCCGTGCCATGCCGGTGCCATGCCGTGCCATGCCGGTGCCATGCCGTGCCATGCCGGTGCCATGCCGTGCCATGCCGGTGCCATGCCGTGCCATGCCGGTGCCATGCCGGTGCCATGCCGTGCCATGCCGGTGCCATGCCGTGCCATGCCGGTGCCATGCCGTGCCATGCCGGTGCCATGCCGTGCCATGCCGGTGCCATGCCGTGCCATGCCGGTGCCATGCCGTGCCATGCCGGTGCCATGCCGTGCCATGCCGCTGCCATGCCGTGCCATGCCGGTGCCATGCCGTGCCATGCCGGTGCCATGCCGTGCCATGCCGGTGCCATGCCGTGCCATGCCGGTGCCATGCCGTGCCATGCCGGTGCCATGCCGTGCCATGCCGGTGCCATGCCGTGCCATGCCGGTGCCATGCCGTGCCATGCCGGTGCCATGCCGTGCCATGCCGGTGCCATGCCGTGCCATGCCGGTGCCATGCCATTCCATGCCATTCCATGCCATTCCATGCCATTCCATGCCATTCCATGCCATTCCATGCCGGTGCCATGCCGTGCCATGCCGGTGCCATGCCGTGCCATGCCGGTGCCATGCCGTGCCATGCCGGTGCCATGCCGTGCCATGCCGGTGCCATGCCGTGCCATGCCGGTGCCATGCCGTGCCATGCCGGTGCCATGCCGTGCCATGCCGGTGCCATGCCGTGCCATGCCGGTGCCATGCCGTGCCATGCCGGTGCCATGCCGGTGCCATGCCGTGCCATGCCGTGCCATGCCGGTGCCATGCCGTGCCATGCCGGTGCCATGCCGTGCCATGCCGGTGCCATGCCGTGCCATGCCGGTGCCATGCCGTGCCATGCCGGTGCCATGCCGTGCCATGCCGTGCCATGCCGTGCCATGCCGGTGCCATGCCGTGCCATGCCGGTGCCATGCCGTGCCATGCCGGTGCCATGACGTGCCATGCCGGTGCCATGCCGGTGCCATGCCATTCCATGCCATTCCATGCTATTCCATGCCATTCCATGCCATTCCATGCCATTCCATGCCATTCCATGCCATTCCATGCCATTCCATGCCATTCCATGCCATTCCATGCCATTCCATGCCATTCCATGCCATTCCATGCCGGTGCCATGCCGTGCCATGCCGGTGCCATGCCGGTGCCATGCCGTGCCATGCCGGTGCCATGCCGTGCCATGCCGGTGCCATGCCGTGCCATGCCGGTGCCATGCCGTGCCATGCCGGTGCCATGCCGTGCCATGCCGGTGCCATGCCGTGCCATGCGGTGCCATGCCATTCCATGCCATTCCATGCCATTCCATGCCATTCAATGCCGGTGCCATGCCGTGCCATGCCATTCCATGCCATTCCATGCCATTCCATGCCATTCCATGCCATTCCATGCCATTCCATGCCATTCCATGCCATTCCATGCCATTCCATGCCATTCCATGCCATTCCATGCCATTCCATGCATTTCCATGCCATTCCATGCCATTCCATGTCATTCCATGCCATTCCATGCCATTCCATGCCATTCCATGCCATTCCATGCCATTCCATGCCATTCCATGCCATTCCATGCCGGTGCCATGCCGTGCCATGCCGGTGCCATGCCGTGCCATGCCGGTGCCATGCCGTGCCATGCCGGTGCCATGCCGTGCCATGCCGGTGCCATGCCGTGCCATGCCGGTGCCATGCCGTGCCATGCGGTGCCATGCCATTCCATGCCATTCCATGCCATTCCATGCCATTCAATGACGGTGCCATGCCATTCAATGACGGTGCCATGCCGTGCCATGCCATTCCATGCCATTCCATGACATTCCATGCCATTCCATGCCATTCCATGCCATTCCATGCCATTCCATGCCATTCCATGCCATTCCATGCCATTCCATGCCATTCCATGCCATTCCATGCCATTCCATGCCATTCCATGCCATTCCATGCCATTCCATGCCATTCCATGCCATTCCATGCCATTCCATGCCATTCCATGCCATTCCATGCCATTCCATGCCATTCCATGCCATTCCATGCCATTCCATGCCATTCCATGCCATTCCATGCCATTCCATGCCATTCCATGCCATTCCATGCCATTCCATGCCATTCCATGCCATTCCATGCCATTCAATGCCATTCCATGCCGTGCCATGCCGTGCCATGCCGTGCCATGCCGGTGCCATGCCGTGCCATGCCGTGCCGTGCCGGTGCCATGCCGTGCCATGCCGGTGCCATGCCGTGCCATGCCGGTGCCATGCCGTGCCATGCCGGTGCCATGCCGTGCCATGCCGGTGCCATGCCGTGCCATGCCGGTGCCATGCCGTGCCATGCCGGTGCCATGCCGTGCCATGCCGGTGCCATGCCGTGCCATGCCGGTGCCATGCCGTGCCATGCCGGTGCCATGCCGTGCCATGCCGGTGCCATGCCGTGCCATGCCGTGCCATGCCATTCCATGCCATTCCATGCCATTCCATGCCATTCCATGCCATTCAATGCCATTCCATGCCGTGCCATGCCGGTGCCATGCCGTGCCATGCCGGTGCCATGCCGTGCCATGCCGGTGCCATGCCGTGCCATGCCGGTGCCATGCCGTGCCATGCCGGTGCCATGCCGTGCCATGCCGGTGCCATGCCGGTGCCATGCCGTGCCATGCCGGTGCCATGCCGGTGCCATGCCGTGCCATGCCGGTGCCATGCCGGTGCCATGCCGTGCCATGCCGTGCCATGCCGCGCCATGCGGTGCCATGCCATTCCATGCCATTCCATGCCATTCCATGCCATTCAATGCCGTGCCATGCCGTGCCATGCCGGTGCCATGCCGTGCCATGCCGTGCCATGCCGGTGCCATGCCGTGCCATGCCGGTGCCATGCCGTGCCATGCCGGTGCCATGCCGTGCCATGCCGGTGCCATGCCGTGCCATGCCGGTGCCATGCCGTGCCATGCCGGTGCCATGCCGTGCCATGCCGGTGCCATGCCGTGCCATGCCGGTGCCATGCCGGTGCCATGCCGGTGCCATGCCGTGCCATGCCGTGCCATGCCGTGCCATGCCGGTGCCATGCCGGTGCCATGCCGTGCCATGCCGGTGCCATGCCGTGCCATGCCGGTGCCATGCCGTGCCATGCCGGTGCCATGCCGTGCCATGCCGGTGCCATGCCGTGCCATGCCGTGCCATGCCATTCCATGCCATTCCATGCCATTCCATGCCATTCCATGCCATTCCATGCCATTCCATGTCATTCCATGCCATTCCATGCCATTCCATGCCATTCCATGCCATTCCATGCCATTCCGTGCCATTCCGTGCCATTCCATGCCATTCCGTGCCATTCCATGCCATTCCATGCCATTCCATGCCATTCCATGCCATTCCATGCCATTCCATGCCATTCCATGCCATTCCATGCCATTCCATGCCATTCCATGCCGTGCCATGCCGGTGCCATGCCGTGCCATGCCGGTGCCATGCCGTGCCATGCCGGTGCCATGCCGTGCCATGCCGGTGCCATGCCGTGCCATGCCGGTGCCATGCCGTGCCATGCCGGTGCCATGCCGTGCCATGCCGGTGCCATGCCGTGCCATGCCGGTGCCATGCCGTGCCATGCCGGTGCCATGCCGTGCCATGCCGGTGCCATGCCGTGCCATGCCGGTGCCATGCCGTGCCATGCCGGTGCCATGCCGTGCCATGCCGTTGCCATGCCGTGCCATGCCGTGCCATGCCGGTGCCATGCCGTGCCATGCCGGTGCCATGCCGTGCCATGCCGTGCCATGCCGGTGCCATGCCGGTGCCATGCCGTGCCATGCCGTGCCATGCCATTCCAAGCCATTCCATGCCATTCCATGCCATTCCATGCATTTCCATGCCATTCCATGCATTTCCATGCCATTCCATGCCATTCCATGTCATTCCATGCCATTCCATGCCATTCCATGCCATTCCATGCCATTCCATGCCATTCCATGCCATTCCATGCCATTCCATGCCATTCCATGCCATTCCATGCCATTCCATGCCGGTGCCATGCCGTGCCATGCCGGTGCCATGCCGGTGCCATGCCGTGCCATGCCGGTGCCATGCCGTGCCATGCCGGTGCCATGCCGTGCCATGCCGGTGCCATGCCGTGCCATGCCGGTGCCATGCCGTGCCATGCCGGTGCCATGCCGTGCCATGCGGTGCCATGCCATTCCATGCCATTCCATGCCATTCCATGCCATTCAATGCCGGTGCCATGCCGTGCCATGCCATTCCATGCCATTCCATGCCATTCCATGCCATTCCATGCCATTCCATGCCATTCCATGCCATTCCATGCCATTCCATGCCATTCCATGCCATTCCATGCCATTCCATGCCATTCCATGCCATTCCATGCCATTCCATGCCATTCCATGCCATTCCATGCCATTCCATGCCATTCCATGCCATTCCATGCCATTCCATGCCATTCCATGCCGTGCCATGCCGGTGCCATGCCGGTGCCATGCCGTGCCATGCCGGTGCCATGCCGGTGCCATGCCGTGCCATGCCGGTGCCATGCCGTGCCATGCCGGTGCAATGACGTGCCATGCCGGTGCCATGCCGTGCCATGCCGGTGCCATGCCGTGCCATGCCGGTGCCATGCCGTGCCATGCCGGTGCCATGCCGTGCCATGCCGGTGCCATGCCGTGCCAGGCCATTCCATGCCGTGCCATGCCGTGCCATGCCATTCCATGCCATTCCATGCCATTCCATGTCATTCCATGCCATTCCATGCCATTCCATGCCATTCCATGCCATTCCATGCCATTCCATGCCATTCCATGCCATTCCATGCCATTCCATGCCATTCCATGCCATTCCATGCCATTCCATGCCATTCCATGCCATTCCATGCCATTCCATGCCATTCCATGCCATTCCATGCCATTCCATGCCATTCCATGCCATTCCATGCCATTCCATGCCATTCCATGCCATTCCATGCCATTCCATGCCATTCCATGCCATTCAATGCCATTCCATGCCGTGCCATGCCGTGCCATGCCGTGCCATGCCGTGCCATGCCGGTGCCATGCCGTGCCATGCCGGTGCCATGCCGTGCCATGCCGGTGCCATGCCGTGCCATGCCGTGCCATGCCGGTGCCATGACGTGCCATGCCGGTGCCATGCCGTGCCATGCCGGTGCCATGCCGGTGCCATGCCGGTGCCATGCCGGTGCCATGCCGTGCCATGCCGTGCCATGCCGGTGCCATGCCGTGCCATGCCGGTGCCATGCCGGTGCCATGCCGTGCCATGCCGTGCCATGCCGTGCCATGCCGTGCCATGCCGTGCCATGCGGTGCCATGCCATTCCATGCCATTCCATGCCATTCCATGCCATTCAATGCCGTGCCATGCCGTGCCATGCCGGTGCCATGCCGTGCCATGCCGGTGCCATGCCGTGCCATGCCGGTGCCATGCCGTGCCATGCCGTGCCATGCCGGTGGCATGCCGTGCCATGCCGGTGCCATGCCGTGCCATGCCGGTGCCATGCCGTGCCATGCCGGTGCCATGCCGTGCCATGCCGGTGCCATGCCGTGCCATGCCGGTGCCATGCCGTGCCATGCCGGTGCCATGCCGTGCCATGCCGGTGCCATGCCGTGCCATGCCGGTGCCATGCCGTGCCATGCCGGTGCCATGCCGTGCCATGCCGGTGCCATGCCGTGCCATGCCGGTGCCATGCCATTCCATGCCATTCCATGCCATTCCATGCCATTCCATGCCATTCCATGCCATTCCATGCCATTCCATGCCATTCCATGCCGGTTCCATGCCGTGCCATGCCGGTGCCATGCCGTGCCATGCCGGTGCCATGCCGTGCCATGCCGGTGCCATGCCGTGCCATGCCGGTGCCATGCCGTGCCATGCCGGTGCCATGCCGTGCCATGCCGGTGCCATGCCGTGCCATGCCGGTGCCATGCCGGTGCCATGCCGGTGCCATGCCGTGCCATGCCGGTGCCATGCCGTGCCATGCCGGTGCCATGCCGTGCCATGCCGGTGCCATGCCGTGCCATGCCGTGCCATGCCGTGCCATGCCGGTGCCATGCCGTGCCATGCCGGTGCCATGCCGTGCCATGCCGGTGCCATGACGTGCCATGCCGGTGCCATGCCGGTGCCATGCCGGTGCCATGCCGGTGCCATGCCGGTGCCATGCCGGTGCCATGCCGTGCCATGCCGTGCCATGCCGGTGCCATGCCGTGCCATGCCGGTGCCATGCCGTGCCATGCCGGTGCCATGCCATTCCATGCCATTCCATGCCATTCCATGCCATTCAATGCCGGTGCCATGCCGTGCCATGCCATTCCATGCCATTCCATGCCATTCCATGCCATTCCATGCCATTCCATGCCATTCCATGCCATTCCATGCCATTCCATGCCATTCCATGCCATTCCATGCCATTCCATGCCATTCCATGCCATTCCATGCCATTCCATGCCATTCCATGCCATTCCATGCCATTCCATGCCATTCCATGCCATTCCATGCCATTCCATGCCATTCCATGCCATTCCATGCCATTCCATGCCATTCCATGCCATTCCATGCCATTCCATGCCATTCCATGCCATTCCATGCCATTCCATGCCATTCCATGCCATTCCATGCCATTCCATGCCATTCCATGCCATTCCATGCCATTCCATGCCATTCCATGCCATTCCATGCCATTCCATGCCATTCCATGCCATTCCATGCCATTCCATGCCATTCCATGCCGTGCCATGCCGGTGCCATGCCGGTGCCATGCCGTGCCATGCCGGTGCCATGCCGTGCCATGCCGGTGCCATGCCGTGCCATGCCGGTGCAATGACGTGCCATGCCGGTGCCATGCCGTGCCATGCCGGTGCCATGCCGTGCCATGCCGGTGCCATGCCGTGCCATGCCGGTGCCATGCCGTGCCATGCCGTGCCATGCCGGTGCCATGCCGTGCCATGCCGGTGCCATGCCGTGCCATGCCGGTGCCATGCCGTGCCATGCCGTGCCATGCCGGTGCCATGACGTGCCATGCCGGTGCCATGCCGTGCCATGCCGGTGCCATGCCGGTGCCATGCCGGTGCCATGCCGGTGCCATGCCGGTGCCATGCCGTGCCATGCCGTGCCATGCCGGTGCCATGCCGTGCCATGCCGGTGCCATGCCGGTGCCATGCCGTGCCATGCCGTGCCATGCCGTGCCATGCCGTGCCATGCGGTGCCATGCCATTCCATGCCATTCCATGCCATTCCATGCCATTCAATGCCGTGCCATGCCGTGCCATGCCGGTGCCATGCCGTGCCATGCCGGTGCCATGCCGTGCCATGCCGGTGCCATGCCGTGCCATGCCGTGCCATGCCGGTGGCATGCCGTGCCATGCCGGTGCCATGCCGTGCCATGCCGGTGCCATGCCGTGCCATGCCGGTGCCATGCCGTGCCATGCCGGTGCCATGCCGTGCCATGCCGGTGCCATGCCGTGCCATGCCGGTGCCATGCCGTGCCATGCCGGTGCCATGCCGTGCCATGCCGGTGCCATGCCGTGCCATGCCGGTGCCATGCCGTGCCATGCCGGTGCCATGCCATTCCATGCCATTCCATGCCATTCCATGCCATTCCATGCCATTCCATGCCATTCCATGCCATTCCATGCCATGCCGTGCCATGCCGGTGCAATGACGTGCCATGCCGGTGCCATGCCGTGCCATGCCGGTGCCATGCCGTGCCATGCCGGTGCCATGCCGTGCCATGCCGTGCCATGCCGGTGCCATGCCGTGCCATGCCGGTGCCATGCCGTGCCATGCCGTGCCATGCCGGTGCCATGCCGTGCCATGCCGTGCCATGCCATTCCAAGCCATTCCATGCCATTCCATGCCATTCCATGCATTTCCATGCCATTTCATGCATTTCCATGCATTTCCATGCCATTCCATGCATTTCCATGCCATTCCATGCCATTCCATGTCATTCCATGCCATTCCATGCCATTCCATGCCATTCCATGCCATTCCATGCCATTCCATGCCATTTCATGCCATTCCATGCCATTCCATGCCATTCCATGCCATTCCATGCCATTCCATGCCATTCCATGCCATTCCATGCCATTCCATGCCATTCCATGCCGGTGCCATGCCGTGCCATGCCGGTGCCATGCCGTGCCATGCCGGTGCCATGCCGTGCCATGCCGGTGCCATGCCGTGCCATGCCGGTGCCATGCCGTGCCATGCCGTGCCATGCCGGTGCCATGCCGTGCCATGCCGGTGCCATGCCGTGCCATGCCGTGCCATGCCGTGCCATGCCGGTGCCATGCCGGTGCCATGCCGTGCCATGCCGGTGCCATGCCGTGCCATGCCGGTGCCATGACGTGCCATGCCGTGCCATGCCGTGCCATGCCGGTGCCATGCCGTGCCATTCCGGTGCCATGCCGTGCCATGCCGGTGCCATGCCGTGCCATGCCGTGCCATGCCGTGCCATGCCGTGCCATGCCGGTGCCATGCCGTGCCATGCCGGTGCCATGCCGTGCCATGCCGGTGCCATGCCGTGCCATGCCGGTGCCATGCCGTGCCATGCCGGTGCCATGCCGTGCCATGCCGGTGCCATGCCGTGCCATGCCGGTGCCATGCCGTGCCATGCCGGTGCCATGCCGTGCCATGCCGGTGCCATGCCGTGCCATGCCGGTGCCATGCCGTGCCATGCCGGTGCCATGCCGTGCCATGCCGGTGCCATGCCGTGCCATGCCGGTGCCATGCCGTGCCATGCCGGTGCCATGCCGTGCCATGCCGGTGCCATGCCGTGCCATGCCGTTGCCATGCCGTGCCATGCCGGTGCCATGCCGTGCCATGCCGGTGCCATGCCGTGCCATGCCGGTGCCATGCCGTGCCATGCCGTGCCATGCCGGTGCCATGCCGGTGCCATGCCGTGCCATGCCGTGCCATGCCATTCCAAGCCATTCCATGCCATTCCATGCCATTCCATGCATTTCCATGCCATTCCATGCATTTCCATGCCATTCCATGCCATTCCATGTCATTCCATGCCATTCCATGCCATTCCATGCCATTCCATGCCATTCCATGCCATTCCATGCCATTCCATGCCATTCCATGCCGGTGCCATGCCGTGCCATGCCGGTGCCATGCCGTGCCATGCCGGTGCCATGCCGTGCCATGCCGGTGCCATGCCGTGCCATGCGGTGCCATGCCATTCCATGCCATTCCATGCCATTCCATGCCATTCCATGCCATTCAATGCCGGTGCCATGCCATTCCATGCCATTCCATGCCATTCCATGCCATTCCATGCCATTCCATGCCATTCCATGCCATTCCATGCCATTCCATGCCATTCCATGCCATTCCATGCCATTCCATGCCATTCCATGCCATTCCATGCCATTCCATGCCATTCCATGCCATTCCATGCCATTCCATGCCATTCCATGCCATTCCATGCCATTCCATGCCATTCCATGCCATTCCATGCCATTCCATGCCATTCCATGCCATTCCATGCCATTCCATGCCATTCCATGCCATTCCATGCCATTCCATGCCATTCCATGCCATTCCATGCCATTCCATGCCATTCCATGCCATTCCATGCCATTCCATGCCATTCCATGCCATTCCATGCCATTCCATGCCATTCCATGCCATTCCATGCCATTCCATGCCATTCCATGCCATTCCATGCCATTCCATGCCGTGCCATGCCGGTGCCATGCCGGTGCCATGCCGTGCCATGCCGGTGCCATGCCGTGCCATGCCGGTGCCATGCCGTGCCATGCCGGTGCAATGACGTGCCATGCCGGTGCCATGCCGTGCCATGCCGGTGCCATGCCGTGCCATGCCGGTGCCATGCCGTGCCATGCCGGTGCCATGCCGTGCCATGCCGTGCCATGCCGGTGCCATGCCGTGCCATGCCGGTGCCATGCCGTGCCAGGCCATTCCATGCCGTGCCATGCCGTGCCATGCCATTCCATGCCATTCCATGCCATTCCATGCCATTCCATGTCATTCCATGCCATTCCATGCCATTCCATGCCATTCCATGCCATTCCATGCCATTCCATGCCATTCCATGCCATTCCATGCCATTCCATGCCATTCCATGCCATTCAATGCCATTCCATGCCGTGCCATGCCGTGCCATGCCGTGCCATGCCGGTGCCATGCCGTGCCATGCCGGTGCCATGCCGTGCCATGCCGGTGCCATGCCGTGCCATGCCGTGCCATGCCGGTGCCATGACGTGCCATGCCGGTGCCATGCCGTGCCATGCCGGTGCCATGCCGGTGCCATGCCGGTGCCATGCCGGTGCCATGCCGTGCCATGCCGTGCCATGCCGGTGCCATGCCGTGCCATGCCGGTGCCATGCCGGTGCCATGCCGTGCCATGCCGTGCCATGCCGTGCCATGCGGTGCCATGCCATTCCATGCCATTCAATGCCGTGCCATGCCGTGCCATGCCGGTGCCATGCCGTGCCATGCCGGTGCCATGCCGTGCCATGCCGGTGCCATGCCGTGCCATGCCGTGCCATGCCGGTGCCATGCCGTGCCATGCCGGTGCCATGCCGTGCCATGCCGGTGCCATGCCGTGCCATGCCGGTGCCATGCCGTGCCATGCCGGTGCCATGCCGTGCCATGCCGGTGCCATGCCGTGCCATGCCGGTGCCATGCCGTGCCATGCCGGTGCCATGCCGTGCCATGCCGGTGCCATGCCGTGCCATGCCGGTGCCATGCCGTGCCATGCCGGTGCCATGCCGTGCCATGCCGGTGCCATGCCATTCCATGCCATTCCATGCCATTCCATGCCATTCCATGCCATTCCATGCCATTCCATGCCGGTGCCATGCCGTGCCATGCCGGTGCCATGCCATTCCATGCCGGTGCCATGCCGTGCCATGCCGGTGCCATGCCGTGCCATGCCGGTGCCATGCCGTGCCATGCCGGTGCCATGCCGTGCCATGCCGGTGCCATGCCGTGCCATGCCGGTGCCATGCCGTGCCATGCCGGTGCCATGCCGTGCCATGCCGGTGCCATGCCGTGCCATGCCGGTGCCATGCCGTGCCATGCCGTGCCATGCCGTGCCATGCCGGTGCCATGCCGTGCCATGCCGGTGCCATGCCGTGCCATGCCGGTGCCATGACGTGCCATGCCGGTGCCATGCCGGTGCCATGCCATTCCATGCAATTCCATGCTATTCCATGCCATTCCATGCCATTCCATGCCATTCCATGCCATTCCATGCCATTCCATGCCATTCCATGCCATTCCATGCCATTCCATGCCATTCCATGCCATTCCATGCCATTCCATGCCATTCCATGCCATTCCATGCCATTCCATGCCATTCCATGCCATTCCATGCCATTCCATGCCATTCCATGCCATTCCATGCCATTCCATGCCATTCCATGCCATTCCATGCCATTCCATGCCATTCCATGCCATTCCATGCCATTCCATGCCATTCCATGCCATTCCATGCCATTCCATGCCATTCCATGCCATTCCATGCCATTCCATGCCATTCCATGCCATTCCATGCCATTCCATGCCATTCCATGCCATTCCATGCCATTCCATGCCATTCCATGCCATTCCATGCCATTCCATGCCATTCCATGCCATTCCATGCCATTCCATGCCATTCCATGCCATTCCATGCCATTCCATGCCATTCCATGCCATTCCATGCCATTCCATGCCATTCCATGCCGTGCCATGCCGTGCCATGCCGTGCCATGCCGGTGCCATGCCGGTGCCATGCCGGTGCCATGCCGTGCCATGCCGGTGCCATGCCGTGCCATGCCGTGCCATGCCGTGCCATGCCGGTGCCATGCCGGTGCCATGCCGGTGCCATGCCGTGCCATGCCGGTGCCATGCCGTGCCATGTCGGTGCCATGCCGTGCCATGCCGGTGCCATGCCGTGCCATGCCGGTGCCATGCCGTGCCATGCCGGTGCCATGCCGTGCCATGCCGGTGCCATGCCGGTGCCATGCCATTCCATGCCATTCCATGCTATTCCATGCCATTCCATGCCATTCCATGCCATTCCATGCCATTCCATGCCATTCCATGCCATTCCATGCCATTCCATGCCATTCCATGCCATTCCATGCCATTCCATGCCATTCCATGCCATTCCATGCCATTCCATGCCATTCCATGCCATTCCATGCCATTCCATGCCATTCCATGCCATTCCATGCCATTCCATGCCATTCCATGCCATTCCATGCCATTCCATGCCATTCCATGCCATTCCATGCCATTCCATGCCATTCCATGCCATTCCATGCCATTCCATGCCATTCCATGCCATTCCATGCCATTCCATGCCATTCCATGCCATTCCATGCCATTCCATGCCATTCCATGCCATTCCATGCCATTCCATGCCATTCCATGCCATTCCATGCCATTCCATGCCATTCCATGCCATTCCATGCCATTCCATGCCATTCCATGCCATTCCATGCCATTCCATGCCATTCCATGCCATTCCATGCCGGTGCCATGCCGTGCCATGCCGGTGCCATGCCGTGCCATGCCGGTGCCATGCCGTGCCATGCCGGTGCCATGCCGTGCCATGCCGTTGCCATGCCGTGCCATGCCGGTGCCATGCCGTGCCATGCCGGTGCCATGCCGTGCCATGCCGGTGCCATGCCGTGCCATGCCGTGCCATGCCGGTGCCATGCCGGTGCCATGCCGTGCCATGCCGTGCCATGCCATTCCAAGCCATTCCATGCCATTCCATGCCATTCCATGCCATTCCATGCATTTCCATGCCATTCCATGCATTTCCATGCCATTCCATGCCATTCCATGTCATTCCATGCCATTCCATGCCATTCCATGCCATTCCATGCCATTCCATGCCATTCCATGCCATTCCATGCCATTCCATGCCGGTGCCATGCCGTGCCATGCCGGTGCCATGCCGTGCCATGCCGGTGCCATGCCGTGCCATGCCGGTGCCATGCCGTGCCATGCCGGTGCCATGCCGTGCCATGCCGGTGCCATGCCGTGCCATGCCGTGCCATGCCGGTGCCATGCCGTGCCATGCCGGTGCCATGCCGTGCCATGCGGTGCCATGCCATTCCATGCCATTCCATGCCATTCCATGCCATTCCATGCCATTCAATGCCGGTGCCATGCCGTGCCATGCCATTCCATGCCATTCCATGCCATTCCATGCCATTCCATGCCATTCCATGCCATTCCATGCCATTCCATGCCATTCCATGCCATTCCATGCCATTCCATGCCATTCCATGCCATTCCATGCCATTCCATGCCATTCCATGCCATTCCATGCCATTCCATGCCATTCCATGCCATTCCATGCCATTCCATGCCATTCCATGCCATTCCATGCCATTCCATGCCATTCCATGCCATTCCATGCCATTCCATGCCATTCCATGCCATTCCATGCCATTCCATGCCATTCCATGCCATTCCATGCCATTCCATGCCATTCCATGCCATTCCATGCCATTCCATGCCATTCCATGCCATTCCATGCCATTCCATGCCATTCCATGCCATTCCATGCCATTCCATGCCATTCCATGCCATTCCATGCCGTGCCATGCCGGTGCCATGCCGGTGCCATGCCGTGCCATGCCGGTGCCATGCCGTGCCATGCCGGTGCCATGCCGTGCCATGCCGGTGCAATGACGTGCCATGCCGGTGCCATGCCGGTGCCATGCCGTGCCATGCCGTGCCATGCCGGTGCCATGCCGTGCCATGCCGGTGCCATGCCGTGCCAGGCCATTCCATGCCGTGCCATGCCGTGCCATGCCATTCCATGCCATTCCATGCCATTCCATGCCATTCCATGTCATTCCATGCCATTCCATGCCATTCCATGCCATTCCATGCCATTCCATGCCATTCCATGCCATTCCATGCCATTCCATGCCATTCCATGCCATTCCATGCCATTCCATGCCATTCCATGCCATTCAATGCCATTCCATGCCGTGCCATGCCGTGCCATGCCGTGCCATGCCGGTGCCATGCCGTGCCATGCCGGTGCCATGCCGTGCCATGCCGTGCCATGCCGGTGCCATGCCGTGCCATGCCGTGCCATGCCGGTGCCATGACGTGCCATGCCGGTGCCATGCCGTGCCATGCCGGTGCCATGCCGGTGCCATGCCGGTGCCATGCCGGTGCCATGCCGTGCCATGCCGTGCCATGCCGGTGCCATGCCGTGCCATGCCGGTGCCATGCCGGTGCCATGCCGTGCCATGCCGTGCCATGCCGTGCCATGCGGTGCCATGCCATTCCATGCCATTCCATGCCATTCCATGCCATTCCATGCCATTCCATGCCATTCAATGCCGTGCCATGCCGTGCCATGCCGGTGCCATGCCGTGCCATGCCGGTGCCATGCCGTGCCATGCCGGTGCCATGCCGTGCCATGCCGGTGCCATGCCGGTGCCATGCCGTGCCATGCCGGTGCCATGCCGTGCCATGCCGGTGCCATGCCGTGCCATGCCGGTGCCATGCCGTGCCATGCCGGTGCCATGCCGTGCCATGCCGCTGCCATGCCGTGCCATGCCGGTGCCATGCCGTGCCATGCCGGTGCCATGCCGTGCCATGCCGGTGCCATGCCGTGCCATGCCGGTGCCATGCCGTGCCATGCCGGTGCCATGCCGTGCATGCCGGTGCCATGCCGTGCCATGCCGGTGCCATGCCGTGCCATGCCGGTGCCATGCCGTGCCATGCCGGTGCCATGCCGTGCCATGCCGGTGCCATGCCGTGCCATGCCGGTGCCATGCCATTCCATGCCATTCCATGCCATTCCATGCCATTCCATGCCATTCCATGCCATTCCATGCCATTCCATGCCATTCCATGCCGGTGCCATGCCGTGCCATGCCGGTGCCATGCCGTGCCATGCCGGTGCCATGCCGTGCCATGCCGGTGCCATGCCGTGCCATGCCGGTGCCATGCCGTGCCATGCCGGTGCCATGCCGTGCCATGCCGGTGCCATGCCGTGCCATGCCGGTGCCATGCCGTGCCATGCCGGTGCCATGCCGGTGCCATGCCGTGCCATGCCGTGCCATGCCGGTGCCATGCCGTGCCATGCCGGTGCCATGCCGTGCCATGCCGGTGCCATGCCGTGCCATGCCGGTGCCATGCCGTGCCATGCCGGTGCCATGCCGTGCCATGCCGTGCCATGCCGTGCCATGCCGGTGCCATGCCGTGCCATGCCGGTGCCATGCCGTGCCATGCCGGTGCCATGACGTGCCATGCCGGTGCCATGCCGGTGCCATGCCATTCCATGCCATTCCATGCTATTCCATGCCATTCCATGCCATTCCATGCCATTCCATGCCATTCCATGCCATTCCATGCCATTCCATGCCATTCCATGCCATTCCATGCCATTCCATGCCATTCCATGCCATCCCATGCCATTCCATGCCATTCCATGCCATTCCATGCCATTCCATGCCATTCCATGCCATTCCATGCCATTCCATGCCATTCCATGCCATTCCATGCCATTCCATGCCATTCCATGCCATTCCATGCCATTCCATGCCATTCCATGCCATTCCATGCCATTCCATGCCATTCCATGCCATTCCATGCCATTCCATGCCATTCCATGCCATTCCATGCCATTCCATGCCATTCCATGCCATTCCATGCCATTCCATGCCATTCCATGCCATTCCATGCCATTCCATGCCATTCCATGCCGTGCCATGCCGTGCCATGCCGGTGCCATGCCGGTGCCATGCCGGTGCCATGCCGGTGCCATGCCGTGCCATGCCGGTGCCATGCCGTGCCATGCCGGTGCCATGCCGGTGCCATGCCGGTGCCATGCCGTGCCATGCCGGTGCCATGCCGTGCCATGTCGGTGCCATGCCGTGCCATGCCGGTGCCATGCCGTGCCATGCCGGTGCCATGCCGTGCCATGCCGGTGCCATGCCGGTGCCATGCCGTGCCATGCCGGTGCCATGCCGTGCCATGCCGGTGCCATGCCGTGCCATGCCGGTGCCATGCCGTGCCATGCCGGTGCCATGCCGTGCCATGCCGGTGCCATGCCGTGCCATGCCGGTGCCATGCCGTGCCATGCCGGTGCCATGCCGTGCCATGCCGGTGCCATGCCGTGCCATGCCGGTGCCATGCCGTGCCATGCCGGTGCCATGCCGTGCCATGCCGGTGCCATGCCGTGCCATGCGGTGCCATGCCATTCCATGCCATTCCATGCCATTCCATGCCATTCCATGCCATTCAATGCCGGTGCCATGCCGTGCCATGCCATTCCATGCCATTCCATGCCATTCCATGCCATTCCATGCCATTCCATGCCATTCCATGCCATTCCATGCCATTCCATGCCATTCCATGCCATTCCATGCCATTCCATGCCATTCCATGCCATTCCATGCCATTCCATGCCATTCCATGCCATTCCATGCCATTCCATGCCATTCCATGCCATTCCATGCCATTCCATGCCATTCCATGCCATTCCATGCCATTCCATGCCATTCCATGCCATTCCATGCCATTCCATGCCATTCCATGCCATTCCATGCCATTCCATGCCATTCCATGCCATTCCATGCCATTCCATGCCATTCCATGCCATTCCATGCCGTGCCATGCCGGTGCCATGCCGGTGCCATGCCGTGCCATGCCGGTGCCATGCCGTGCCATGCCGGTGCCATGCCGTGCCATGCCGGTGCAATGACGTGCCATGCCGGTGCCATGCCGGTGCCATGCCGTGCCATGCCGTGCCATGCCGGTGCCATGCCGTGCCATGCCGGTGCCATGCCGTGCCAGGCCATTCCATGCCGTGCCATGCCGTGCCATGCCATTCCATGCCATTCCATGCCATTCCATGCCATTCCATGTCATTCCATGCCATTCCATGCCATTCCATGCCATTCCATGCCATTCCATGCCATTCCATGCCATTCCATGCCATTCCATGCCATTCCATGCCATTCCATGCCATTCCATGCCATTCCATGCCATTCAATGCCATTCCATGCCGTGCCATGCCGTGCCATGCCGTGCCATGCCGGTGCCATGCCGTGCCATGCCGGTGCCATGCCGTGCCATGCCGTGCCATGCCGGTGCCATGCCGTGCCATGCCGTGCCATGCCGGTGCCATGACGTGCCATGCCGGTGCCATGCCGTGCCATGCCGGTGCCATGCCGGTGCCATGCCGGTGCCATGCCGGTGCCATGCCGTGCCATGCCGTGCCATGCCGGTGCCATGCCGTGCCATGCCGGTGCCATGCCGGTGCCATGCCGTGCCATGCCGTGCCATGCCGTGCCATGCGGTGCCATGCCATTCCATGCCATTCCATGCCATTCCATGCCATTCCATGCCATTCCATGCCATTCAATGCCGTGCCATGCCGTGCCATGCCGGTGCCATGCCGTGCCATGCCGGTGCCATGCCGTGCCATGCCGGTGCCATGCCGTGCCATGCCGGTGCCATGCCGGTGCCATGCCGTGCCATGCCGGTGCCATGCCGTGCCATGCCGGTGCCATGCCGTGCCATGCCGGTGCCATGCCGTGCCATGCCGGTGCCATGCCGTGCCATGCCGCTGCCATGCCGTGCCATGCCGGTGCCATGCCGTGCCATGCCGGTGCCATGCCGTGCCATGCCGGTGCCATGCCGTGCCATGCCGGTGCCATGCCGTGCCATGCCGGTGCCATGCCGTGCCATGCCGGTGCCATGCCGTGCCATGCCGGTGCCATGCCGTGCCATGCCGGTGCCATGCCGTGCCATGCCGGTGCCATGCCGTGCCATGCCGGTGCCATGCCATTCCATGCCATTCCATGCCATTCCATGCCATTCCATGCCATTCCATGCCATTCCATGCCATTCCATGCCATTCCATGCCGGTGCCATGCCGTGCCATGCCGGTGCCATGCCGTGCCATGCCGGTGCCATGCCGTGCCATGCCGGTGCCATGCCGTGCCATGCCGGTGCCATGCCGTGCCATGCCGGTGCCATGCCGTGCCATGCCGGTGCCATGCCGTGCCATGCCGGTGCCATGCCGTGCCATGCCGGTGCCATGCCGTGCCATGCCGGTGCCATGCCGGTGCCATGCCGTGCCATGCCGTGCCATGCCGGTGCCATGCCGTGCCATGCCGGTGCCATGCCGTGCCATGCCGGTGCCATGCCGTGCCATGCCGGTGCCATGCCGTGCCATGCCGGTGCCATGCCGTGCCATGCCGTGCCATGCCGTGCCATGCCGGTGCCATGCCGTGCCATGCCGGTGCCATGCCGTGCCATGCCGGTGCCATGACGTGCCATGCCGGTGCCATGCCGGTGCCATGCCATTCCATGCCATTCCATGCTATTCCATGCCATTCCATGCCATTCCATGCCATTCCATGCCATTCCATGCCATTCCATGCCATTCCATGCCATTCCATGCCATTCCATGCCATTCCATGCCATTCCATGCCATCCCATGCCATTCCATGCCATTCCATGCCATTCCATGCCATTCCATGCCATTCCATGCCATTCCATGCCATTCCATGCCATTCCATGCCATTCCATGCCATTCCATGCCATTCCATGCCATTCCATGCCATTCCATGCCATTCCATGCCATTCCATGCCATTCCATGCCATTCCATGCCATTCCATGCCATTCCATGCCATTCCATGCCATTCCATGCCATTCCATGCCATTCCATGCCATTCCATGCCATTCCATGCCATTCCATGCCATTCCATGCCATTCCATGCCATTCCATGCCGTGCCATGCCGTGCCATGCCGGTGCCATGCCGGTGCCATGCCGGTGCCATGCCGGTGCCATGCCGTGCCATGCCGGTGCCATGCCGTGCCATGCCGGTGCCATGCCGGTGCCATGCCGGTGCCATGCCGTGCCATGCCGGTGCCATGCCGTGCCATGTCGGTGCCATGCCGTGCCATGCCGGTGCCATGCCGTGCCATGCCGGTGCCATGCCGTGCCATGCCGGTGCCATGCCGGTGCCATGCCGTGCCATGCCGGTGCCATGCCGTGCCATGCCGGTGCCATGCCGTGCCATGCCGGTGCCATGCCGTGCCATGCCGGTGCCATGCCGTGCCATGCCGGTGCCATGCCGGTGCCATGCCGTGCCATGCCGTGCCATGCCGGTGCCATGCCGTGCCATGCCGGTGCCATGCCGTGCCATGCCGGTGCCATGCCGTGCCATGCCGGTGCCATGCCGTGCCATGCCGTGCCATGCCGTGCCATGCCGGTGCCATGCCGTGCCATGCCGGTGCCATGACGTGCCATGCCGGTGCCATGCCGGTGCCATGCCATTCCATGCCATTCCATGCTATTCCATGCCATTCCATGCCATTCCATGCCATTCCATGCCATTCCATGCCATTCCATGCCATTCCATGCCATTCCATGCCATTCCATGCCATTCCATGCCATTCCATGCCATTCCATGCCATTCCATGCCATTCCATGCCATTCCATGCCATTCCATGCCATTCCATGCCATTCCATGCCATTCCATGCCATTCCATGCCATTCCATGCCATTCCATGCCATTCCATGCCATTCCATGCCATTCCATGCCATTCCATGCCATTCCATGCCATTCCATGCCATTCCATGCCATTCCATGCCATTCCATGCCGGTTCCATGCCATTCCATGCCGGTTCCATGCCGTGCCATGCCGGTGCCATGCCGGTGCCATGCCGGTGCCATGCCGGTGCCATGCCGTGCCATGCCGGTGCCATGCCGTGCCATGTCGGTGCCATGCCGTGCCATGCCGGTGCCATGCCGTGCCATGCCGGTGCCATGCCGTGCCATGCCGGTGCCATGCCGTGCCATGCCGGTGCCATGCCGTGCCATGCCGGTGCCATGCCGTGCCATGCCGGTGCCATGCCGTGCCATGCCGGTGCCATGCCGTGCCATGCCGGTGCCATGCCGTGCCATGCCGGTGCCATGCCATTCCATGCCATTCCATGCCATTCCATGCCATTCCATGCCGGTGCCATGCCGTGCCATGCCGGTGCCATGCCGTGCCATGCCGGTGCCATGCCGTGCCATGCCGGTGCCATGCCGTGCCATGCCGGTGCCATGCCGTGCCATGCCGGTGCCATGCCGTGCCATGCCGGTGCCATGCCGTGCGATGCCGTGCCATGCCGTGCCATGCCGGTGCCATGCCGTGCCATGCCGTGCCATGCCGTGCCATGCCGTGCCATGCCGTGCCATGCCGGTGCCATGCCGTGCCATGCCGGTGCCATGCCGTGCCATGCCGGTGCCATGCCGTGCCATGCCGTGCCATGCCGTGCCATGCCGTGCCATGCCGGTGCCATGCCGTGCCATGCCGGTGCCATGCCGTGCCATGCCGGTGCCATGCCGTGCCATGCCGGTGCCATGCCGTGCCATGCCGGTGCCATGCCGTGCCATGCCGGTGCCATGCCGTGCCATGCCGGTGCCATGCCGTGCCATGCCGGTGCCATGCCGTGCCATGCCGGTGCCATGCCGTGCCATGCCGGTGCCATGCCGTGCCATGCCGGTGCCATGCCGTGCCATGCCGGTGCCATGCCGTGCCATGCCGGTGCCATGCCGTGCCATGCCGGTGCCATGCCGTGCCATGCCGTTGCCATGCCGTGCCATGCCGGTGCCATGCCGTGCCATGCCGGTGCCATGCCGGTGCCATGCCGTGCCATGCCGGTGCCATGCCGTGCCATGCCGGTGCCATGCCGTGCCATGCCGGTGCCATGCCGTGCCATGCCGGTGCCATGCCGTGCCATGCCGGTGCCATGCCGTGCCATGCCGGTGCCATGCCGTGCCATGCCGGTGCCATGCCGTGCCATGCCGGTGCCATGCCGTGCCATGCCGTGCCATGCCGGTGCCATGCCGTGCCATGCCGGTGCCATGCCGTGCCATGCCGTGCCATGCCGTGCCATGCCGTGCCATGCCGTGCCATGCCGTGCCATGCCGGTGCCATGCCGTGCCATGCCGGTGCCATGCCGTGCCATGCCGGTGCCATGACGTGCCATGCCGGTGCCATGCCGGTGCCATGCCGTGCCATGCCGTGCCATGCCGGTGCCATGCCGTGCCATGCCGGTGCCATGCCGTGCCATGTCGGTGCCATGCCGTGCCATGCCGTGCCATGCCGGTGCCATGCCGTGCCATGCCGGTGCCATGACGTGCCATGCCGGTGCCATGCCGTGCCATGCAGGTGCCATGCCGTGCCATGCCGGTGCCATGCCGTGCCATGCCGGTGCCATGCCGGTGCCATGCCGGTGCCATGCCGGTGCCATGCCGGTGCCATGCCGTGCCATGCCGGTGCCATGCCGTGCCATGCCGGTGCCATGCCGTGCCATGCCGGTGCCATGACGTGCCATGCCGGTGCCATGCCGTGCGATGCCGTGCCATGCCGTGCCATGCCGGTGCCATGCCGTGCCATGCCGTGCCATGCCGTGCCATGCCGGTGCCATGCCGTGCCATGCCGGTGCCATGCCGTGCCATGCCGGTGCCATGCCGTGCCATGCCGGTGCCATGCCGTGCCATGCCGGTGCCATGCCGTGCCATGCCGGTGCCATGCCGTGCCATGCCATTCCATGCCATTCCATGCCATTCCATGCATTTCCATGCCATTCCATGCATTTCCATGCCATTCCATGCCATTCCATGTCATTCCATGCCATTCCATGCCATTCCATGCCATTCCATGCCATTCCATGCCATTCCATGCCATTCCATGCCATTCCATGCCGGTGCCATGCCGTGCCATGCCGGTGCCATGCCGTGCCATGCCGGTGCCATGCCGTGCCATGCCGGTGCCATGCCGTGCCATGCCGGTGCCATGCCGTGCCATGCCGGTGCCATGCCGTGCCATGCCGGTGCCATGCCGTGCCATGCCGGTGCCATGCCGTGCCATGCCGGTGCCATGCCGTGCCATGCCGGTGCCATGCCGTGCCATGCCGGTGCCATGCCGTGCCATGCCGGTGCCATGCCGTGCCATGCCGTGCCATGCCGTGCCATGCCGGTGCCATGCCGTGCCATGCCGTGCCATGCCGTGCCATGCCGGTGCCATGCCGTGCCATGCCGGTGCCATGCCGTGCCATGCCGGTGCCATGCCGTGCCATGCCGTGCCATGCCGTGCCATGCCGGTGCCATGCCGTGCCATGCCGGTGCCATGCCGTGCCATGCCGGTGCCATGCCGTGCCATGCCGGTGCCATGCCGTGCCATGCCGGTGCCATGCCGTGCCATGCCGGTGCCATGCCGTGCCATGCCGGTGCCATGCCGTGCCATGCCGGTGCCATGCCGTGCCATGCCGGTGCCATGCCGTGCCATGCCGGTGCCATGCCGTGCCATGCCGGTGCCATGCCGTGCCATGCCGGTGCCATGCCGTGCCATGCCGGTGCCATGCCGTGCCATGCCGGTGCCATGCCGTGCCATGCCGGTGCCATGCCGTGCCATGCCGGTGCCATGCCGTGCCATGCCGGTGCCATGCCGTGCCATGCCGGTGCCATGCCGTGCCATGCCGGTGCCATGCCGTGCCATGCCGGTGCCATGCCGTGCCATGCCGGTGCCATGCCGTGCCATGCCGTTGCCATGCCGTGCCATGCCGGTGCCATGCCGTGCCATGCCGGTGCCATGCCGGTGCCATGCCGTGCCATGCCGGTGCCATGCCGTGCCATGCCGGTGCCATGCCGTGCCATGCCGGTGCCATGCCGTGCCATGCCGGTGCCATGCCGTGCCATGCCGGTGCCATGCCGTGCCATGCCGTGCCATGCCGGTGCCATGCCGTGCCATGCCGGTGCCATGCCGTGCCATGCCGTGCCATGCCGTGCCATGCCGGTGCCATGCCGTGCCATGCCGGTGCCATGCCGTGCCATGCCGGTGCCATGACGTGCCATGCCGGTGCCATGCCGGTGCCATGCCGTGCCATGCCGTGCCATGCCGGTGCCATGCCGTGCCATGCCGTGCCATGCCGGTGCCATGCCGTGCCATGCCGGTGCCATGCCGTGCCATGCCGGTGCCATGCCGTGCCATGCCGGTGCCATGCCGTGCCATGCCGGTGCCATGCCGTGCCATGCCGGTGCCATGCCGTGCCATGCCGGTGCCATGCCGTGTCATGCCGGTGCCATGCCGTGCCATGCCGGTGCCATGCCGTGCCATGCCGGTGCCATGCCGTGCCATGCCGTGCCATGCCGGTGCCATGCCGTGCCATGCCGTGCCATGCCGGTGCCATGCCGTGCCATGCCGGTGCCATGCCGGTGCCATGCCGTGCCATGCCGTGCCATGCCGGTGCCATGCCGGTGCCATGCCGTGCCATGCCGTGCCATGCCATTCCAAGCCATTCCATGCCATTCCATGCCATTCCATGCATTTCCATGCCATTCCATGCATTTCCATGCCATTCCATGCCATTCCATGTCATTCCATGCCATTCCATGCCATTCCATGCCATTCCATGCCATTCCATGCCATTCCATGCCATTCCATGCCATTCCATGCCGGTGCCATGCCGTGCCATGCCGGTGCCATGCCGTGCCATGCCGGTGCCATGCCGTGCCATGCCGGTGCCATGCCGTGCCATGCCGGTGCCATGCCGTGCCATGCCGGTGCCATGCCGTGCCATGCCGTGCCATGCCGTGCCATGCGGTGCCATGCCATTCCATGCCATTCCATGCCATTCCATGCCATTCAATGCCGGTGCCATGCCGTGCCATGCCATTCCATGCCATTCCATGACATTCCATGCCATTCCATGCCATTCCATGCCATTCCATGCCATTCCATGCCATTCCATGCCATTCCATGCCATTCCATGCCATTCAATGCCGGTGCCATGCCGTGCCATGCCATTCCATGCCATTCCATGACATTCCATGCCATTCCATGCCATTCCATGCCATTCCATGCCATTCCATGCCATTCCATGCCATTCCATGCCATTCCATGCCATTCCATGCCATTCCATGCCATTCCATGCCATTCCATGCCATTCCATGCCATTCCATGCCATTCCATGCCATTCCATGCCATTCCATGCCATTCCATGCCATTCCATGCCATTCCATGCCATTCCATGCCATTCCATGCCATTCCATGCCATTCCATGCCATTCCATGCCATTCCATGCCATTCCATGCCATTCCATGCCATTCAATGCCATTCCATGCCGTGCCATGCCGTGCCATGCCGTGCCATGCCGGTGCCATGCCGTGCCATGCCGTGCCGTGCCGGTGCCATGCCGTGCCATGCCGGTGCCATGCCGTGCCATGCCGGTGCCATGCCGTGCCATGCCGGTGCCATGCCGTGCCATGCCGGTGCCATGCCGTGCCATGCCGGTGCCATGCCGTGCCATGCCGGTGCCATGCCGTGCCATGCCGGTGCCATGCCGTGCCATGCCGGTGCCATGCCGTGCCATGCCGGTGCCATGCCGTGCCATGCCGTGCCATGCCATTCCATGCCATTCCATGCCATTCCATGCCATTCCATGCCTGCCATGCCGGTGCCATGCCGTGCCATGCCGTGCCATGCCGGTGCCATGCCGTGCCATGCCGGTGCCATGCCGTGCCATGCCGGTGCCATGCCGTGCCATGCCGGTGCCATGCCGTGCCATGCCGGTGCCATGCCGTGCCATGCCGGTGCCATGCCGGTGCCATGCCGTGCCATGCCGGTGCCATGCCGGTGCCATGCCGTGCCATGCCGGTGCCATGCCGGTGCCATGCCGTGCCATGCCGTGCCATGCCGTGCCATGCGGTGCCATGCCATTCCATGCCATTCCATGCCATTCCATGCCATTCAATGCCGTGCCATGCCGTGCCATGCCGGTGCCATGCCGTGCCATGCCGGTGCCATGCCGTGCCATGCCGGTGCCATGCCGTGCCATGCCGGTGCCATGCCGTGCCATGCCGGTGCCATGCCGTGCCATGCCGGTGCCATGCCGTGCCATGCCGGTGCCATGCCGGTGCCATGCCGTGCCATGCCGGTGCCATGCCGTGCCATGCCGGTGCCATGCCGTGCCATGCCGGTGCCATGCCGTGCCATGCCGGTGCCATGCCGTGCCATGCCGGTGCCATGCCGTGCCATGCCGGTGCCATGCCGTGCCATGCCGGTGCCATGCCGTGCCATGCCGGTGCCATGCCGTGCCATGCCGGTGCCATGCCGTGCCATGCCGGTGCCATGCCGTGCCATGCCGGTGCCATGCCGTGCCATGCCGGTGCCATGCCGTGCCATGCCGGTGCCATGCCGTGCCATGCCGGTGCCATGCCGTGCCATGCCGTGCCATGCCATTCCATGCCATTCCATGCCAGTCCATGCCAGTCCATGCCAGTCCATGCCATTCCATGCCATTCCATGCCACTCAATGCGGTGCCATGCCGTGCCATGCCGTGCCATTCCGTGCCATTCTATGCCATTCCATGCCATTCAATGCCGTGCCATGCCGGTGCCATGCCGTGCCATGCCGTGCCATGCCGGTGCCATGCCGTGCCATGCCGTGCCATGCCATTCCATGCCATTCCATGCCATTCCATGCCATTCCATGCCATTCCATGCCATTCCATGCCGTGCCATGCCGGTGCCATGCCGTGCCATGCCGGTGCCATGCCGTGCCATGCCGGTGCCATGCCGTGCCATGCGGGTGCCATGCCGTGCCATGCCGGTGCCATGCCGTGCCATGCCGGTGCCATGCCGTGCCATGCCGGTGCCATGCCGTGCCATGCCGTGCCATGCCATTCCATGCCATTCCATGCCAGTCCATGCCAGTCCATGCCAGTCCATGCCATTCCATGCCATTCCATGCCACTCAATGCGGTGCCATGCCGTGCCATGCCGTGCCATTCCGTGCCATTCAATGCCATTCCATGCCATTCAATGCCGTGCCATGCCGGTGCCATGCCGTGCCATGCCGTGCCATGCCGGTGCCATGCCGTGCCATGCCGTGCCATGCCGTGCCATGCGGTGCCATGCCGTGCCATGCCGGTGCCATGCCGTGCCATGCCGGTGCCATGCCGTGCCATGCCGGTGCCATGCCGTGCCATGCCGTGCCATGCCGGTGCCATGCCGTGCCATGCCGGTGCCATGCCGTGCCATGCCGTGCCATGCCGTGCCATGCCGTGCCATGCGGTGCCATGCCATTCCATGCCATTCCATGCCATTCCATGCCATTCCATGCCATTCCATGCCATTCCATGCCATTCCATGCCATTCCATGCCATTCCATGCCATTCCATGCCATTCCATGCCATTCCATGCCATTCCATGCCATTCCATGCCATTCCATGCCATTCCATGCCATTCCATGCCATTCCATGCCATTCCATGCCATTCCATGCCATTCCATGCCATTCCATGCCATTCCATGCCATTCCATGCCATTCCATGCCATTCCATGCCATTCAATGCCGGTGCCATGCCGTGCCATGCGGTGCCATGCCATTCCATGCCATTCCATGCCATTCCATGCCATTCAATGCCGGTGCCATGCCGTGCCATGCGGTGCCATGCCATTCCATGCGGTGCCATGCCATTCCATGCCATTCCATGCCATTCCATGCCATTCCATGCCATTCCATGCCATTCCATGCCATTCCATGCCATTCCATGCCATTCAATGCCGGTGCCATGCCGTGCCATGCGGTGCCATGCCATTCCATGCGGTGCCATGCCATTCCATGCCATTCCATGCCATTCCATGCCATTCAATGCCGGTGCCATGCCGTGCCATGCGGTGCCATGCCATTCCATGCGGTGCCATGCCATTCCATGCCATTCCATGCCATTCCATGCCATTCCATGCCATTCCATGCCATTCCATGCTATTCCATGCCATTCCATGCCATTCCATGCCATTCCATGCCATTCCATGCCATTCCATGCCATTCCATGCACTTCCATGCCATTCCATGCCATTCCATGCCATTCCATGCCATTCCATGCCATTCCATGCCATTCCATGCCATTCCATGCCGTGCCATGCCGTGCCATGCCGTGCCATGCCGTGCCATGCCGGTGCCATGCCGGTGCCATGCCGTGCCATGCCGGTGCCATGCCGTGCCATGCCGGTGCCATGCCGTGCCATGCCGGTGCCATGCCGTGCCATGCCGGTGCCATGCCGTGCCATGCCGGTGCCATGCCGTGCCATGCCGGTGCCATGCCGTGCCATGCCGGTGCCATGCCGTGCCATGCCGGTGCCATGCCGTGCCATGCCGGTGCCATGCCGTGCCATGCCGGTGCCATGCCGTGCCATGCCGGTGCCATGCCGTGCCATGCCGTGCCATGCCGTGCCATGCCGGTGCCATGCCGTGGCATGCCGGTGCCATGCCGTGCCATGCCGTGCCATGCCGTGCCATGCCGGTGCCATGCCGTGGCATGCCGGTGCCATGCCGTGGCATGCCGGTGCCATGCCGTGCCATGCCGTGCCATGCCATTCCATGCCATTCCATGCCATTCCATGCCATTCCATGCCATTCCATGCCATTCCATGTCATTCCATGCCATTCCATGCCATTCCATGCCATTCCATGCCATTCCATGCCATTCCGTGCCATTCCGTGCCATTCCATGCCATTCCGTGCCATTCCATGCCATTCCGTGCCATTCCATGCCATTCCATGCCATTCCATGCCATTCCATGCCATTCCATGCCGTGCCATGCCGGTGCCATGCCGTGCCATGCCGGTGCCATGCCGTGCCATGCCGGTGCCATGCCGTGCCATGCCGGTGCCATGCCGTGCCATGCCGGTGCCATGCCGTGCCATGCCGGTGCCATGCCGTGCCATGCCGGTGCCATGCCGTGCCATGCCGGTGCCATGCCGTGCCATGCCGTTGCCATGCCGTGCCATGCCGTGCCATGCCGGTGCCATGCCGTGCCATGCCGGTGCCATGCCGTGCCATGCCGTGCCATGCCGGTGCCATGCCGGTGCCATGCCGTGCCATGCCGTGCCATGCCATTCCAAGCCATTCCATGCCATTCCATGCCATTCCATGCATTTCCATGCCATTCCATGCATTTCCATGCCATTCCATGCCATTCCATGTCATTCCATGCCATTCCATGCCATTCCATGCCATTCCATGCCATTCCATGCCATTCCATGCCATTCCATGCCATTCCATGCCATTCCATGCCATTCCATGCCGGTGCCATGCCGTGCCATGCCGGTGCCATGCCGGTGCCATGCCGTGCCATGCCGGTGCCATGCCGTGCCATGCCGGTGCCATGCCGTGCCATGCCGGTGCCATGCCGGTGCCATGCCGTGCCATGCCGGTGCCATGCCGGTGCCATGCCGTGCCATGCCGGTGCCATGCCGTGCCATGCCGGTGCCATGCCGTGCCATGCCGGTGCCATGCCGTGCCATGCCGGTGCCATGCCGTGCCATGCCGGTGCAATGACGTGCCATGCCGGTGCCATGCCGTGCCATGCCGGTGCCATGCCGTGCCATGCCGGTGCCATGCCGTGCCATGCCGGTGCCATGCCGTGCCATGCCGGTGCCATGCCGTGCCATGCCGTGCCATGCCGGTGCCATGCCGTGCCATGCCGGTGCCATGCCGTGCCAGGCCATTCCATGCCGTGCCATGCCGTGCCATGCCATTCCATGCCATTCCATGCCATTCCATGCCATTCCATGTCATTCCATGCCATTCCATGCCATTCCATGCCATTCCATGCCATTCCATGCCATTCCATGCCATTCCATGCCATTCCATGCCATTCCATGCCATTCCATGCCATTCCATGCCATTCCATGCCATTCAATGCCATTCCATGCCGTGCCATGCCGTGCCATGCCGTGCCATGCCGGTGCCATGCCGTGCCATGCCGGTGCCATGCCGTGCCATGCCGGTGCCATGCCGTGCCATGCCGTGCCATGCCGGTGCCATGACGTGCCATGCCGGTGCCATGCCGTGCCATGCCGGTGCCATGCCGGTGCCATGCCGGTGCCATGCCGGTGCCATGCCGGTGCCATGCCGTGCCATGCCGTGCCATGCCGGTGCCATGCCGTGCCATGCCGGTGCCATGCCGGTGCCATGCCGTGCCATGCCGTGCCATGCCGTGCCATGCGGTGCCATGCCATTCCATGCCATTCCATGCCATTCCATGCCATTCAATGCCGTGCCATGCCGTGCCATGCCGGTGCCATGCCGTGCCATGCCGGTGCCATGCCGTGCCATGCCGGTGCCATGCCGTGCCATGCCGTGCCATGCCGGTGCCATGCCGTGCCATGCCGGTGCCATGCCGTGCCATGCCGGTGCCATGCCGTGCCATGCCGGTGCCATGCCGTGCCATGCCGGTGCCATGCCGTGCCATGCCGGTGCCATGCCGTGCCATGCCGGTGCCATGCCGTGCCATGCCGGTGCCATGCCGTGCCATGCCGGTGCCATGCCATTCCATGCCATTCCATGCCATTCCATGCCATTCCATGCCATTCCATGCCATTCCATGCCGGTGCCATGCCGTGCCATGCCGGTGCCATGCCGTGCCATGCCGGTGCCATGCCGTGCCATGCCGGTGCCATGCCGTGCCATGCCGGTGCCATGCCGTGCCATGCCGGTGCCATGCCGTGCCATGCCGGTGCCATGCCGTGCCATGCCGGTGCCATGCCGTGCCATGCCGGTGCCATGCCGTGCCATGCCGGTGCCATGCCGGTGCCATGCCGTGCCATGCCGTGCCATGCCGGTGCCATGCCGTGCCATGCCGGTGCCATGCCGTGCCATGCCGGTGCCATGCCGTGCCATGCCGTGCCATGCCGTGCCATGCCGGTGCCATGCCGTGCCATGCCGGTGCCATGCCGTGCCATGCCGGTGCCATGACGTGCCATGCCGGTGCCATGCCGGTGCCATGCCATTCCATGCCATTCCATGCCATTCCATGCCATTCCATGCCATTCCATGCCATTCCATGCCATTCCATGCCATTCCATGCCATTCCATGCCATTCCATGCCATTCCATGCCATTCCATGCCATTCCATGCCATTCCATGCCATTCCATGCCATTCCATGCCATTCCATGCCATTCCATGCCATTCCATGCCATTCCATGCCATTCCATGCCATTCCATGCCATTCCATGCCATTCCATGCCATTCCATGCCATTCCATGCCATTCCATGCCATTCCATGCCATTCCATGCCATTCCATGCCATTCCATGCCATTCCATGCCATTCCATGCCATTCCATGCCATTCCATGCCATTCCATGCCGTGCCATGCCGTGCCATGCCGTGCCATGCCGGTGCCATGCCGGTGCCATGCCGGTGCCATGCCGTGCCATGCCGGTGCCATGCCGTGCCATGCCGTGCCATGCCGTGCCATGCCGGTGCCATGCCGGTGCCATGCCGGTGCCATGCCGTGCCATGCCGGTGCCATGCCGTGCCATGTCGGTGCCATGCCGTGCCATGCCGGTGCCATGCCGTGCCATGCCGGTGCCATGCCGTGCCATGCCGGTGCCATGCCGGTGCCATGCCATTCCATGCCATTCCATGCCATTCCATGCCATTCCATGCCATTCCATGCCATTCCATGCCATTCCATGCCATTCCATGCCATTCCATGCCATTCCATGCCATTCCATGCCGTGCCATGCCGGTGCCATGCCGTGCCATGCCGGTGCCATGCCGTGCCATGCCGGTGCCATGCCGTGCCATGCCGTTGCCATGCCGTGCCATGCCGGTGCCATGCCGTGCCATGCCGGTGCCATGCCGTGCCATGCCGGTGCCATGCCGTGCCATGCCGGTGCCATGCCGTGCCATGCCGTGCCATGCCGGTGCCATGCCGGTGCCATGCCGTGCCATGCCGTGCCATGCCATTCCAAGCCATTCCATGCCATTCCATGCCATTCCATGCATTTCCATGCCATTCCATGCATTTCCATGCCATTCCATGCCATTCCATGTCATTCCATGCCATTCCATGCCATTCCATGCCATTCCATGCCATTCCATGCCATTCCATGCCATTCCATGCCATTCCATGCCATTCCATGCCATTCCATGCCATTCCATGCCATTCCATGCCATTCCATGCCGGTGCCATGCCGTGCCATGCCGGTGCCATGCCGTGCCATGCCGGTGCCATGCCGTGCCATGCCGGTGCCATGCCGTGCCATGCCGGTGCCATGCCGTGCCATGCCGTGCCATGCCGGTGCCATGCCGTGCCATGCCGGTGCCATGCCGTGCCATGCGGTGCCATGCCATTCCATGCCATTCCATGCCATTCCATGCCATTCAATGCCGGTGCCATGCCGTGCCATGCCATTCCATGCCATTCCATGCCATTCCATGCCATTCCATGCCATTCCATGCCATTCCATGCCATTCCATGCCATTCCATGCCATTCCATGCCATTCCATGCCATTCCATGCCATTCCATGCCATTCCATGCCATTCCATGCCATTCCATGCCATTCCATGCCATTCCATGCCATTCCATGCCATTCCATGCCATTCCATGCCATTCCATGCCATTCCATGCCATTCCATGCCATTCCATGCCATTCCATGCCATTCCATGCCATTCCATGCCATTCCATGCCATTCCATGCCATTCCATGCCATTCCATGCCATTCCATGCCATTCCATGCCATTCCATGCCATTCCATGCCATTCCATGCCATTCCATGCCATTCCATGCCATTCCATGCCATTCCATGCCATTCCATGCCATTCCATGCCGTGCCATGCCGGTGCCATGCCGGTGCCATGCCGTGCCATGCCGGTGCCATGCCGTGCCATGCCGGTGCCATGCCGTGCCATGCCGGTGCAATGACGTGCCATGCCGGTGCCATGCCGTGCCATGCCGGTGCCATGCCGTGCCATGCCGGTGCCATGCCGTGCCATGCCGGTGCCATGCCGTGCCATGCCGTGCCATGCCGGTGCCATGCCGTGCCATGCCGGTGCCATGCCGTGCCAGGCCATTCCATGCCGTGCCATGCCGTGCCATGCCATTCCATGCCATTCCATGCCATTCCATGCCATTCCATGTCATTCCATGCCATTCCATGCCATTCCATGCCATTCCATGCCATTCCATGCCATTCCATGCCATTCCATGCCATTCCATGCCATTCCATGCCATTCCATGCCATTCCATGCCATTCCATGCCATTCAATGCCATTCCATGCCGTGCCATGCCGTGCCATGCCGTGCCATGCCGGTGCCATGCCGTGCCATGCCGGTGCCATGCCGTGCCATGCCGGTGCCATGCCGTGCCATGCCGGTGCCATGCCGTGCCATGCCGTGCCATGCCGGTGCCATGACGTGCCATGCCGGTGCCATGCCGTGCCATGCCGGTGCCATGCCGGTGCCATGCCGGTGCCATGCCGGTGCCATGCCGTGCCATGCCGTGCCATGCCGGTGCCATGCCGTGCCATGCCGGTGCCATGCCGGTGCCATGCCGTGCCATGCCGTGCCATGCCGTGCCATGCGGTGCCATGCCATTCCATGCCATTCCATGCCATTCCATGCCATTCAATGCCGTGCCATGCCGTGCCATGCCGGTGCCATGCCGTGCCATGCCGGTGCCATGCCGTGCCATGCCGGTGCCATGCCGTGCCATGCCGTGCCATGCCGGTGCCATGCCGTGCCATGCCGGTGCCATGCCGTGCCATGCCGGTGCCATGCCGTGCCATGCCGGTGCCATGCCGTGCCATGCCGGTGCCATGCCGTGCCATGCCGCTGCCATGCCGTGCCATGCCGGTGCCATGCCGTGCCATGCCGGTGCCATGCCGTGCCATGCCGGTGCCATGCCGTGCCATGCCGGTGCCATGCCGTGCCATGCCGGTGCCATGCCGTGCCATGCCGGTGCCATGCCGTGCCATGCCGGTGCCATGCCATTCCATGCCATTCCATGCCATTCCATGCCATTCCATGCCATTCCATGCCGGTGCCATGCCGTGCCATGCCGGTGCCATGCCGTGCCATGCCGTGCCATGCCGGTGCCATGCCGTGCCATGCCGGTGCCATGCCGTGCCATGCCGGTGCCATGCCGTGCCATGCCGGTGCCATGCCGTGCCATGCCGGTGCCATGCCGTGCCATGCCGGTGCCATGCCGTGCCATGCCGGTGCCATGCCGGTGCCATGCCGTGCCATGCCGTGCCATGCCGGTGCCATGCCGTGCCATGCCGGTGCCATGCCGTGCCATGCCGGTGCCATGCCGTGCCATGCCGGTGCCATGCCGTGCCATGCCGGTGCCATGCCGTGCCATGCCGTGCCATGCCGTGCCATGCCGGTGCCATGCCGTGCCATGCCGGTGCCATGCCGTGCCATGCCGGTGCCATGACGTGCCATGCCGGTGCCATGCCGGTGCCATGCCATTCCATGCCATTCCATGCTATTCCATGCCATTCCATGCCATTCCATGCCATTCCATGCCATTCCATGCCATTCCATGCCATTCCATGCCATTCCATGCCATTCCATGCCATTCCATGCCATTCCATGCCATTCCATGCCATTCCATGCCATTCCATGCCATTCCATGCCATTCCATGCCATTCCATGCCATTCCATGCCATTCCATGCCATTCCATGCCATTCCATGCCATTCCATGCCATTCCATGCCATTCCATGCCATTCCATGCCATTCCATGCCATTCCATGCCATTCCATGCCATTCCATGCCATTCCATGCCATTCCATGCCATTCCATGCCATTCCATGCCATTCCATGCCATTCCATGCCATTCCATGCCATTCCATGCCATTCCATGCCATTCCATGCCATTCCATGCCATTCCATGCCATTCCATGCCATTCCATGCCGTGCCATGCCGTGCCATGCCGGTGCCATGCCGGTGCCATGCCGGTGCCATGCCGGTGCCATGCCGTGCCATGCCGGTGCCATGCCGTGCCATGCCGTGCCATGCCGGTGCCATGCCGGTGCCATGCCGGTGCCATGCCGTGCCATGCCGGTGCCATGCCGTGCCATGTCGGTGCCATGCCGTGCCATGCCGGTGCCATGCCGTGCCATGCCGGTGCCATGCCGTGCCATGCCGGTGCCATGCCGGTGCCATGCCGTGCCATGCCGGTGCCATGCCGTGCCATGCCGGTGCCATGCCGTGCCATGCGGGTGCCATGCCGTGCCATGCCGGTGCCATGCCGTGCCATGCCGGTGCCATGCCGTGCCATGCCGGTGCCATGCCGTGCCATGCCGGTGCCATGCCGTGCCATGCCGGTGCCATGCCGTGCCATGCCGGTGCCATGCCGTGCCATGCCGTGCCATGCCATTCCATGCCATTCCATGCCAGTCCATGCCAGTCCATGCCAGTCCATGCCATTCCATGCCATTCCATGCCACTCAATGCGGTGCCATGCCGTGCCATGCCGTGCCATTCCGTGCCATTCAATGCCATTCCATGCCATTCAATGCCGTGCCATGCCGGTGCCATGCCGTGCCATGCCGTGCCATGCCGGTGCCATGCCGTGCCATGCCGTGCCATGCCGTGCCATGCGGTGCCATGCCGTGCCATGCCGGTGCCATGCCGTGCCATGCCGGTGCCATGCCGTGCCATGCCGGTGCCATGCCGTGCCATGCCGTGCCATGCCGGTGCCATGCCGTGCCATGCCGGTGCCATGCCGTGCCATGCCGTGCCATGCCGTGCCATGCCGTGCCATGCGGTGCCATGCCATTCCATGCCATTCCATGCCATTCCATGCCATTCCATGCCATTCCATGCCATTCCATGCCATTCCATGCCATTCCATGCCATTCCATGCCATTCCATGCCATTCCATGCCATTCCATGCCATTCCATGCCATTCCATGCCATTCCATGCCATTCCATGCCATTCCATGCCATTCCATGCCATTCCATGCCATTCCATGCCATTCCATGCCATTCCATGCCATTCCATGCCATTCCATGCCATTCCATGCCATTCCATGCCATTCCATGCCATTCCATGCCATTCCATGCCATTCCATGCCATTCCATGCCATTCAATGCCGGTGCCATGCCGTGCCATGCGGTGCCATGCCATTCCATGCCATTCCATGCCATTCCATGCCATTCAATGCCGGTGCCATGCCGTGCCATGCGGTGCCATGCCATTCCATGCGGTGCCATGCCATTCCATGCCATTCCATGCCATTCCATGCCATTCCATGCCATTCCATGCCATTCCATGCCATTCCATGCCATTCAATGCCGGTGCCATGCCGTGCCATGCGGTGCCATGCCATTCCATGCGGTGCCATGCCATTCCATGCCATTCCATGCCATTCCATGCCATTCAATGCCGGTGCCATGCCGTGCCATGCGGTGCCATGCCATTCCATGCGGTGCCATGCCATTCCATGCCATTCCATGCCATTCCATGCCATTCCATGCCATTCCATGCCATTCCATGCCATTCCATGCTATTCCATGCCATTCCATGCCATTCCATGCCATTCCATGCCATTCCATGCCATTCCATGCCATTCCATGCCATTCCATGCACTTCCATGCCATTCCATGCCATTCCATGCCATTCCATGCCATTCCATGCCATTCCATGCCATTCCATGCCATTCCATGCCGTGCCATGCCGTGCCATGCCGTGCCATGCCGTGCCATGCCGGTGCCATGCCGGTGCCATGCCGTGCCATGCCGGTGCCATGCCGTGCCATGCCGGTGCCATGCCGTGCCATGCCGGTGCCATGCCGTGCCATGCCGGTGCCATGCCGTGCCATGCCGGTGCCATGCCGTGCCATGCCGGTGCCATGCCGTGCCATGCCGGTGCCATGCCGTGCCATGCCGGTGCCATGCCGTGCCATGCCGGTGCCATGCCGTGCCATGCCGTGCCATGCCGTGCCATGCCGGTGCCATGCCGTGGCATGCCGGTGCCATGCCGTGCCATGCCGTGCCATGCCGTGCCATGCCGGTGCCATGCCGTGGCATGCCGGTGCCATGCCGTGGCATGCCGGTGCCATGCCGTGCCATGCCGTGCCATGCCATTCCATGCCATTCCATGCCATTCCATGCCATTCCATGCCATTCCATGCCATTCCATGTCATTCCATGCCATTCCATGTCATTCCATGCCATTCCATGCCATTCCATGCCATTCCATGCCATTCCATGCCATTCCATGCCATTCCGTGCCATTCCGTGCCATTCCATGCCATTCCGTGCCATTCCATGCCATTCCATGCCATTCCATGCCATTCCATGCCATTCCATGCCATTCCATGCCATTCCATGCCATTCCATGCCATTCCATGCCATTCCATGCCATTCAATGCCATTCCATGCCGTGCCATGCCGTGCCATGCCGTGCCATGCCGGTGCCATGCCGTGCCATGCCGGTGCCATGCCGTGCCATGCCGGTGCCATGCCGTGCCATGCCGTGCCATGCCGGTGCCATGACGTGCCATGCCGGTGCCATGCCGTGCCATGCCGGTGCCATGCCGGTGCCATGCCGGTGCCATGCCGGTGCCATGCCGGTGCCATGCCGTGCCATGCCGTGCCATGCCGGTGCCATGCCGTGCCATGCCGGTGCCATGCCGGTGCCATGCCGTGCCATGCCGTGCCATGCCGTGCCATGCGGTGCCATGCCATTCCATGCCATTCCATGCCATTCCATGCCATTCAATGCCGTGCCATGCCGTGCCATGCCGGTGCCATGCCGTGCCATGCCGGTGCCATGCCGTGCCATGCCGGTGCCATGCCGTGCCATGCCGTGCCATGCCGGTGCCATGCCGTGCCATGCCGGTGCCATGCCGTGCCATGCCGGTGCCATGCCGTGCCATGCCGGTGCCATGCCGTGCCATGCCGGTGCCATGCCGTGCCATGCCGGTGCCATGCCGTGCCATGCCGGTGCCATGCCGTGCCATGCCGGTGCCATGCCGTGCCATGCCGGTGCCATGCCGTGCCATGCCGGTGCCATGCCATTCCATGCCATTCCATGCCATTCCATGCCATTCCATGCCATTCCATGCCATTCCATGCCATTCCATGCCATTCCATGCCGGTGCCATGCCGTGCCATGCCGGTGCCATGCCGTGCCATGCCGGTGCCATGCCGTGCCATGCCGGTGCCATGCCGTGCCATGCCGGTGCCATGCCGTGCCATGCCGGTGCCATGCCGTGCCATGCCGGTGCCATGCCGTGCCATGCCGGTGCCATGCCGTGCCATGCCGGTGCCATGCCGTGCCATGCCGGTGCCATGCCGGTGCCATGCCGTGCCATGCCGTGCCATGCCGGTGCCATGCCGTGCCATGCCGGTGCCATGCCGTGCCATGCCGGTGCCATGCCGTGCCATGCCGTGCCATGCCGTGCCATGCCGGTGCCATGCCGTGCCATGCCGGTGCCATGCCGTGCCATGCCGGTGCCATGACGTGCCATGCCGGTGCCATGCCGGTGCCATGCCATTCCATGCCATTCCATGCTATTCCATGCCATTCCATGCCATTCCATGCCATTCCATGCCATTCCATGCCATTCCATGCCATTCCATGCCATTCCATGCCATTCCATGCCATTCCATGCCATTCCATGCCATTCCATGCCATTCCATGCCATTCCATGCCATTCCATGCCATTCCATGCCATTCCATGCCATTCCATGCCATTCCATGCCATTCCATGCCATTCCATGCCATTCCATGCCATTCCATGCCGTGCCATGCCGTGCCATGCCGTGCCATGCCGGTGCCATGCCGGTGCCATGCCGGTGCCATGCCGGTGCCATGCCGGTGCCATGCCGTGCCATGCCGTGCCATGCCGTGCCATGCCGGTGCCATGCCGGTGCCATGCCGGTGCCATGCCGTGCCATGCCGGTGCCATGCCGTGCCATGTCGGTGCCATGCCGTGCCATGCCGGTGCCATGCCGTGCCATGCCGGTGCCATGCCGTGCCATGCCGGTGCCATGCCGGTGCCATGCCATTCCATGCCATTCCATGCCATTCCATGCCATTCCATGCCATTCCATGCCATTCCATGCCATTCCATGCCATTCCATGCCATTCCATGCCATTCCATGCCATTCCATGCCGTGCCATGCCGGTGCCATGCCGTGCCATGCCGGTGCCATGCCGTGCCATGCCGGTGCCATGCCGTGCCATGCCGTTGCCATGCCGTGCCATGCCGGTGCCATGCCGTGCCATGCCGGTGCCATGCCGTGCCATGCCGGTGCCATGCCGTGCCATGCCGGTACCATGCCGTGCCATGCCGTGCCATGCCGGTGCCATGCCGGTGCCATGCCGTGCCATGCCGTGCCATGCCATTCCAAGCCATTCCATGCCATTCCATGCCATTCCATGCATTTCCATGCCATTCCATGCCATTCCATGTCATTCCATGCCATTCCATGCCATTCCATGCCATTCCATGCCATTCCATGCCATTCCATGCCATTCCATGCCATTCCATGCCATTCCATGCCGGTGCCATGCCGTGCCATGCCGGTGCCATGCCGTGCCATGCCGGTGCCATGCCGTGCCATGCCGGTGCCATGCCGTGCCATGCCGGTGCCATGCCGTGCCATGCCGTGCCATGCCGGTGCCATGCCGTGCCATGCCGGTGCCATGCCGTGCCATGCGGTGCCATGCCATTCCATGCCATTCCATGCCATTCAATGCCGGTGCCATGCCGTGCCATGCCATTCCATGCCATTCCATGCCATTCCATGCCATTCCATGCCATTCCATGCCATTCCATGCCATTCCATGCCATTCCATGCCATTCCATGCCATTCCATGCCATTCCATGCCATTCCATGCCATTCCATGCCATTCCATGCCATTCCATGCCATTCCATGCCATTCCATGCCATTCCATGCCATTCCATGCCATTCCATGCCATTCCATGCCATTCCATGCCATTCCATGCCATTCCATGCCATTCCATGCCATTCCATGCCATTCCATGCCATTCCATGCCATTCCATGCCATTCCATGCCATTCCATGCCATTCCATGCCATTCCATGCCATTCCATGCCATTCCATGCCATTCCATGCCATTCCATGCCATTCCATGCCATTCCATGCCATTCCATGCCATTCCATGCCATTCCATGCCATTCCATGCCATTCCATGCCATTCCATGCCATTCCATGCCATTCCATGCCATTCCATGCCATTCCATGCCATTCCATGCCATTCCATGCCATTCCATGCCATTCCATGCCATTCCATGCCATTCCATGCCATTCCATGCCATTCCATGCCATTCCATGCCGTGCCATGCCGGTGCCATGCCGGTGCCATGCCGTGCCATGCCGGTGCCATGCCGTGCCATGCCGGTGCCATGCCGTGCCATGCCGGTGCAATGACGTGCCATGCCGGTGCCATGCCGTGCCATGCCGGTGCCATGCCGTGCCATGCCGGTGCCATGCCGTGCCATGCCGGTGCCATGCCGTGCCATGCCGTGCCATGCCGGTGCCATGCCGTGCCATGCCGGTGCCATGCCGTGCCAGGCCATTCCATGCCGTGCCATGCCGTGCCATGCCATTCCATGCCATTCCATGCCATTCCATGCCATTCCATGCCATTCCATGTCATTCCATGCCATTCCATGCCATTCCATGCCATTCCATGCCATTCCATGCCATTCCATGCCATTCCATGCCATTCCATGCCATTCCATGCCATTCCATGCCATTCCATGCCATTCCATGCCATTCCATGCCATTCAATGCCATTCCATGCCGTGCCATGCCGTGCCATGCCGTGCCATGCCGGTGCCATGCCGTGCCATGCCGGTGCCATGCCGTGCCATGCCGGTGCCATGCCGTGCCATGCCGGTGCCATGCCGTGCCATGCCGTGCCATGCCGGTGCCATGACGTGCCATGCCGGTGCCATGCCGTGCCATGCCGGTGCCATGCCGGTGCCATGCCGGTGCCATGCCGGTGCCATGCCGTGCCATGCCGTGCCATGCCGGTGCCATGCCGTGCCATGCCGGTGCCATGCCGGTGCCATGCCGTGCCATGCCGTGCCATGCCGTGCCATGCGGTGCCATGCCATTCCATGCCATTCCATGCCATTCCATGCCATTCAATGCCGTGCCATGCCGTGCCATGCCGGTGCCATGCCGTGCCATGCCGGTGCCATGCCGTGCCATGCCGGTGCCATGCCGTGCCATGCCGGTGCCATGCCGTGCCATGCCGTGCCATGCCGGTGCCATGCCGTGCCATGCCGGTGCCATGCCGTGCCATGCCGGTGCCATGCCGTGCCATGCCGTGCCATGCCGGTGCCATGCCGTGCCATGCCGGTGCCATGCCGTGCCATGCCGCTGCCATGCCGCTGCCATGCCGTGCCATGCCGGTGCCATGCCGTGCCATGCCGGTGCCATGCCGTGCCATGCCGGTGCCATGCCGTGCCATGCCGGTGCCATGCCATTCCATGCCATTCCATGCCATTCCATGCCATTCCATGCCATTCCATGCCATTCCATGCCATTCCATGCCATTCCATGCCATTCCATGCCATTCCATGCCATTCCATGCCGGTGCCATGCCGTGCCATGCCGGTGCCATGCCGTGCCATGCCGGTGCCATGCCGTGCCATGCCGGTGCCATGCCGTGCCATGCCGGTGCCATGCCGTGCCATGCCGGTGCCATGCCGTGCCATGCCGGTGCCATGCCGTGCCATGCCGGTGCCATGCCGTGCCATGCCGGTGCCATGCCGTGCCATGCCGTGCCATGCCGTGCCATGCCGGTGCCATGCCGTGCCATGCCGGTGCCATGCCGTGCCATGCCGGTGCCATGCCGTGCCATGCCGTGCCATGCCGTGCCATGCCGTGCCATGCCGGTGCCATGCCGTGCCATGCCGGTGCCATGCCGTGCCATGCCGGTGCCATGCCGTGCCATGCCGGTGCCATGCCGTGCCATGCCGGTGCCATGCCATTCCATGCCATTCCATGCCGTGCCATGCCGGTGCCATGCCGTGCCATGCCGGTGCCATGCCGTGCCATGCCGGTGCCATGCCGTGCCATGCCGGTGCCATGCCGTGCCATGCCGGTGCCATGCCGTGCCATGCCGGTGCCATGCCGTGCCATGCCGGTGCCATGCCGTGCCATGCCGGTGCCATGCCGTGCCATGCCGTTGCCATGCCGTGCCATGCCGGTGCCATGCCGTGCCATGCCGGTGCCATGCCGGTGCCATGCCGTGCCATGCCGGTGCCATGCCGTGCCATGCCGGTGCCATGCCGTGCCATGCCGGTGCCATGCCGTGCCATGCCGGTGCCATGCCGTGCCATGCCGGTGCCATGCCGTGCCATGCCGGTGCCATGCCGTGCCATGCCGGTGCCATGCCGTGCCATGCCGGTGCCATGACGTGCCATGCCGGTGCCATGCCGGTGCCATGCCGTGCCATGCCGTGCCATGCCGGTGCCATGCCGTGCCATGCCGGTGCCATGCCGTGCCATGTCGGTGCCATGCCGTGCCATGCCGTGCCATGCCGGTGCCATGCCGTGCCATGCCGGTGCCATGACGTGCCATGCCGGTGCCATGCCGTGCCATGCAGGTGCCATGCCGTGCCATGCCGGTGCCATGCCGTGCCATGCCGGTGCCATGCCGTGCCATGCCGGTGCCATGCCGGTGCCATGCCGGTGCCATGCCGGTGCCATGCCGGTGCCATGCCGTGCCATGCCGGTGCCATGCCGTGCCATGCCGGTGCCATGCCGTGCCATGCCGGTGCCATGACGTGCCATGCCGGTGCCATGCCGTGCGATGCCGTGCCATGCCGTGCCATGCCGGTGCCATGCCGTGCCATGCCGTGCCATGCCGTGCCATGCCGTGCCATGCCGTGCCATGCCATTCCATGCCATTCCATGCCATTCCATGCCATTCCATGCCATTCCATGCCATTCCATGCCATTCCATGCCATTCCATGCCATTCCATGCCATTCCATGCCATTCCATGCCATTCCATGCCATTCCATGCCATTCCATGCCATTCCATGCCATTCCATGCCATTCCATGCCATTCCATGCCATTCCATGCCATTCCATGCCATTCAATGCCGTGCCATGCCGTGCCATGCCATTCAATGCCGTGCCATGCCGTGCCATGCCGTGCCATGCCGGTGCCATGCCGGTGCCATGCCGGTGCCATGCCGTGCCATGCCGGTGCCATGCCGTGCCATGCCGGTGCCATGCCGTGCCATGCCGGTGCCATGCCGTGCCATGCCGGTGCCATGCCGTGCCATGCCGGTGCCATGCCGGTGCCATGCCGTGCCATGCCGGTGCCATGCCGTGCCATGCCGTGCCATGCCGTGCCATGCCGGTGCCATGCCGTGCCATGCCGGTGCCATGCCGTGCCATGCCGGTGCCATGCCGTGCCATGCCGGTGCCATGCCGTGCCAGGCCGGTGCCATGCCGTGCCAGGCCGGTGCCATGCCGTGCCATGCCGGTGCCATGCCGTGCCATGCCGGTGCCATGCCGTGCCATGCCGGTGCCATGCCGTGCCATGCCGGTGCCATGCCGTGCCATGCCGGTGCCATGCCGTGCCATGCCGGTGCCATGCCGTGCCATGCCGTGCCATGCCGGTGCCATTCCGTGCCATGCCGGTGCCATTCCGTGCCATGCCGTGCCATGCCGTGCCATGCCGTGCCATGCCGTTCCATGCCATTCCATGCCATTCCATGCCATTCCATGCCATTCCACGCCATTCCATGTCATTCCATGCCATTCCATGTCATTCCATGCCATTCCATGCCATTCCATGCCATTCCATGTCATTCCATGCCATTCCATGCCATTCCATGCCATTCCATGCCATTCCATGCCATTCCATGCCATTCCATGCCATTCCATGCCATTCCATGCCATTCCATGCCATTGCATGCCATTCCATGCCATTCAATGCCATTCCATGCCGGTGCCATGCCGTGCCATGCCGGTGCCATGCCGTGCCATACCGGTGCCATGCCGTGCCATGCCGGTGCCATGCCGTGCCATGCCGGTGCCATGCCGGTGCCATGCCGTGCCATGCCGGTGCCATGCCGGTGCCATGCCGGTGCCATGCCGTGCCATGCCGGTGCCATGCCGTGCCATGCCGGTGCCATGCCGTGCCATGCCGGTGCCATGCCGGTGCCATGCCGTGCCATGCCGTGCCATGCCGGTGTCATGCCGTGCCATGCCGTGCCATGCCGTGCCATGCCGTGCCATGCCATTCCATGCCATTCCATGCCATTCCATGCCATTCCATGCCATTCCATGCCATTCCATGCCATTCCATGCCATTCCATGCCATTCCATGCCATTCCATGCCATTCCATGCCATTCCATGCCATTCCATGCCATTCCATGCCATTCCATGCCATTCCATGCCGGTGCCATGCCGTGCCATGCCGGTGCCATGCCGTGCCATGCCGGTGCCATGCCGTGCCATGCCGGTGCCATGCCGTGCCATGCCGGTGCCATGCCGTGCCATACCGGTGCCATGCCGGTGCCATGCCGTGCCATGCCGGTGCCATGCCGGTGCCATGCCGGTGCCATGCCGGTGCCATGCCGGTGCCATGCCGTGCCATGCCGGTGCCATGCCGTGCCATGCCGTGCCATGCCATTCCATGCCATTCCATGCCATTCCATGCCATTCCATGCCATTCCATGCCATTCCATGCCATTCCATGCCATTCCATGCCATTCAATGCCATTCCATGCCGTGCCATGCCGGTGCCATGCCGTGCCATGCCGGTGCCATGCCGTGCCATGCCGGTGCCATGCCGTGCCATGCCGGTGCCATGCCGTGCCATGCCGGTGCCATGCCGGTGCCATGCCGTGCCATGCCGGTGCCATGCCGTGCCATGCCGGTGCCATGCCGTGCCATGCCGTGCCATGCCGGTGCCATTCCGTGCCATGCCGGTGCCATTCCGTGCCATGCCGTGCCATGCCGTGCCATGCCGTGCCATGCCGTTCCATGCCATTCCATGCCATTCCATGCCATTCCATGCCATTCCATGCCATTCCATGTCATTCCATGCCATTCCATGTCATTCCATGCCATTCCATGCCATTCCATGCCATTCCATGCCATTCCATGCCATTCCATGCCATTCCATGCCATTCCATGCCATTCCATGCCATTCCATGCCATTCCATGCCATTCCATGCCATTCCATGCCATTCCATGCCATTCCATGCCATTCCATGCCATTCCATGCCATTCCATGCCATTCCATGCCGGTGCCATGCCGTGCCATGCCGGTGCCATGCCGTGCCATGCCGGTGCCATGCCGTGCCATGCCGGTGCCATGCCGTGCCATGCCGGTGCCATGCCGTGCCATACCGGTGCCATGCCGGTGCCATGCCGTGCCATGCCGGTGCCATGCCGGTGCCATGCCGGTGCCATGCCGGTGCCATGCCGGTGCCATGCCGTGCCATGCCGGTGCCATGCCGTGCCATGCCGTGCCATGCCGTGCCATGCCGGTGCCATGCCGTGCCATGCCGGTGCCATGCCGTGCCATGCCGGTGCCATGCCGTGCCATGCCGGTGCCATGCCGTGCCATGCCGGTGCCATGCCGTGCCATGCCGGTGCCATGCCGTGCCATGCCGGTGCCATGCCGTGCCATGCCGGTGCCATGCCGTGCCATGCCGGTGCCATGCCGTGCCATGCCGGTGCCATGCCGTGCCATGCCGGTGCCATGCCGGTGCCATGCCGTGCCATGCCGGTGCCATGCCGTGCCATGCCGGTGCCATGCCGTGCCATGCCGTGCCATGCCGGTGCCATTCCGTGCCATGCCGGTGCCATTCCGTGCCATGCCGTGCCATGCCGTGCCATGCCGTGCCATGCCGTTCCATGCCATTCCATGCCATTCCATGTCATTCCATGCCATTCCATGTCATTCCATGCCATTCCATGTCATTCCATGCCATTCCATGCCATTCCATGCCATTCCATGCCATTCCATGCCATTCCATGTCATTCCATGCCATTCCATGCCATTCCATGCCATTCCATGCCATTCCATGCCATTCCATGCCATTCCATGCCATTCCATGCCATTCCATGCCATTCCATGCCATTCCATGCCATTCCATGCCATTCCATGCCATTCCATGCCATTCCATGCCATTCCATGCCATTCCATGCCATTCCATGCCATTCCATGCCATTCCATGCCATTCCATGCCATTCCATGCCATTCCATGCCATTCCATGCCATTCCATGCCATTCCATGCCATTCCATGCCATTCCATGCCATTCCATGCCATTCAATGCCATTCCATGCCGGTGCCATGCCGTGCCATGCCGGTGCCATGCCGTGCCATGCCGGTGCCATGCCGGTGCCATGCCGTGCCATGCCGGTGCCATGCCGGTGCCATGCCGGTGCCATGCCGTGCCATGCCGGTGCCATGCCGTGCCATGCCGTGCCATGCCGGTGCCATGCCGTGCCATGCCGGTGCCATGCCGTGCCATGCCGGTGCCATGCCGTGCCATGCCGGTGCCATGCCGTGCCATGCCGTGCCATGCCGGTGCCATGCCGTGCCATGCCGGTGCCATGCCGTGCCATGCCGGTGCCATGCCGTGCCATGCCGGTGCCATGCCGTGCCATGCCGGTGCCATGCCGTGCCATGCCGGTGCCATGCCGTGCCATGCCGGTGCCATGCCGTGCCATGCCGGTGCCATTCCGTGCCATGCCGGTGCCATTCCGTGCCATGCCGTGCCATGCCGTGCCATGCCGTGCCATGCCGTTCCATGCCATTCCATGCCATTCCATGCCATTCCATGCCATTCCATGCCATTCCATGCCATTCCATGCCATTCCATGTCATTCCATGCCATTCCATGCCATTCCATGCCATTCCATGCCATTCCATGCCATTCCATGCCATTCCATGCCATTCCATGCCATTCCATGCCGTGCCATGCCGTGCCATGCCGTGCCATGCCGGTGCCATGCCGGTGCCATGCCGGTGCCATGCCGGTGCCATGCCGGTGCCATGCCGGTGCCATGCCGGTGCCATGCCGGTGCCATGCCGGTGCCATGCCGGTGCCATGCCGGTGCCATGCCGGTGCCATGCCGGTGCCATGCCGGTGCCATGCCGGTGCCATGCCGGTGCCATGCCGGTGCCATGCCGGTGCCATGCCGGTGCCATGCCGGTGCCATGCCGTGCCATGCCGGTGCCATGCCGTGCCATGCCGGTGCCATGCCGTGCCATGCCGGTGCCATGCCGTGCCATGCCGTGCCATGCCGTGCCATGCCGGTGCCATGCCGTGCCATGCCGGTGCCATGCCGTGCCATGCCGGTGCCATGCCGTGCCATGCCGGTGCCATGCCGGTGCCATGCCGTGCCATGCCGGTGCCATGCCGTGCCATGCCGGTGCCATGCCGTGCCATGCCGTGCCATGCCGGTGCCATGCCGTGCCATGCCGGTGCCATGCCGTGCCATGCCGGTGCCATGCCGGTGCCATGCCGTGCCATGCCGGTGCCATGCCGTGCCATGCCGGTGCCATGCCGGTGCCATGCCGTGCCATGCCGGTGCCATGCCGTGCCATGCCGGTGCCATGCCGTGCCATGCCGGTGCCATGCCGTGCCATGCCGGTGCCATGCCGTGCCATGCCGGTGCCATGCCGTGCCATGCCGGTGCCATGCCGTGCCATGCCGGTGCCATGCCGTGCCATGCCGGTGCCATGCCGTGCCATGCCGGTGCCATGCCGTGCCATGCCGGTGCCATGCCGTGCCATGCCGGTGCCATGCCGTGCCATGCCGGTGCCATGCCGTGCCATGCCGGTGCCATGCCGTGCCATGCCGGTGCCATGCCGTGCCATGCCGGTGCCATGCCGTGCCATGCCGTGCCATGCCGGTGCCATGCCGTGCCATGCCGTGCCATGCCGTGCCATGCCGTGCCATGCCATTCCATGCCATTCCATGCCATTCCATGCCATTCCATGTCATTCCATGCCATTCCATGTCATTCCATGCCATTCCATGCCATTCCATGCCATTCCATGCCATTCCATGCCATTCCATGCCATTCCATGCCATTCCATGCCATTCCATGCCATTCCATGCCATTCCATGCCATTCCATGCCATTCCATGCCATTCCATGCCATTCCATGCCATTCCATGCCATTCCATGCCATTCCATGCCGGTGCCATGCCGTGCCATGCCGGTGCCATGCCGTGCCATGCCGGTGCCATGCCGTGCCATGCCGGTGCCATGCCGTGCCATGCCGGTGCCATGCCGTGCCATACCGGTGCCATGCCGGTGCCATGCCGTGCCATGCCGGTGCCATGCCGGTGCCATGCCGGTGCCATGCCGGTGCCATGCCGGTGCCATGCCGTGCCATGCCGGTGCCATGCCGTGCCATGCCGTGCCATGCCATTCCATGCCATTCCATGCCATTCCATGCCATTCCATGCCATTCCATGCCATTCCATGCCATTCCATGCCATTCCATGCCATTCAATGCCATTCCATGCCGTGCCATGCCGGTGCCATGCCGTGCCATGCCGGTGCCATGCCGTGCCATGCCGGTGCCATGCCGTGCCATGCCGGTGCCATGCCGTGCCATGCCGGTGCCATGCCGTGCCATGCCGGTGCCATGCCGTGCCATGCCGGTGCCATGCCGTGCCATGCCGGTGCCATGCCGGTGCCATGCCGGTGCCATGCCGTGCCATGCCGGTGCCATGCCGTGCCATGCCGGTGCCATGACGTGCCATGCCGGTGCCATGCCGTGCCATGCCGGTGCCATGCCGTGCCATGCCGGTGCCATGCCGTGCCATGCCGGTGCCATGCCGTGCCATGCCGGTGCCATGCCGTGCCATGCCGGTGCCATGCCGTGCCATGCCGGTGCCATGCCGTGCCATGCCGGTGCCATGCCGTGCCATGCCGGTGCCATGCCGTGCCATGCCGGTGCCATGCCGTGCCATGCCGTGCCATGCCGGTGCCATGCCGTGCCATGCCGGTGCCATGCCGTGCCATGCCGGTGCCATGCCGTGCCATGCCGGTGCCATGCCGTGCCATGCCGGTGCCATGCCGTGCCATGCCGGTGCCATGCCGTGCCATGCCGGTGCCATGCCGTGCCATGCCGGTGCCATGCCGTGCCATGCCGTGCCATGCCGGTGCCATGCCGTGCCATGCCGGTACCATGCCGTGCCATGCCGGTGCCATGCCGTGCCATGCCGGTGCCATGCCGTGCCATGCCGGTGCCATGCCGTGCCATGCCGGTGCCATGCCGTGCCATGCCGGTGCCATGCCGTGCCATGCCGGTGCCATGCCGTGCCATGCCGGTGCCATGCCGTGCCATGCCGTGCCATGCCGTGCCATGCCGGTGCCATGCCGTGCCATGCCGGTGCCATGCCGTGCCATGCCGGTGCCATGCCGTGCCATGCCGGTGCCATGCCGTGCCATGCCGGTGCCATGCCGTGCCATGCCGTGCCATGCCGTGCCATGCCGGTGCCATGCCGTGCCATGCCGGTGCCATGCCGTGCCATGCCGGTGCCATGCCGTGCCATGCCGGTGCCATGCCGTGCCATGCCGTGCCATGCCGGTGCCATGCCGTGCCATGCCGGTGCCATGCCGTGCCATGCCGGTGCCATGCCGTGCCATGCCGGTGCCATGCCGTGCCATGCCGGTGCCATGCCGTGCCATGCCGGTGCCATGCCGTGCCATGCCGGTGCCATGCCGTGCCATGCCGGTGCCATGCCGTGCCATGCCGGTGCCATGCCGTGCCATGCCGGTGCCATGCCGTGCCATGCCGGTGCCATGCCGTGCCATGCCGGTGCCATGCCGTGCCATGCCGTGCCATGCCGTGCCATGCCGTGCCATGCCGTGCCATGCCGTGCCATGCCATTCCATGCCATTCCATGCCATTCCATGCCATTCCATGCCATTCCATGCCATTCCATGCCATTCCATGCCATTCCATGCCATTCCATGCCATTCCATGCCATTCCATGCCATTCCATGCCGTGCCATGCCATTCCATGCCATTCCATGCCATTCCATGCCATTCCATGCCATTCCATGCCATTCCATGCCATTCCATGCCATTCCATGCCATTCCATGCCATTCCATGCCATTCCATGCCATTCCATGCCATTCCATGCCATTCCATGCCATTCCATGCCATTCCATGCCATTCCATGCCATTCCATGCCATTCCATGCCATTCCATGCCATTCCATGCCATTCCATGCCATTCAATGCCGTGCCATGCCGTGCCATGCCGTGCCATGCCGGTGCCATGCCGGTGCCATGCCGTGCCATGCCGGTGCCATGCCGTGCCATGCCGGTGCCATGCCGTGCCATGCCGGTGCCATGCCGTGCCATGCCGGTGCCATGCCGTGCCATGCCGTGCCATGCCGTGCCATGCCGTGCCATGCGGTGCCATGCCATTCCATGCCATTCCATGTCATTCCATGTCATTCCATGCCATTCCATGCCATTCCATGCCATTCCATGCCATTCCATGCCATTCCATGCCGTTCCATGCCATTCCATGCCGTGCCATGCCGTGCCATGCCGTGCCATGCCGGTGCCATGCCGGTGCCATGCCGGTGCCATGCCGTGCCATGCCGGTGCCATGCCGTGCCATGCCGGTGCCATGCCGTGCCATGCCGGTGCCATGCCGTGCCATGCCGGTGCCATGCCGGTGCCATGCCGTGCCATGCCGGTGCCATGCCGTGCCATGCCGTGCCATGCCGTGCCATGCCGTGCCATGCCGGTGCCATGCCGTGCCATGCCATTCCATGCCATTCCATGCCAGTCAATGCCAGTCCATGCCATTCCATGCCATTCCATGCCACTCAATGCGGTGCCATGCCGTGCCATGCCGGTGCCATGCCGTGCCATGCCGGTGCCATGCCGTGCCATGCCGGTGCCATGCCGTGCCATGCCGGTGCCATGCCGTGCCATGCCGGTGCCATGCCGTGCCATGCCGGTGCCATGCCGTGCCATGCCGTGCCATGCCGGTGCCATGCCGGTGCCATGCCGTGCCATGCCGTGCCATGCCGTGCCATGCGGTGCCATGCCATTCCATGCCATGCCATTCCATGCCATTCCATGCCATTCCATGCCATTCCATGCCATTCCATGCCATTCCATGCCATTCCATGCCATTCCATGCCATTCCATGCCATTCCATGCCATTCCATGCCATTCCATGCCATTCCATGCCATTCCATGCCATTCCATGCCATTCCATGCCATTCCATGCCATTCCATGCCATTCCATGCCATTCCATGCCATTCCATGCCATTCCATGCCATTCCATGCCATTCCATGCCATTCCATGCCATTCCATGCCATTCCATGCCATTCCATGCCATTCCATGCCATTCCATGCCATTCCATGCCGTGCCATGCCGTGCCATGCCGTGCCATGCCGGTGCCATGCCGGTGCCATGCCGGTGCCATGCCGTGCCATGCCGGTGCCATGCCGTGCCATGCCGTGCCATGCCGTGCCATGCCGGTGCCATGCCGGTGCCATGCCGGTGCCATGCCGTGCCATGCCGGTGCCATGCCGTGCCATGTCGGTGCCATGCCGTGCCATGCCGGTGCCATGCCGTGCCATGCCGGTGCCATGCCGTGCCATGCCGGTGCCATGCCGGTGCCATGCCATTCCATGCCATTCCATGCCATTCCATGCCATTCCATGCCATTCCATGCCATTCCATGCCATTCCATGCCATTCCATGCCATTCCATGCCATTCCATGCCATTCCATGCCGTGCCATGCCGGTGCCATGCCGTGCCATGCCGGTGCCATGCCGTGCCATGCCGGTGCCATGCCGTGCCATGCCGTTGCCATGCCGTGCCATGCCGGTGCCATGCCGTGCCATGCCGGTGCCATGCCGTGCCATGCCGGTGCCATGCCGTGCCATGCCGGTGCCATGCCGTGCCATGCCGTGCCATGCCGGTGCCATGCCGGTGCCATGCCGTGCCATGCCGTGCCATGCCATTCCAAGCCATTCCATGCCATTCCATGCCATTCCATGCATTTCCATGCCATTCCATGCATTTCCATGCCATTCCATGCCATTCCATGTCATTCCATGCCATTCCATGCCATTCCATGCCATTCCATGCCATTCCATGCCATTCCATGCCATTCCATGCCATTCCATGCCATTCCATGCCATTCCATGCCATTCCATGCCATTCCATGCCATTCCATGCCGGTGCCATGCCGTGCCATGCCGGTGCCATGCCGTGCCATGCCGGTGCCATGCCGTGCCATGCCGGTGCCATGCCGTGCCATGCCGGTGCCATGCCGTGCCATGCCGTGCCATGCCGGTGCCATGCCGTGCCATGCCGGTGCCATGCCGTGCCATGCGGTGCCATGCCATTCCATGCCATTCCATGCCATTCCATGCCATTCAATGCCGGTGCCATGCCGTGCCATGCCATTCCATGCCATTCCATGCCATTCCATGCCATTCCATGCCATTCCATGCCATTCCATGCCATTCCATGCCATTCCATGCCATTCCATGCCATTCCATGCCATTCCATGCCATTCCATGCCATTCCATGCCATTCCATGCCATTCCATGCCATTCCATGCCATTCCATGCCATTCCATGCCATTCCATGCCATTCCATGCCATTCCATGCCATTCCATGCCATTCCATGCCATTCCATGCCATTCCATGCCATTCCATGCCATTCCATGCCATTCCATGCCATTCCATGCCATTCCATGCCATTCCATGCCATTCCATGCCATTCCATGCCATTCCATGCCATTCCATGCCATTCCATGCCATTCCATGCCATTCCATGCCATTCCATGCCATTCCATGCCATTCCATGCCATTCCATGCCGTGCCATGCCGGTGCCATGCCGGTGCCATGCCGTGCCATGCCGGTGCCATGCCGTGCCATGCCGGTGCCATGCCGTGCCATGCCGGTGCAATGACGTGCCATGCCGGTGCCATGCCGTGCCATGCCGGTGCCATGCCGTGCCATGCCGGTGCCATGCCGTGCCATGCCGGTGCCATGCCGTGCCATGCCGTGCCATGCCGGTGCCATGCCGTGCCATGCCGGTGCCATGCCGTGCCAGGCCATTCCATGCCGTGCCATGCCGTGCCATGCCATTCCATGCCATTCCATGCCATTCCATGCCATTCCATGTCATTCCATGCCATTCCATGCCATTCCATGCCATTCCATGCCATTCCATGCCATTCCATGCCATTCCATGCCATTCCATGCCATTCCATGCCATTCCATGCCATTCCATGCCATTCCATGCCATTCAATGCCATTCCATGCCGTGCCATGCCGTGCCATGCCGTGCCATGCCGGTGCCATGCCGTGCCATGCCGGTGCCATGCCGTGCCATGCCGGTGCCATGCCGTGCCATGCCGGTGCCATGCCGTGCCATGCCGTGCCATGCCGGTGCCATGACGTGCCATGCCGGTGCCATGCCGTGCCATGCCGGTGCCATGCCGGTGCCATGCCGGTGCCATGCCGGTGCCATGCCGTGCCATGCCGTGCCATGCCGGTGCCATGCCGTGCCATGCCGGTGCCATGCCGGTGCCATGCCGTGCCATGCCGTGCCATGCCGTGCCATGCGGTGCCATGCCATTCCATGCCATTCCATGCCATTCCATGCCATTCAATGCCGTGCCATGCCGTGCCATGCCGGTGCCATGCCGTGCCATGCCGGTGCCATGCCGTGCCATGCCGGTGCCATGCCGTGCCATGCCGTGCCATGCCGGTGCCATGCCGTGCCATGCCGGTGCCATGCCGTGCCATGCCGGTGCCATGCCGTGCCATGCCGGTGCCATGCCGTGCCATGCCGGTGCCATGCCGTGCCATGCCGCTGCCATGCCGTGCCATGCCGGTGCCATGCCGTGCCATGCCGGTGCCATGCCGTGCCATGCCGGTGCCATGCCGTGCCATGCCGGTGCCATGCCGTGCCATGCCGGTGCCATGCCGTGCCATGCCGGTGCCATGCCGTGCCATGCCGGTGCCATGCCATTCCATGCCATTCCATGCCATTCCATGCCATTCCATGCCATTCCATGCCGGTGCCATGCCGTGCCATGCCGGTGCCATGCCGTGCCATGCCGTGCCATGCCGGTGCCATGCCGTGCCATGCCGGTGCCATGCCGTGCCATGCCGGTGCCATGCCGTGCCATGCCGGTGCCATGCCGTGCCATGCCGGTGCCATGCCGTGCCATGCCGGTGCCATGCCGTGCCATGCCGGTGCCATGCCGGTGCCATGCCGTGCCATGCCGTGCCATGCCGGTGCCATGCCGTGCCATGCCGGTGCCATGCCGTGCCATGCCGGTGCCATGCCGTGCCATGCCGGTGCCATGCCGTGCCATGCCGGTGCCATGCCGTGCCATGCCGTGCCATGCCGTGCCATGCCGGTGCCATGCCGTGCCATGCCGGTGCCATGCCGTGCCATGCCGGTGCCATGACGTGCCATGCCGGTGCCATGCCGGTGCCATGCCATTCCATGCCATTCCATGCTATTCCATGCCATTCCATGCCATTCCATGCCATTCCATGCCATTCCATGCCATTCCATGCCATTCCATGCCATTCCATGCCATTCCATGCCATTCCATGCCATTCCATGCCATTCCATGCCATTCCATGCCATTCCATGCCATTCCATGCCATTCCATGCCATTCCATGCCATTCCATGCCATTCCATGCCATTCCATGCCATTCCATGCCATTCCATGCCATTCCATGCCATTCCATGCCATTCCATGCCATTCCATGCCATTCCATGCCATTCCATGCCATTCCATGCCATTCCATGCCATTCCATGCCATTCCATGCCATTCCATGCCATTCCATGCCATTCCATGCCATTCCATGCCATTCCATGCCATTCCATGCCATTCCATGCCATTCCATGCCATTCCATGCCATTCCATGCCATTCCATGCCATTCCATGCCATTCCATGCCGTGCCATGCCGTGCCATGCCGGTGCCATGCCGGTGCCATGCCGGTGCCATGCCGGTGCCATGCCGTGCCATGCCGGTGCCATGCCGTGCCATGCCGTGCCATGCCGGTGCCATGCCGGTGCCATGCCGGTGCCATGCCGTGCCATGCCGGTGCCATGCCGTGCCATGTCGGTGCCATGCCGTGCCATGCCGGTGCCATGCCGTGCCATGCCGGTGCCATGCCGTGCCATGCCGGTGCCATGCCGGTGCCATGCCGTGCCATGCCGGTGCCATGCCGTGCCATGCCGGTGCCATGCCGTGCCATGCGGGTGCCATGCCGTGCCATGCCGGTGCCATGCCGTGCCATGCCGGTGCCATGCCGTGCCATGCCGGTGCCATGCCGTGCCATGCCGGTGCCATGCCGTGCCATGCCGGTGCCATGCCGTGCCATGCCGGTGCCATGCCGTGCCATGCCGTGCCATGCCATTCCATGCCATTCCATGCCAGTCCATGCCAGTCCATGCCAGTCCATGCCATTCCATGCCATTCCATGCCACTCAATGCGGTGCCATGCCGTGCCATGCCGTGCCATTCCGTGCCATTCAATGCCATTCCATGCCATTCAATGCCGTGCCATGCCGGTGCCATGCCGTGCCATGCCGTGCCATGCCGGTGCCATGCCGTGCCATGCCGTGCCATGCCGTGCCATGCGGTGCCATGCCGTGCCATGCCGGTGCCATGCCGTGCCATGCCGGTGCCATGCCGTGCCATGCCGGTGCCATGCCGTGCCATGCCGTGCCATGCCGGTGCCATGCCGTGCCATGCCGGTGCCATGCCGTGCCATGCCGTGCCATGCCGTGCCATGCCGTGCCATGCGGTGCCATGCCATTCCATGCCATTCCATGCCATTCCATGCCATTCCATGCCATTCCATGCCATTCCATGCCATTCCATGCCATTCCATGCCATTCCATGCCATTCCATGCCATTCCATGCCATTCCATGCCATTCCATGCCATTCCATGCCATTCCATGCCATTCCATGCCATTCCATGCCATTCCATGCCATTCCATGCCATTCCATGCCATTCCATGCCATTCCATGCCATTCCATGCCATTCCATGCCATTCCATGCCATTCCATGCCATTCCATGCCATTCCATGCCATTCCATGCCATTCCATGCCATTCCATGCCATTCAATGCCGGTGCCATGCCGTGCCATGCGGTGCCATGCCATTCCATGCCATTCCATGCCATTCCATGCCATTCAATGCCGGTGCCATGCCGTGCCATGCGGTGCCATGCCATTCCATGCGGTGCCATGCCATTCCATGCCATTCCATGCCATTCCATGCCATTCCATGCCATTCCATGCCATTCCATGCCATTCCATGCCATTCAATGCCGGTGCCATGCCGTGCCATGCGGTGCCATGCCATTCCATGCGGTGCCATGCCATTCCATGCCATTCCATGCCATTCCATGCCATTCAATGCCGGTGCCATGCCGTGCCATGCGGTGCCATGCCATTCCATGCGGTGCCATGCCATTCCATGCCATTCCATGCCATTCCATGCCATTCCATGCCATTCCATGCCATTCCATGCCATTCCATGCTATTCCATGCCATTCCATGCCATTCCATGCCATTCCATGCCATTCCATGCCATTCCATGCCATTCCATGCCATTCCATGCACTTCCATGCCATTCCATGCCATTCCATGCCATTCCATGCCATTCCATGCCATTCCATGCCATTCCATGCCATTCCATGCCGTGCCATGCCGTGCCATGCCGTGCCATGCCGTGCCATGCCGGTGCCATGCCGGTGCCATGCCGTGCCATGCCGGTGCCATGCCGTGCCATGCCGGTGCCATGCCGTGCCATGCCGGTGCCATGCCGTGCCATGCCGGTGCCATGCCGTGCCATGCCGGTGCCATGCCGTGCCATGCCGGTGCCATGCCGTGCCATGCCGGTGCCATGCCGTGCCATGCCGGTGCCATGCCGTGCCATGCCGGTGCCATGCCGTGCCATGCCGTGCCATGCCGTGCCATGCCGGTGCCATGCCGTGGCATGCCGGTGCCATGCCGTGCCATGCCGTGCCATGCCGTGCCATGCCGGTGCCATGCCGTGGCATGCCGGTGCCATGCCGTGGCATGCCGGTGCCATGCCGTGCCATGCCGTGCCATGCCATTCCATGCCATTCCATGCCATTCCATGCCATTCCATGCCATTCCATGCCATTCCATGTCATTCCATGCCATTCCATGTCATTCCATGCCATTCCATGCCATTCCATGCCATTCCATGCCATTCCATGCCATTCCATGCCATTCCGTGCCATTCCGTGCCATTCCATGCCATTCCGTGCCATTCCATGCCATTCCATGCCATTCCATGCCATTCCATGCCATTCCATGCCATTCCATGCCATTCCATGCCATTCCATGCCATTCCATGCCATTCCATGCCATTCAATGCCATTCCATGCCGTGCCATGCCGTGCCATGCCGTGCCATGCCGGTGCCATGCCGTGCCATGCCGGTGCCATGCCGTGCCATGCCGGTGCCATGCCGTGCCATGCCGTGCCATGCCGGTGCCATGACGTGCCATGCCGGTGCCATGCCGTGCCATGCCGGTGCCATGCCGGTGCCATGCCGGTGCCATGCCGGTGCCATGCCGGTGCCATGCCGTGCCATGCCGTGCCATGCCGGTGCCATGCCGTGCCATGCCGGTGCCATGCCGGTGCCATGCCGTGCCATGCCGTGCCATGCCGTGCCATGCGGTGCCATGCCATTCCATGCCATTCCATGCCATTCCATGCCATTCAATGCCGTGCCATGCCGTGCCATGCCGGTGCCATGCCGTGCCATGCCGGTGCCATGCCGTGCCATGCCGGTGCCATGCCGTGCCATGCCGTGCCATGCCGGTGCCATGCCGTGCCATGCCGGTGCCATGCCGTGCCATGCCGGTGCCATGCCGTGCCATGCCGGTGCCATGCCGTGCCATGCCGGTGCCATGCCGTGCCATGCCGGTGCCATGCCGTGCCATGCCGGTGCCATGCCGTGCCATGCCGGTGCCATGCCGTGCCATGCCGGTGCCATGCCGTGCCATGCCGGTGCCATGCCATTCCATGCCATTCCATGCCATTCCATGCCATTCCATGCCATTCCATGCCATTCCATGCCATTCCATGCCATTCCATGCCGGTGCCATGCCGTGCCATGCCGGTGCCATGCCGTGCCATGCCGGTGCCATGCCGTGCCATGCCGGTGCCATGCCGTGCCATGCCGGTGCCATGCCGTGCCATGCCGGTGCCATGCCGTGCCATGCCGGTGCCATGCCGTGCCATGCCGGTGCCATGCCGTGCCATGCCGGTGCCATGCCGTGCCATGCCGGTGCCATGCCGGTGCCATGCCGTGCCATGCCGTGCCATGCCGGTGCCATGCCGTGCCATGCCGGTGCCATGCCGTGCCATGCCGGTGCCATGCCGTGCCATGCCGTGCCATGCCGTGCCATGCCGGTGCCATGCCGTGCCATGCCGGTGCCATGCCGTGCCATGCCGGTGCCATGACGTGCCATGCCGGTGCCATGCCGGTGCCATGCCATTCCATGCCATTCCATGCTATTCCATGCCATTCCATGCCATTCCATGCCATTCCATGCCATTCCATGCCATTCCATGCCATTCCATGCCATTCCATGCCATTCCATGCCATTCCATGCCATTCCATGCCATTCCATGCCATTCCATGCCATTCCATGCCATTCCATGCCATTCCATGCCATTCCATGCCATTCCATGCCATTCCATGCCATTCCATGCCATTCCATGCCATTCCATGCCATTCCATGCCGTGCCATGCCGTGCCATGCCGTGCCATGCCGGTGCCATGCCGGTGCCATGCCGGTGCCATGCCGGTGCCATGCCGGTGCCATGCCGTGCCATGCCGTGCCATGCCGTGCCATGCCGGTGCCATGCCGGTGCCATGCCGGTGCCATGCCGTGCCATGCCGGTGCCATGCCGTGCCATGTCGGTGCCATGCCGTGCCATGCCGGTGCCATGCCGTGCCATGCCGGTGCCATGCCGTGCCATGCCGGTGCCATGCCGGTGCCATGCCATTCCATGCCATTCCATGCCATTCCATGCCATTCCATGCCATTCCATGCCATTCCATGCCATTCCATGCCATTCCATGCCATTCCATGCCATTCCATGCCATTCCATGCCGTGCCATGCCGGTGCCATGCCGTGCCATGCCGGTGCCATGCCGTGCCATGCCGGTGCCATGCCGTGCCATGCCGTTGCCATGCCGTGCCATGCCGGTGCCATGCCGTGCCATGCCGGTGCCATGCCGTGCCATGCCGGTGCCATGCCGTGCCATGCCGGTACCATGCCGTGCCATGCCGTGCCATGCCGGTGCCATGCCGGTGCCATGCCGTGCCATGCCGTGCCATGCCATTCCAAGCCATTCCATGCCATTCCATGCCATTCCATGCATTTCCATGCCATTCCATGCCATTCCATGTCATTCCATGCCATTCCATGCCATTCCATGCCATTCCATGCCATTCCATGCCATTCCATGCCATTCCATGCCATTCCATGCCATTCCATGCCGGTGCCATGCCGTGCCATGCCGGTGCCATGCCGTGCCATGCCGGTGCCATGCCGTGCCATGCCGGTGCCATGCCGTGCCATGCCGGTGCCATGCCGTGCCATGCCGTGCCATGCCGGTGCCATGCCGTGCCATGCCGGTGCCATGCCGTGCCATGCGGTGCCATGCCATTCCATGCCATTCCATGCCATTCAATGCCGGTGCCATGCCGTGCCATGCCATTCCATGCCATTCCATGCCATTCCATGCCATTCCATGCCATTCCATGCCATTCCATGCCATTCCATGCCATTCCATGCCATTCCATGCCATTCCATGCCATTCCATGCCATTCCATGCCATTCCATGCCATTCCATGCCATTCCATGCCATTCCATGCCATTCCATGCCATTCCATGCCATTCCATGCCATTCCATGCCATTCCATGCCATTCCATGCCATTCCATGCCATTCCATGCCATTCCATGCCATTCCATGCCATTCCATGCCATTCCATGCCATTCCATGCCATTCCATGCCATTCCATGCCATTCCATGCCATTCCATGCCATTCCATGCCATTCCATGCCATTCCATGCCATTCCATGCCATTCCATGCCATTCCATGCCATTCCATGCCATTCCATGCCATTCCATGCCATTCCATGCCATTCCATGCCATTCCATGCCATTCCATGCCATTCCATGCCATTCCATGCCATTCCATGCCATTCCATGCCATTCCATGCCATTCCATGCCATTCCATGCCATTCCATGCCATTCCATGCCATTCCATGCCATTCCATGCCATTCCATGCCGTGCCATGCCGGTGCCATGCCGGTGCCATGCCGTGCCATGCCGGTGCCATGCCGTGCCATGCCGGTGCCATGCCGTGCCATGCCGGTGCAATGACGTGCCATGCCGGTGCCATGCCGTGCCATGCCGGTGCCATGCCGTGCCATGCCGGTGCCATGCCGTGCCATGCCGGTGCCATGCCGTGCCATGCCGTGCCATGCCGGTGCCATGCCGTGCCATGCCGGTGCCATGCCGTGCCAGGCCATTCCATGCCGTGCCATGCCGTGCCATGCCATTCCATGCCATTCCATGCCATTCCATGCCATTCCATGCCATTCCATGCCATTCCATGTCATTCCATGCCATTCCATGCCATTCCATGCCATTCCATGCCATTCCATGCCATTCCATGCCATTCCATGCCATTCCATGCCATTCCATGCCATTCCATGCCATTCCATGCCATTCCATGCCATTCCATGCCATTCAATGCCATTCCATGCCGTGCCATGCCGTGCCATGCCGTGCCATGCCGGTGCCATGCCGTGCCATGCCGGTGCCATGCCGTGCCATGCCGGTGCCATGCCGTGCCATGCCGGTGCCATGCCGTGCCATGCCGTGCCATGCCGGTGCCATGACGTGCCATGCCGGTGCCATGCCGTGCCATGCCGGTGCCATGCCGGTGCCATGCCGGTGCCATGCCGGTGCCATGCCGTGCCATGCCGTGCCATGCCGGTGCCATGCCGTGCCATGCCGGTGCCATGCCGGTGCCATGCCGTGCCATGCCGTGCCATGCCGTGCCATGCGGTGCCATGCCATTCCATGCCATTCCATGCCATTCCATGCCATTCAATGCCGTGCCATGCCGTGCCATGCCGGTGCCATGCCGTGCCATGCCGGTGCCATGCCGTGCCATGCCGGTGCCATGCCGTGCCATGCCGGTGCCATGCCGTGCCATGCCGTGCCATGCCGGTGCCATGCCGTGCCATGCCGGTGCCATGCCGTGCCATGCCGGTGCCATGCCGTGCCATGCCGTGCCATGCCGGTGCCATGCCGTGCCATGCCGGTGCCATGCCGTGCCATGCCGCTGCCATGCCGCTGCCATGCCGTGCCATGCCGGTGCCATGCCGTGCCATGCCGGTGCCATGCCGTGCCATGCCGGTGCCATGCCGTGCCATGCCGGTGCCATGCCATTCCATGCCATTCCATGCCATTCCATGCCATTCCATGCCATTCCATGCCATTCCATGCCATTCCATGCCATTCCATGCCATTCCATGCCATTCCATGCCATTCCATGCCGGTGCCATGCCGTGCCATGCCGGTGCCATGCCGTGCCATGCCGGTGCCATGCCGTGCCATGCCGGTGCCATGCCGTGCCATGCCGGTGCCATGCCGTGCCATGCCGGTGCCATGCCGTGCCATGCCGGTGCCATGCCGTGCCATGCCGGTGCCATGCCGTGCCATGCCGGTGCCATGCCGTGCCATGCCGTGCCATGCCGTGCCATGCCGGTGCCATGCCGTGCCATGCCGGTGCCATGCCGTGCCATGCCGGTGCCATGCCGTGCCATGCCGTGCCATGCCGTGCCATGCCGTGCCATGCCGGTGCCATGCCGTGCCATGCCGGTGCCATGCCGTGCCATGCCGGTGCCATGCCGTGCCATGCCGGTGCCATGCCGTGCCATGCCGGTGCCATGCCATTCCATGCCATTCCATGCCGTGCCATGCCGGTGCCATGCCGTGCCATGCCGGTGCCATGCCGTGCCATGCCGGTGCCATGCCGTGCCATGCCGGTGCCATGCCGTGCCATGCCGGTGCCATGCCGTGCCATGCCGGTGCCATGCCGTGCCATGCCGGTGCCATGCCGTGCCATGCCGGTGCCATGCCGTGCCATGCCGTTGCCATGCCGTGCCATGCCGGTGCCATGCCGTGCCATGCCGGTGCCATGCCGGTGCCATGCCGTGCCATGCCGGTGCCATGCCGTGCCATGCCGGTGCCATGCCGTGCCATGCCGGTGCCATGCCGTGCCATGCCGGTGCCATGCCGTGCCATGCCGGTGCCATGCCGTGCCATGCCGGTGCCATGCCGTGCCATGCCGGTGCCATGCCGTGCCATGCCGGTGCCATGACGTGCCATGCCGGTGCCATGCCGGTGCCATGCCGTGCCATGCCGTGCCATGCCGGTGCCATGCCGTGCCATGCCGGTGCCATGCCGTGCCATGTCGGTGCCATGCCGTGCCATGCCGTGCCATGCCGGTGCCATGCCGTGCCATGCCGGTGCCATGACGTGCCATGCCGGTGCCATGCCGTGCCATGCAGGTGCCATGCCGTGCCATGCCGGTGCCATGCCGTGCCATGCCGGTGCCATGCCGTGCCATGCCGGTGCCATGCCGGTGCCATGCCGGTGCCATGCCGGTGCCATGCCGGTGCCATGCCGTGCCATGCCGGTGCCATGCCGTGCCATGCCGGTGCCATGCCGTGCCATGCCGGTGCCATGACGTGCCATGCCGGTGCCATGCCGTGCGATGCCGTGCCATGCCGTGCCATGCCGGTGCCATGCCGTGCCATGCCGTGCCATGCCGTGCCATGCCGTGCCATGCCGTGCCATGCCATTCCATGCCATTCCATGCCATTCCATGCCATTCCATGCCATTCCATGCCATTCCATGCCATTCCATGCCATTCCATGCCATTCCATGCCATTCCATGCCATTCCATGCCATTCCATGCCATTCCATGCCATTCCATGCCATTCCATGCCATTCCATGCCATTCCATGCCATTCCATGCCATTCCATGCCATTCCATGCCATTCAATGCCGTGCCATGCCGTGCCATGCCGTGCCATGCCGGTGCCATGCCGGTGCCATGCCGGTGCCATGCCGTGCCATGCCGGTGCCATGCCGTGCCATGCCGGTGCCATGCCGTGCCATGCCGGTGCCATGCCGTGCCATGCCGGTGCCATGCCGTGCCATGCCGGTGCCATGCCGGTGCCATGCCGTGCCATGCCGGTGCCATGCCGTGCCATGCCGTGCCATGCCGTGCCATGCCGGTGCCATGCCGTGCCATGCCGGTGCCATGCCGTGCCATGCCGGTGCCATGCCGTGCCATGCCGGTGCCATGCCGTGCCAGGCCGGTGCCATGCCGTGCCAGGCCGGTGCCATGCCGTGCCATGCCGGTGCCATGCCGTGCCATGCCGGTGCCATGCCGTGCCATGCCGGTGCCATGCCGTGCCATGCCGGTGCCATGCCGTGCCATGCCGGTGCCATGCCGTGCCATGCCGGTGCCATGCCGTGCCATGCCGTGCCATGCCGGTGCCATTCCGTGCCATGCCGGTGCCATTCCGTGCCATGCCGTGCCATGCCGTGCCATGCCGTGCCATGCCGTTCCATGCCATTCCATGCCATTCCATGCCATTCCATGCCATTCCACGCCATTCCATGTCATTCCATGCCATTCCATGTCATTCCATGCCATTCCATGCCATTCCATGCCATTCCATGTCATTCCATGCCATTCCATGCCATTCCATGCCATTCCATGCCATTCCATGCCATTCCATGCCATTCCATGCCATTCCATGCCATTCCATGCCATTCCATGCCATTGCATGCCATTCCATGCCATTCAATGCCATTCCATGCCGGTGCCATGCCGTGCCATGCCGGTGCCATGCCGTGCCATACCGGTGCCATGCCGTGCCATGCCGGTGCCATGCCGTGCCATGCCGGTGCCATGCCGGTGCCATGCCGTGCCATGCCGGTGCCATGCCGGTGCCATGCCGGTGCCATGCCGTGCCATGCCGGTGCCATGCCGTGCCATGCCGGTGCCATGCCGTGCCATGCCGGTGCCATGCCGGTGCCATGCCGTGCCATGCCGTGCCATGCCGGTGTCATGCCGTGCCATGCCGTGCCATGCCGTGCCATGCCGTGCCATGCCATTCCATGCCATTCCATGCCATTCCATGCCATTCCATGCCATTCCATGCCATTCCATGCCATTCCATGCCATTCCATGCCATTCCATGCCATTCCATGCCATTCCATGCCATTCCATGCCATTCCATGCCATTCCATGCCATTCCATGCCATTCCATGCCGGTGCCATGCCGTGCCATGCCGGTGCCATGCCGTGCCATGCCGGTGCCATGCCGTGCCATGCCGGTGCCATGCCGTGCCATGCCGGTGCCATGCCGTGCCATACCGGTGCCATGCCGGTGCCATGCCGTGCCATGCCGGTGCCATGCCGGTGCCATGCCGGTGCCATGCCGGTGCCATGCCGGTGCCATGCCGTGCCATGCCGGTGCCATGCCGTGCCATGCCGTGCCATGCCATTCCATGCCATTCCATGCCATTCCATGCCATTCCATGCCATTCCATGCCATTCCATGCCATTCCATGCCATTCCATGCCATTCAATGCCATTCCATGCCGTGCCATGCCGGTGCCATGCCGTGCCATGCCGGTGCCATGCCGTGCCATGCCGGTGCCATGCCGTGCCATGCCGGTGCCATGCCGTGCCATGCCGGTGCCATGCCGGTGCCATGCCGTGCCATGCCGGTGCCATGCCGTGCCATGCCGGTGCCATGCCGTGCCATGCCGTGCCATGCCGGTGCCATTCCGTGCCATGCCGGTGCCATTCCGTGCCATGCCGTGCCATGCCGTGCCATGCCGTGCCATGCCGTTCCATGCCATTCCATGCCATTCCATGCCATTCCATGCCATTCCATGCCATTCCATGTCATTCCATGCCATTCCATGTCATTCCATGCCATTCCATGCCATTCCATGCCATTCCATGCCATTCCATGCCATTCCATGCCATTCCATGCCATTCCATGCCATTCCATGCCATTCCATGCCATTCCATGCCATTCCATGCCATTCCATGCCATTCCATGCCATTCCATGCCATTCCATGCCATTCCATGCCATTCCATGCCATTCCATGCCGGTGCCATGCCGTGCCATGCCGGTGCCATGCCGTGCCATGCCGGTGCCATGCCGTGCCATGCCGGTGCCATGCCGTGCCATGCCGGTGCCATGCCGTGCCATACCGGTGCCATGCCGGTGCCATGCCGTGCCATGCCGGTGCCATGCCGGTGCCATGCCGGTGCCATGCCGGTGCCATGCCGGTGCCATGCCGTGCCATGCCGGTGCCATGCCGTGCCATGCCGTGCCATGCCGTGCCATGCCGGTGCCATGCCGTGCCATGCCGGTGCCATGCCGTGCCATGCCGGTGCCATGCCGTGCCATGCCGGTGCCATGCCGTGCCATGCCGGTGCCATGCCGTGCCATGCCGGTGCCATGCCGTGCCATGCCGGTGCCATGCCGTGCCATGCCGGTGCCATGCCGTGCCATGCCGGTGCCATGCCGTGCCATGCCGGTGCCATGCCGTGCCATGCCGGTGCCATGCCGGTGCCATGCCGTGCCATGCCGGTGCCATGCCGTGCCATGCCGGTGCCATGCCGTGCCATGCCGTGCCATGCCGGTGCCATTCCGTGCCATGCCGGTGCCATTCCGTGCCATGCCGTGCCATGCCGTGCCATGCCGTGCCATGCCGTTCCATGCCATTCCATGCCATTCCATGTCATTCCATGCCATTCCATGTCATTCCATGCCATTCCATGTCATTCCATGCCATTCCATGCCATTCCATGCCATTCCATGCCATTCCATGCCATTCCATGTCATTCCATGCCATTCCATGCCATTCCATGCCATTCCATGCCATTCCATGCCATTCCATGCCATTCCATGCCATTCCATGCCATTCCATGCCATTCCATGCCATTCCATGCCATTCCATGCCATTCCATGCCATTCCATGCCATTCCATGCCATTCCATGCCATTCCATGCCATTCCATGCCATTCCATGCCATTCCATGCCATTCCATGCCATTCCATGCCATTCCATGCCATTCCATGCCATTCCATGCCATTCCATGCCATTCCATGCCATTCCATGCCATTCCATGCCATTCCATGCCATTCAATGCCATTCCATGCCGGTGCCATGCCGTGCCATGCCGGTGCCATGCCGTGCCATGCCGGTGCCATGCCGGTGCCATGCCGTGCCATGCCGGTGCCATGCCGGTGCCATGCCGGTGCCATGCCGTGCCATGCCGGTGCCATGCCGTGCCATGCCGTGCCATGCCGGTGCCATGCCGTGCCATGCCGGTGCCATGCCGTGCCATGCCGGTGCCATGCCGTGCCATGCCGGTGCCATGCCGTGCCATGCCGTGCCATGCCGGTGCCATGCCGTGCCATGCCGGTGCCATGCCGTGCCATGCCGGTGCCATGCCGTGCCATGCCGGTGCCATGCCGTGCCATGCCGGTGCCATGCCGTGCCATGCCGGTGCCATGCCGTGCCATGCCGGTGCCATGCCGTGCCATGCCGGTGCCATTCCGTGCCATGCCGGTGCCATTCCGTGCCATGCCGTGCCATGCCGTGCCATGCCGTGCCATGCCGTTCCATGCCATTCCATGCCATTCCATGCCATTCCATGCCATTCCATGCCATTCCATGCCATTCCATGCCATTCCATGTCATTCCATGCCATTCCATGCCATTCCATGCCATTCCATGCCATTCCATGCCATTCCATGCCATTCCATGCCATTCCATGCCATTCCATGCCGTGCCATGCCGTGCCATGCCGTGCCATGCCGGTGCCATGCCGGTGCCATGCCGGTGCCATGCCGGTGCCATGCCGGTGCCATGCCGGTGCCATGCCGGTGCCATGCCGGTGCCATGCCGGTGCCATGCCGGTGCCATGCCGGTGCCATGCCGGTGCCATGCCGGTGCCATGCCGGTGCCATGCCGGTGCCATGCCGGTGCCATGCCGGTGCCATGCCGGTGCCATGCCGGTGCCATGCCGGTGCCATGCCGTGCCATGCCGGTGCCATGCCGTGCCATGCCGGTGCCATGCCGTGCCATGCCGGTGCCATGCCGTGCCATGCCGTGCCATGCCGTGCCATGCCGGTGCCATGCCGTGCCATGCCGGTGCCATGCCGTGCCATGCCGGTGCCATGCCGTGCCATGCCGGTGCCATGCCGGTGCCATGCCGTGCCATGCCGGTGCCATGCCGTGCCATGCCGGTGCCATGCCGTGCCATGCCGTGCCATGCCGGTGCCATGCCGTGCCATGCCGGTGCCATGCCGTGCCATGCCGGTGCCATGCCGGTGCCATGCCGTGCCATGCCGGTGCCATGCCGTGCCATGCCGGTGCCATGCCGGTGCCATGCCGTGCCATGCCGGTGCCATGCCGTGCCATGCCGGTGCCATGCCGTGCCATGCCGGTGCCATGCCGTGCCATGCCGGTGCCATGCCGTGCCATGCCGGTGCCATGCCGTGCCATGCCGGTGCCATGCCGTGCCATGCCGGTGCCATGCCGTGCCATGCCGGTGCCATGCCGTGCCATGCCGGTGCCATGCCGTGCCATGCCGGTGCCATGCCGTGCCATGCCGGTGCCATGCCGTGCCATGCCGGTGCCATGCCGTGCCATGCCGGTGCCATGCCGTGCCATGCCGTGCCATGCCGGTGCCATGCCGTGCCATGCCGTGCCATGCCGTGCCATGCCGTGCCATGCCATTCCATGCCATTCCATGCCATTCCATGCCATTCCATGTCATTCCATGCCATTCCATGTCATTCCATGCCATTCCATGCCATTCCATGCCATTCCATGCCATTCCATGCCATTCCATGCCATTCCATGCCATTCCATGCCATTCCATGCCATTCCATGCCATTCCATGCCATTCCATGCCATTCCATGCCATTCCATGCCATTCCATGCCATTCCATGCCATTCCATGCCATTCCATGCCGGTGCCATGCCGTGCCATGCCGGTGCCATGCCGTGCCATGCCGGTGCCATGCCGTGCCATGCCGGTGCCATGCCGTGCCATGCCGGTGCCATGCCGTGCCATACCGGTGCCATGCCGGTGCCATGCCGTGCCATGCCGGTGCCATGCCGGTGCCATGCCGGTGCCATGCCGGTGCCATGCCGGTGCCATGCCGTGCCATGCCGGTGCCATGCCGTGCCATGCCGTGCCATGCCATTCCATGCCATTCCATGCCATTCCATGCCATTCCATGCCATTCCATGCCATTCCATGCCATTCCATGCCATTCCATGCCATTCAATGCCATTCCATGCCGTGCCATGCCGGTGCCATGCCGTGCCATGCCGGTGCCATGCCGTGCCATGCCGGTGCCATGCCGTGCCATGCCGGTGCCATGCCGTGCCATGCCGGTGCCATGCCGTGCCATGCCGGTGCCATGCCGTGCCATGCCGGTGCCATGCCGTGCCATGCCGGTGCCATGCCGGTGCCATGCCGGTGCCATGCCGTGCCATGCCGGTGCCATGCCGTGCCATGCCGGTGCCATGACGTGCCATGCCGGTGCCATGCCGTGCCATGCCGGTGCCATGCCGTGCCATGCCGGTGCCATGCCGTGCCATGCCGGTGCCATGCCGTGCCATGCCGGTGCCATGCCGTGCCATGCCGGTGCCATGCCGTGCCATGCCGGTGCCATGCCGTGCCATGCCGGTGCCATGCCGTGCCATGCCGGTGCCATGCCGTGCCATGCCGGTGCCATGCCGTGCCATGCCGTGCCATGCCGGTGCCATGCCGTGCCATGCCGGTGCCATGCCGTGCCATGCCGGTGCCATGCCGTGCCATGCCGGTGCCATGCCGTGCCATGCCGGTGCCATGCCGTGCCATGCCGGTGCCATGCCGTGCCATGCCGGTGCCATGCCGTGCCATGCCGGTGCCATGCCGTGCCATGCCGTGCCATGCCGGTGCCATGCCGTGCCATGCCGGTACCATGCCGTGCCATGCCGGTGCCATGCCGTGCCATGCCGGTGCCATGCCGTGCCATGCCGGTGCCATGCCGTGCCATGCCGGTGCCATGCCGTGCCATGCCGGTGCCATGCCGTGCCATGCCGGTGCCATGCCGTGCCATGCCGGTGCCATGCCGTGCCATGCCGTGCCATGCCGTGCCATGCCGGTGCCATGCCGTGCCATGCCGGTGCCATGCCGTGCCATGCCGGTGCCATGCCGTGCCATGCCGGTGCCATGCCGTGCCATGCCGGTGCCATGCCGTGCCATGCCGGTGCCATGCCGTGCCATGCCGTGCCATGCCGTGCCATGCCGGTGCCATGCCGTGCCATGCCGGTGCCATGCCGTGCCATGCCGGTGCCATGCCGTGCCATGCCGGTGCCATGCCGTGCCATGCCGTGCCATGCCGGTGCCATGCCGTGCCATGCCGGTGCCATGCCGTGCCATGCCGGTGCCATGCCGTGCCATGCCGGTGCCATGCCGTGCCATGCCGGTGCCATGCCGTGCCATGCCGGTGCCATGCCGTGCCATGCCGGTGCCATGCCGTGCCATGCCGGTGCCATGCCGTGCCATGCCGGTGCCATGCCGTGCCATGCCGGTGCCATGCCGTGCCATGCCGGTGCCATGCCGTGCCATGCCGGTGCCATGCCGTGCCATGCCGTGCCATGCCGTGCCATGCCGTGCCATGCCGTGCCATGCCGTGCCATGCCATTCCATGCCATTCCATGCCATTCCATGCCATTCCATGCCATTCCATGCCATTCCATGCCATTCCATGCCATTCCATGCCATTCCATGCCATTCCATGCCATTCCATGCCATTCCATGCCGTGCCATGCCATTCCATGCCATTCCATGCCATTCCATGCCATTCCATGCCATTCCATGCCATTCCATGCCATTCCATGCCATTCCATGCCATTCCATGCCATTCCATGCCATTCCATGCCATTCCATGCCATTCCATGCCATTCCATGCCATTCCATGCCATTCCATGCCATTCCATGCCATTCCATGCCATTCCATGCCATTCCATGCCATTCCATGCCATTCAATGCCGTGCCATGCCGTGCCATGCCGTGCCATGCCGGTGCCATGCCGGTGCCATGCCGTGCCATGCCGGTGCCATGCCGTGCCATGCCGGTGCCATGCCGTGCCATGCCGGTGCCATGCCGTGCCATGCCGGTGCCATGCCGTGCCATGCCGTGCCATGCCGTGCCATGCCGTGCCATGCGGTGCCATGCCATTCCATGCCATTCCATGTCATTCCATGTCATTCCATGCCATTCCATGCCATTCCATGCCATTCCATGCCATTCCATGCCATTCCATGCCGTTCCATGCCATTCCATGCCGTGCCATGCCGTGCCATGCCGTGCCATGCCGGTGCCATGCCGGTGCCATGCCGGTGCCATGCCGTGCCATGCCGGTGCCATGCCGTGCCATGCCGGTGCCATGCCGTGCCATGCCGGTGCCATGCCGTGCCATGCCGGTGCCATGCCGGTGCCATGCCGTGCCATGCCGGTGCCATGCCGTGCCATGCCGTGCCATGCCGTGCCATGCCGTGCCATGCCGGTGCCATGCCGTGCCATGCCATTCCATGCCATTCCATGCCAGTCAATGCCAGTCCATGCCATTCCATGCCATTCCATGCCACTCAATGCGGTGCCATGCCGTGCCATGCCGGTGCCATGCCGTGCCATGCCGGTGCCATGCCGTGCCATGCCGGTGCCATGCCGTGCCATGCCGGTGCCATGCCGTGCCATGCCGGTGCCATGCCGTGCCATGCCGGTGCCATGCCGTGCCATGCCGTGCCATGCCGGTGCCATGCCGGTGCCATGCCGTGCCATGCCGTGCCATGCCGTGCCATGCGGTGCCATGCCATTCCATGCCATGCCATTCCATGCCATTCCATGCCATTCCATGCCATTCCATGCCATTCCATGCCATTCCATGCCATTCCATGCCATTCCATGCCATTCCATGCCATTCCATGCCATTCCATGCCATTCCATGCCATTCCATGCCATTCCATGCCATTCCATGCCATTCCATGCCATTCCATGCCATTCCATGCCATTCCATGCCATTCCATGCCATTCCATGCCATTCCATGCCATTCCATGCCATTCCATGCCATTCCATGCCATTCCATGCCATTCAATGCCGTGCCATGCCGTGCCATGCCGTGCCATGCCGTGCCATGCCGTGCCATTCCATGCCATTCCATGCCATTCCATGCCATTCCATGCCATTCCATGCCATTCCATGCCATTCCATGCCATTCCATGCCATTCCATGCCATTCCATGCCATTCCATGCCGTGCCATGCCGGTGCCATGCCGGTGCCATGCCGGTGCCATGCCGTGCCATGCCGGTGCCATGCCGTGCCATGCCGGTGCCATGCCGTGCCATGCCGGTGCCATGCCGTGCCATGCCGGTGCCATGCCGTGCCATGCCGGTGCCATGCCGTGCCATGCCGGTGCCATGCCGGTGCCATGCCGTGCCATGCCGGTGCCATGCCGTGCCATGACGGTGCCATGCCGTGCCATGCCGTGCCATGCCATTCCATGCCATTCCATGCCATTCCATGCCATTCCATGCCATTCCATGCCATTCCATGCCATTCCATGCCATTCCATGCCATTCCATGCCATTCCATGCCATTCCATGCCATTCCATGCCATTCCATGCCATTCCATGCCATTCCATGCCATTCCATGCCATTCCATGCCGTGCCATGCCGGTGCCATGCCGTGCCATGCCATTCCATGCCATTCCATGCCATTCCATGCCATTCCATGCCATTCAATGCCGTGCCATGCCGTGCCATGCCGTGCCATGCCGTGCCATGCCGTGCCATGCCGTGCCATGCCGTGCCATGCCGTGCCATGCCGTGCCATGCCGTGCCATGCCGTGCCATGCCGTGCCATGCCGTGCCATGCCGGTGCCATGCCGTGCCATGTCGGTGCCATGCGGTGCCATGCCATTCCATGCCATTCCATGTCATTCCATGTCATTCCATGCCATTCCATGCCATTCCATGCCATTCCATGCCATTCCATGCCATTCCATGCCGTTCCATGCCATTCCATGCCGTGCCATGCCGTGCCATGCCGTGCCATGCCGGTGCCATGCCGGTGCCATGCCGGTGCCATGCCGTGCCATGCCGGTGCCATGCCGTGCCATGCCGGTGCCATGCCGTGCCATGCCGGTGCCATGCCGTGCCATGCCGGTGCCATGCCGTGCCATGCCGGTGCCATGCCGTGCCATGCCGGTGCCATGCCGTGCCATGCCGTGCCATGCCGGTGCCATGCCGTGCCATGCCGGTGCCATGCCGTGCCATGCCGGTGCCATGCCGTGCCATGCCGGTGCCATGCCGTGCCATGCCGTGCCATGCCGTGCCATGCGGTGCCATGCCATTCCATGCCATTCCATGCCATTCCATGCCATTCCATGTCATTCCATGCCATTCCATGCCATTCCATGCCATTCCATGCCATTCCATGCCATTCCATGCCATTCCATGCCATTCCATGCCATTCCATGCCATTCCATGCCATTCCATGCCATTCCATGCCATTCCATGCCATTCCATGCCATTCCATGCCATTCCATGCCATTCCATGCCATTCAATGCCATTCCATGCTGTGCCATGCCGGTGCCATGCCGTGCCATGCCGGTGCCATGCCGTGCCATGCCGGTGCCATGCCGTGCCATGCCGGTGCCATGCCGTGCCATGCCGTGCCATGCCGGTGCCATGCCGTGCCATGCCGGTGCCATGCCGTGCCATGCCGGTGCCATGACGTGCCATGCCGGTGCCATGCCGTGCCATGCCGGTGCCATGCCGTGCCATGCCGGTGCCATGCCGTGCCATGCCGGTGCCATGCCGTGCCATGCCGGTGCCATGCCGTGCCATGCCGGTGCCATGCCGTGCCATGCCATTCCATGCCATTCCATGCCATTCCATGCCATTCCATGCCATTCAATGCCGTGCCATGCCGTGCCATGCCGTGCCATGCCGTGCCATGCCGTGCCATGCCGTGCCATGCCGTGCCATGCCGTGCCATGCCGTGCCATGCCGGTGCCATGCCGTGCCATGTCGGTGCCATGCGGTGCCATGCCATTCCATGCCATTCCATGTCATTCCATGTCATTCCATGTCATTCCATGCCATTCCATGCCATTCCATGCCATTCCATGCCATTCCATGCCATTCCATGCCGTTCCATGCCATTCCATGCCGTGCCATGCCGTGCCATGCCGTGCCATGCCGGTGCCATGCCGGTGCCATGCCGGTGCCATGCCGTGCCATGCCGGTGCCATGCCGTGCCATGCCGGTGCCATGCCGTGCCATGCCGGTGCCATGCCGTGCCATGCCGGTGCCATGCCGTGCCATGCCGGTGCCATGCCGTGCCATGCCGGTGCCATGCCGTGCCATGCCGTGCCATGCCGGTGCCATGCCGTGCCATGCCGGTGCCATGCCGTGCCATGCCGGTGCCATGCCGTGCCATGCCGTGCCATGCCGTGCCATGCGGTGCCATGCCATTCCATGCCATTCCATGCCATTCCATGTCATTCCATGCCATTCCATGCCATTCCATGCCATTCCATGCCATTCCATGCCATTCCATGCCATGCCATTCCATGCCATTCCATGCCATTCCATGCCATTCCATGCCATTCCATGCCATTCCATGCCATTCCATGCCATTCCATGCCATTCAATGCCATTCCATGCTGTGCCATGCCGGTGCCATGCCGTGCCATGCCGGTGCCATGCCGTGCCATGCCGGTGCCATGCCGTGCCATGCCGGTGCCATGCCGTGCCATGCCGTGCCATGCCGGTGCCATGCCGTGCCATGCCGGTGCCATGCCGTGCCATGCCGGTGCCATGACGTGCCATGCCGGTGCCATGCCGTGCCATGCCGGTGCCATGCCGTGCCATGCCGGTGCCATGCCGTGCCATGCCGGTGCCATGCCGTGCCATGCCGGTGCCATGCCGTGCCATGCCGGTGCCATGCCGTGCCATGCCGTGCCATGCCGGTGCCATGCCGTGCCATGCCGGTGCCATGCCGTGCCATGCCGGTGCCATGCCGTGCCATGCCGTGCCATGCCGTGCCATGCGGTGCCATGCCATTCCATGCCATTCCATGCCATTCCATGCCATTCCATGTCATTCCATGCCATTCCATGCCATTCCATGCCATTCCATGCCATTCCATCCCATTCCATGCCATTCCATGCCATTCCATGCCATTCCATGCCATTCCATGCCATTCCATGCCATTCCATGCCATTCCATGCCATTCCATGCCATTCCATGCCATTCCATGCCATTCCATGCCATTCCATGCCATTCCATGCCATTCCATGCCATTCCATGCCATTCCATGCCATTCCATGCCGTGCCATGCCGTGCCATGCCGTGCCATGCCGTGCCATGCCGGTGCCATGCCGTGCCATGCCGGTGCCATGCCGGTGCCACGCCGTGCCATGCCGGTGCCATGCCGTGCCATGCCGGTGCCATGCCGTGCCATGCCGGTGCCATGCCGTGCCATGCCGGTGCCATGCCGTGCCATGCCGTGCCATGCCGTTCCATGCCATTCCATGCCATTCCATGCCATTCCATGCCATTCCATGCCATTCCATGCCATTCCATGCCATTCCATGTCATTCCATGCCATTCCATGTCATTCCATGCCATTCCATGCCATTCCATGCCATTCCATGCCATTCCATGCCATTCCATGCCATTCCATGCCATTCCATGCCATTCCATGCCGTGCCATGCCGTGCCATGCCGTGCCATGCCGGTGCCATGCCGGTGCCATGCCGGTGCCATGCCGGTGCCATGCCGGTGCCATGCCGGTGCCATGCCGGTGCCATGCCGGTGCCATGCCGGTGCCATGCCGGTGCCATGCCGGTGCCATGCCGGTGCCATGCCGGTGCCATGCCGGTGCCATGCCGGTGCCATGCCGGTGCCATGCCGGTGCCATGCCGGTGCCATGCCGGTGCCATGCCGGTGCCATGCCGGTGCCATGCCGGTGCCATGCCGGTGCCATGCCGGTGCCATGCCGGTGCCATGCCGGTGCCATGCCGTGCCATGCCGGTGCCATGCCGTGCCATGCCGGTGCCATGCCGTGCCATGCCGGTGCCATGCCGTGCCATGCCGGTGCCATGCCGGTGCCATGCCGTGCCATGCCGGTGCCATGCCGGTGCCATGCCGTGCCATGCCGGTGCCATGCCGTGCCATGCCGGTGCCATGCCGTGCCATGCCGGTGCCATGCCGTGCCATGCCGGTGCCATGCCGTGCCATGCCGGTGCCATGCCGTGCCATGCCGGTGCCATGCCGTGCCATGCCGGTGCCATGCCGTGCCATGCCGGTGCCATGCCGTGCCATGCCGTGCCATGCCGTGCCATGCCGGTGCCATGCCGTGCCATGCCGGTGCCATGCCGTGCCATGCCGGTGCCATGCCGTGCCATGCCGGTGCCATGCCGTGCCATGCCGGTGCCATGCCGTGCCATGCCGTGCCATGCCGGTGCCATGCCGTGCCATGCCGGTGCCATGCCGTGCCATGCCGGTGCCATGCCGTGCCATGCCGGTGCCATGCCGTGCCATGCCGGTGCCATGCCGTGCCATGCCGGTGCCATGCCGTGCCATGCCGGTGCCATGCCGTGCCATGCCGGTGCCATGCCGTGCCATGCCGGTGCCATGCCGTGCCATGCCGGTGCCATGCCGTGCCATGCCGGTGCCATGCCGTGCCATGCCGGTGCCATGCCGTGCCATGCCGGTGCCATGCCGTGCCATGCCGGTGCCATGCCGTGCCATGCCGTGCCATGCCGTGCCATGCCGTGCCATGCCGTGCCATGCCATTCCATGCCATTCCATGCCATTCCATGCCATTCCATGCCATTCCATGCCATTCCATGCCATTCCATGCCATTCCATGCCATTCCATGCCGTGCCATGCCATTCCATGCCATTCCATGCCATTCCATGCCATTCCATGCCATTCCATGCCATTCCATGCCATTCCATGCCATTCCATGCCATTCCATGCCATTCCATGCCATTCCATGCCATTCCATGCCATTCCATGCCATTCCATGCCATTCCATGCCATTCCATGCCATTCCATGCCATTCCATGCCATTCCATGCCATTCCATGCCATTCCATGCCATTCCATGCCATTCCATGCCATTCCATGCCATTCCATGCCATTCCATGCCATTCAATGCCGTGCCATGCCGTGCCATGCCGTGCCATGCCGGTGCCGTGCCGGTGCCATGCCGTGCCATGCCGGTGCCATGCCGTGCCATGCCGGTGCCATGCCGTGCCATGCCGGTGCCATGCCGTGCCATGCCGGTGCCATGCCGTGCCATGCCGGTGCCATGCCGTGCCATGCCGGTGCCATGCCGTGCCATGCCGGTGCCATGCCGTGCCATGCCGGTGCCATGCCGTGCCATGCCGTGCCATGCCGGTGCCATGCCGTGCCATGCCGGTGCCATGCCGTGCCATGCCGGTGCCATGCCGGTGCCATGCCGGTGCCATGCCGTGCCATGCCGGTGCCATGCCGTGCCATGCCGTGCCATGCCGGTGCCATGCCGTGCCATGCCGGTGCCATACCGTGCCATGCCGGTGCCATGCCGTGCCATGCCGGTGCCATGCCGTGCCATGCCGGTGCCATGCCGTGCCATGCCGTGCCATGCCATTCCATGCCATTCCATGCCATTCCATGACATTCCATGTCATTCCATGCCATTCCATGCCATTCCATGCCATTCCATGCCATTCCATGCCATTCCATGCCATGCCATTCCATGCCATTCCATGCCATTCCATGCCATTCCATGCCATTCCATGCCATTCCATGCCATTCCATGCCATTCAATGCCATTCCATGCTGTGCCATGCCGGTGCCATGCCGTGCCATGCCGGTGCCATGCCGTGCCATGCCGGTGCCATGCCGTGCCATGCCGGTGCCATGCCGTGCCATGCCGGTGCCATGCCGTGCCATGCCGGTGCCATGCCGTGCCATGCCGTGCCATGCCGGTGCCATTCCGTGCCATGCCGGTGCCATTCCGTGCCATGCCGTGCCATGCCGTGCCATGCCGTGCCATGCCGTTCCATGCCATTCCATGCCATTCAATGCCATTCCATGCCATTCCATGCCATTCCATGTCATTCCATGCCATTCCATGCCATTCCATGCCATTCCATGCCATTCCATGCCATTCCATGCCATTCCATGCCATTCCATGTCATTCCATGCCATTCCATGCCATTCCATGCCATTCCATGCCATTCCATGCCATTCCATGCCATTCCATGCCATTCCATGCCATTCCATGCCATTCCATGCCATTCCATGCCATTCCATGCCATTCCATGCCATTCCATGCCATTCCATGCCATTCCATGCCATTCCATGCCATTCAATGCCATTCCATGCCGGTGCCATGCCGTGCCATGCCGGTGCCATGCCGTGCCATGCCGGTGCCATGCCGTGCCATGCCGGTGCCATGCCGTGCCATGCCGGTGCCATGCCGGTGCCATGCCGTGCCATGCCGGTGCCATGCCGTGCCATGCCGGTGCCATGCCGTGCCATGCCGGTGCCATGCCGGTGCCATGCCGTGCCATGCCGGTGCCATGCCGTGCCATGCCGGTGCCATGCCGTGCCATGCCGGTGCCATGCCGTGCCATGCCGGTGCCATGCCGTGCCATGCCGTGCCATGCCATTCCATGCCATTCCATGCCATTCCATGCCATTCCATGCCATTCCATGCCATTCCATGCCGTGCCATGCCGTGCCATGCCGTGCCATGCCGTGCCATGCCGGTGCCATGCCGGTGCCACGCCGTGCCATGCCGGTGCCATGCCGTGCCATGCCGGTGCCATGCCGTGCCATGCCGGTGCCATGCCGTGCCATGCCGGTGCCATGCCGTGCCATGCCGGTGCCATGCCGTGCCATGCCGGTGCCATGCCGTGCCATGCCGGTGCCATGCCGTGCCATGCCGGTGCCATGCCGTGCCATGCCGGTGCCATGCCGTGCCATGCCGGTGCCATGCCGTGCCATGCCGGTGTCATGCCGTGCCATGCCGTGCCATGCCGTGCCATGCCGTGCCATGCCATTCCATGCCATTCCATGCCATTCCATGCCATTCCATGCCATTCCATGCCATTCAATGCCATTCCATGCCGGTGCCATGCCGTGCCATGCCGGTGCCATGCCGTGCCATGCCGGTGCCATGCCGTGCCATGCCGGTGCCATGCCGTGCCATGCCGGTGCCATGCCGTGCCATGCCGTGCCATGCCGGTGCCATGCCGTGCCATGCCGGTGCCATGCCGGTGCCATGCCGTGCCATGCCGGTGCCATGCCGGTGCCATGCCGGTGCCATGCCGGTGCCATGCCGTGCCATGCCGGTGCCATGCCGTGCCATGCCGTGCCATGCCGGTGCCATGCCGTGCCATGCCGGTGCCATACCGTGCCATGCCGGTGCCATGCCGTGCCATGCCGGTGCCATGCCGTGCCATGCCGGTGCCATGCCGTGCCATGCCGTGCCATGCCATTCCATGCCATTCCATGCCATTCCATGACATTCCATGTCATTCCATGCCATTCCATGCCATTCCATGCCATTCCATGCCATTCCATGCCATTCCATGCCATGCCATTCCATGCCATTCCATGCCATTCCATGCCATTCCATGCCATTCCATGCCATTCCATGCCATTCCATGCCATTCAATGCCATTCCATGCTGTGCCATGCCGGTGCCATGCCGTGCCATGCCGGTGCCATGCCGTGCCATGCCGGTGCCATGCCGTGCCATGCTGGTGCCATGCCGTGCCATGCCGGTGCCATGCCGTGCCATGCCGGTGCCATGCCGTGCCATGCCGGTGCCATGCCGTGCCATGCCGGTGCCATGCCGTGCCATGCCGTGCCATGCCGGTGCCATTCCGTGCCATGCCGGTGCCATTCCGTGCCATGCCGTGCCATGCCGTGCCATGCCGTGCCATGCCGTTCCATGCCATTCCATGCCATTCAATGCCATTCCATGCCATTCCATGCCATTCCATGTCATTCCATGCCATTCCATGCCATTCCATGCCATTCCATGCCATTCCATGCCATTCCATGCCATTCCATGTCATTCCATGCCATTCCATGCCATTCCATGCCATTCCATGCCATTCCATGCCATTCCATGCCATTCCATGCCATTCCATGCCATTCCATGCCATTCCATGCCATTCCATGCCATTCCATGCCATTCCATGCCATTCCATGCCATTCCATGCCATTCCATGCCATTCCATGCCATTCAATGCCATTCCATGCCGGTGCCATGCCGTGCCATGCCAGTGCCATGCCGTGCCATGCCGGTGCCATGCCGTGCCATGCCGGTGCCATGCCGTGCCATGCCGGTGCCATGCCGTGCCATGCCGGTGCCATGCCGGTGCCATGCCGTGCCATGCCGGTGCCATGCCGGTGCCATGCCGGTGCCATGCCGTGCCATGCCGGTGCCATGCCGTGCCATGCCGGTGCCATGCCGGTGCCATGCCGTGCCATGCCGTGCCATGCCGTGCCATGCCGGTGCCATGCCGTGCCATGCCGGTGCCATGCCGTGCCATGCCGGTGCCATGCCGTGCCATGCCGTGCCATGCCATTCCATGCCATTCCATGCCATTCCATGCCATTCCATGCCATTCCATGCCATTCCATGCCGTGCCATGCCGTGCCATGCCGTGCCATGCCGTGCCATGCCGGTGCCATGCCGGTGCCACGCCGTGCCATGCCGGTGCCATGCCGTGCCATGCCGGTGCCATGCCGTGCCATGCCGGTGCCATGCCGTGCCATGCCGGTGCCATGCCGTGCCATGCCGGTGCCATGCCGTGCCATGCCGGTGCCATGCCGTGCCATGCCGGTGCCATGCCGTGCCATGCCGGTGCCATGCCGTGCCATGCCGGTGCCATGCCGTGCCATGCCGGTGCCATGCCGTGCCATGCCGGTGCCATGCCGTGCCATGCCGGTGCCATGCCGTGCCATGCCGGTGCCATGCCGTGCCATGCCGGTGCCATGCCGTGCCATGCCGGTGCCATGCCGTGCCATGCCGTGCCATGCCGTGCCATGCCGTGCCATGCCGTGCCATGCCGTGCCATGCCGGTGCCATGCCGTGCCATGCCGGTGCCATGCCGTGCCATGCCGGTGCCATGCCGTGCCATGCCATTCCATGCCATTCCATGCCATTCCATGACATTCCATGTCATTCCATGCCATTCCATGCCATTCCATGCCATTCCATGCCATTCCATGCCATTCCATGCCATGCCATTCCATGCCATTCCATGCCATTCCATGCCATTCCATGCCATTCCATGCCATTCCATGCCATTCCATGCCATTCAATGCCATTCCATGCTGTGCCATGCCGGTGCCATGCCGTGCCATGCCGGTGCCATGCCGTGCCATGCCGGTGCCATGCCGTGCCATGCCGGTGCCATGCCGTGCCATGCCGGTGCCATGCCGTGCCATGCCGGTGCCATGCCGTGCCATGCCGTGCCATGCCGGTGCCATTCCGTGCCATGCCGGTGCCATTCCGTGCCATGCCGTGCCATGCCGTGCCATGCCGTGCCATGCCGTTCCATGCCATTCCATGCCATTCAATGCCATTCCATGCCATTCCATGCCATTCCATGTCATTCCATGCCATTCCATGCCATTCCATGCCATTCCATGCCATTCCATGCCATTCCATGCCATTCCATGCCATTCCATGCCATTCCATGCCATTCCATGCCATTCCATGCCATTCCATGCCATTCCATGCCATTCCATGCCATTCCATGCCGTGCCATGCCATTCCATGCCATTCCATGCCATTCCATGCCATTCCATGCCATTCCATGCCATTCCATGCCATTCCATGCCATTCCATGCCATTCCATGCCATTCCATGCCATTCCATGCCATTCCATGCCATTCCATGCCATTCCATGCCATTCCATGCCATTCCATGCCATTCCATGCCATTCCATGCCATTCCATGCCATTCCATGCCATTCCATGCCATTCCATGCCATTCCATGCCATTCCATGCCATTCCATGCCATTCCATGCCATTCCATGCCATTCAATGCCGTGCCATGCCGTGCCATGCCGTGCCATGCCGGTGCCGTGCCGGTGCCATGCCGTGCCATGCCGGTGCCATGCCGTGCCATGCCGGTGCCATGCCGTGCCATGCCGGTGCCATGCCGTGCCATGCCGGTGCCATGCCGTGCCATGCCGGTGCCATGCCGTGCCATGCCGGTGCCATGCCGTGCCATGCCGGTGCCATGCCGTGCCATGCCGGTGCCATGCCGTGCCATGCCGTGCCATGCCGGTGCCATGCCGTGCCATGCCGGTGCCATGCCGTGCCATGCCGGTGCCATGCCGGTGCCATGCCGGTGCCATGCCGTGCCATGCCGGTGCCATGCCGTGCCATGCCGTGCCATGCCGGTGCCATGCCGTGCCATGCCGGTGCCATACCGTGCCATGCCGGTGCCATGCCGTGCCATGCCGGTGCCATGCCGTGCCATGCCGGTGCCATGCCGTGCCATGCCGTGCCATGCCATTCCATGCCATTCCATGCCATTCCATGACATTCCATGTCATTCCATGCCATTCCATGCCATTCCATGCCATTCCATGCCATTCCATGCCATTCCATGCCATGCCATTCCATGCCATTCCATGCCATTCCATGCCATTCCATGCCATTCCATGCCATTCCATGCCATTCCATGCCATTCAATGCCATTCCATGCTGTGCCATGCCGGTGCCATGCCGTGCCATGCCGGTGCCATGCCGTGCCATGCCGGTGCCATGCCGTGCCATGCCGGTGCCATGCCGTGCCATGCCGGTGCCATGCCGTGCCATGCCGGTGCCATGCCGTGCCATGCCGTGCCATGCCGGTGCCATTCCGTGCCATGCCGGTGCCATTCCGTGCCATGCCGTGCCATGCCGTGCCATGCCGTGCCATGCCGTTCCATGCCATTCCATGCCATTCAATGCCATTCCATGCCATTCCATGCCATTCCATGTCATTCCATGCCATTCCATGCCATTCCATGCCATTCCATGCCATTCCATGCCATTCCATGCCATTCCATGCCATTCCATGTCATTCCATGCCATTCCATGCCATTCCATGCCATTCCATGCCATTCCATGCCATTCCATGCCATTCCATGCCATTCCATGCCATTCCATGCCATTCCATGCCATTCCATGCCATTCCATGCCATTCCATGCCATTCCATGCCATTCCATGCCATTCCATGCCATTCCATGCCATTCAATGCCATTCCATGCCGGTGCCATGCCGTGCCATGCCGGTGCCATGCCGTGCCATGCCGGTGCCATGCCGTGCCATGCCGGTGCCATGCCGTGCCATGCCGGTGCCATGCCGGTGCCATGCCGTGCCATGCCGGTGCCATGCCGTGCCATGCCGGTGCCATGCCGTGCCATGCCGGTGCCATGCCGGTGCCATGCCGTGCCATGCCGGTGCCATGCCGTGCCATGCCGGTGCCATGCCGTGCCATGCCGGTGCCATGCCGTGCCATGCCGGTGCCATGCCGTGCCATGCCGTGCCATGCCATTCCATGCCATTCCATGCCATTCCATGCCATTCCATGCCATTCCATGCCATTCCATGCCGTGCCATGCCGTGCCATGCCGTGCCATGCCGTGCCATGCCGGTGCCATGCCGGTGCCACGCCGTGCCATGCCGGTGCCATGCCGTGCCATGCCGGTGCCATGCCGTGCCATGCCGGTGCCATGCCGTGCCATGCCGGTGCCATGCCGTGCCATGCCGGTGCCATGCCGTGCCATGCCGGTGCCATGCCGTGCCATGCCGGTGCCATGCCGTGCCATGCCGGTGCCATGCCGTGCCATGCCGGTGCCATGCCGTGCCATGCCGGTGTCATGCCGTGCCATGCCGTGCCATGCCGTGCCATGCCGTGCCATGCCATTCCATGCCATTCCATGCCATTCCATGCCATTCCATGCCATTCCATGCCATTCAATGCCATTCCATGCCGGTGCCATGCCGTGCCATGCCGGTGCCATGCCGTGCCATGCCGGTGCCATGCCGTGCCATGCCGGTGCCATGCCGTGCCATGCCGGTGCCATGCCGTGCCATGCCGTGCCATGCCGGTGCCATGCCGTGCCATGCCGGTGCCATGCCGGTGCCATGCCGTGCCATGCCGGTGCCATGCCGGTGCCATGCCGGTGCCATGCCGGTGCCATGCCGTGCCATGCCGGTGCCATGCCGTGCCATGCCGTGCCATGCCGGTGCCATGCCGTGCCATGCCGGTGCCATACCGTGCCATGCCGGTGCCATGCCGTGCCATGCCGGTGCCATGCCGTGCCATGCCGGTGCCATGCCGTGCCATGCCGTGCCATGCCATTCCATGCCATTCCATGCCATTCCATGACATTCCATGTCATTCCATGCCATTCCATGCCATTCCATGCCATTCCATGCCATTCCATGCCATTCCATGCCATGCCATTCCATGCCATTCCATGCCATTCCATGCCATTCCATGCCATTCCATGCCATTCCATGCCATTCCATGCCATTCAATGCCATTCCATGCTGTGCCATGCCGGTGCCATGCCGTGCCATGCCGGTGCCATGCCGTGCCATGCCGGTGCCATGCCGTGCCATGCTGGTGCCATGCCGTGCCATGCCGGTGCCATGCCGTGCCATGCCGGTGCCATGCCGTGCCATGCCGGTGCCATGCCGTGCCATGCCGGTGCCATGCCGTGCCATGCCGTGCCATGCCGGTGCCATTCCGTGCCATGCCGGTGCCATTCCGTGCCATGCCGTGCCATGCCGTGCCATGCCGTGCCATGCCGTTCCATGCCATTCCATGCCATTCAATGCCATTCCATGCCATTCCATGCCATTCCATGTCATTCCATGCCATTCCATGCCATTCCATGCCATTCCATGCCATTCCATGCCATTCCATGCCATTCCATGTCATTCCATGCCATTCCATGCCATTCCATGCCATTCCATGCCATTCCATGCCATTCCATGCCATTCCATGCCATTCCATGCCATTCCATGCCATTCCATGCCATTCCATGCCATTCCATGCCATTCCATGCCATTCCATGCCATTCCATGCCATTCCATGCCATTCCATGCCATTCAATGCCATTCCATGCCGGTGCCATGCCGTGCCATGCCGGTGCCATGCCGTGCCATGCCGGTGCCATGCCGTGCCATGCCGGTGCCATGCCGTGCCATGCCGGTGCCATGCCGTGCCATGCCGGTGCCATGCCGGTGCCATGCCGTGCCATGCCGGTGCCATGCCGGTGCCATGCCGGTGCCATGCCGTGCCATGCCGGTGCCATGCCGTGCCATGCCGGTGCCATGCCGGTGCCATGCCGTGCCATGCCGTGCCATGCCGTGCCATGCCGGTGCCATGCCGTGCCATGCCGGTGCCATGCCGTGCCATGCCGGTGCCATGCCGTGCCATGCCGTGCCATGCCATTCCATGCCATTCCATGCCATTCCATGCCATTCCATGCCATTCCATGCCATTCCATGCCGTGCCATGCCGTGCCATGCCGTGCCATGCCGTGCCATGCCGGTGCCATGCCGGTGCCACGCCGTGCCATGCCGGTGCCATGCCGTGCCATGCCGGTGCCATGCCGTGCCATGCCGGTGCCATGCCGTGCCATGCCGGTGCCATGCCGTGCCATGCCGGTGCCATGCCGTGCCATGCCGGTGCCATGCCGTGCCATGCCGGTGCCATGCCGTGCCATGCCGGTGCCATGCCGTGCCATGCCGGTGCCATGCCGTGCCATGCCGGTGCCATGCCGTGCCATGCCGGTGCCATGCCGTGCCATGCCGGTGCCATGCCGTGCCATGCCGGTGCCATGCCGTGCCATGCCGGTGCCATGCCGTGCCATGCCGGTGCCATGCCGTGCCATGCCGGTGCCATGCCGTGCCATGCCGTGCCATGCCGTGCCATGCCGTGCCATGCCGTGCCATGCCGTGCCATGCCGGTGCCATGCCGTGCCATGCCGGTGCCATGCCGTGCCATGCCGGTGCCATGCCGTGCCATGCCATTCCATGCCATTCCATGCCATTCCATGACATTCCATGTCATTCCATGCCATTCCATGCCATTCCATGCCATTCCATGCCATTCCATGCCATTCCATGCCATGCCATTCCATGCCATTCCATGCCATTCCATGCCATTCCATGCCATTCCATGCCATTCCATGCCATTCCATGCCATTCAATGCCATTCCATGCTGTGCCATGCCGGTGCCATGCCGTGCCATGCCGGTGCCATGCCGTGCCATGCCGGTGCCATGCCGTGCCATGCCGGTGCCATGCCGTGCCATGCCGGTGCCATGCCGTGCCATGCCGGTGCCATGCCGTGCCATGCCGTGCCATGCCGGTGCCATTCCGTGCCATGCCGGTGCCATTCCGTGCCATGCCGTGCCATGCCGTGCCATGCCGTGCCATGCCGTTCCATGCCATTCCATGCCATTCAATGCCATTCCATGCCATTCCATGCCATTCCATGTCATTCCATGCCATTCCATGCCATTCCATGCCATTCCATGCCATTCCATGCCATTCCATGCCATTCCATGCCATTCCATGTCATTCCATGCCATTCCATGCCATTCCATGCCATTCCATGCCATTCCATGCCATTCCATGCCATTCCATGCCATTCCATGCCATTCCATGCCATTCCATGCCATTCCATGCCATTCCATGCCATTCCATGCCATTCCATGCCATTCCATGCCATTCCATGCCATTCAATGCCATTCCATGCCGGTGCCATGCCGTGCCATGCCGGTGCCATGCCGTGCCATGCCGGTGCCATGCCGTGCCATGCCGGTGCCATGCCGTGCCATGCCGGTGCCATGCCGTGCCATGCCGGTGCCATGCCGGTGCCATGCCGTGCCATGCCGGTGCCATGCCGGTGCCATGCCGGTGCCATGCCGTGCCATGCCGGTGCCATGCCGTGCCATGCCGGTGCCATGCCGGTGCCATGCCGTGCCATGCCGTGCCATGCCGTGCCATGCCGGTGCCATGCCGTGCCATGCCGGTGCCATGCCGTGCCATGCCGGTGCCATGCCGTGCCATGCCGTGCCATGCCATTCCATGCCATTCCATGCCATTCCATGCCATTCCATGCCATTCCATGCCATTCCATGCCGTGCCATGCCGTGCCATGCCGTGCCATGCCGTGCCATGCCGGTGCCATGCCGGTGCCACGCCGTGCCATGCCGGTGCCATGCCGTGCCATGCCGGTGCCATGCCGTGCCATGCCGGTGCCATGCCGTGCCATGCCGGTGCCATGCCGTGCCATGCCGGTGCCATGCCGTGCCATGCCGGTGCCATGCCGTGCCATGCCGGTGCCATGCCGTGCCATGCCGGTGCCATGCCGTGCCATGCCGGTGTCATGCCGTGCCATGCCGTGCCATGCCGTGCCATGCCGTGCCATGCCATTCCATGCCATTCCATGCCATTCCATGCCATTCCATGCCATTCCATGCCATTCAATGCCATTCCATGCCGGTGCCATGCCGTGCCATGCCGGTGCCATGCCGTGCCATGCCGGTGCCATGCCGTGCCATGCCGGTGCCATGCCGTGCCATGCCGGTGCCATGCCGTGCCATGCCGGTGCCATGCCGTGCCATGCCGGTGCCATGCCGTGCCATGCCGGTGCCATGCCGGTGCCATGCCGTGCCATGCCGGTGCCATGCCGGTGCCATGCCGGTGCCATGCCGGTGCCATGCCGTGCCATGCCGGTGCCATGCCGTGCCATGCCGTGCCATGCCGGTGCCATGCCGTGCCATGCCGGTGCCATACCGTGCCATGCCGGTGCCATGCCGTGCCATGCCGGTGCCATGCCGTGCCATGCCGGTGCCATGCCGTGCCATGCCGTGCCATGCCATTCCATGCCATTCCATGCCATTCCATGACATTCCATGTCATTCCATGCCATTCCATGCCATTCCATGCCATTCCATGCCATTCCATGCCATTCCATGCCATGCCATTCCATGCCATTCCATGCCATTCCATGCCATTCCATGCCATTCCATGCCATTCCATGCCATTCCATGCCATTCCATGCCATTCAATGCCATTCCATGCTGTGCCATGCCGGTGCCATGCCGTGCCATGCCGGTGCCATGCCGTGCCATGCCGGTGCCATGCCGTGCCATGCCGGTGCCATGCCGTGCCATGCCGGTGCCATGCCGTGCCATGCCGGTGCCATGCCGTGCCATGCCGGTGCCATGCCGTGCCATGCCGTGCCATGCCGGTGCCATTCCGTGCCATGCCGGTGCCATTCCGTGCCATGCCGTGCCATGCCGTGCCATGCCGTGCCATGCCGTTCCATGCCATTCCATGCCATTCAATGCCATTCCATGCCATTCCATGCCATTCCATGTCATTCCATGCCATTCCATGCCATTCCATGCCATTCCATGCCATTCCATGCCATTCCATGCCATTCCATGCCATTCCATGCCATTCCATGCCATTCCATGTCATTCCATGCCATTCCATGCCATTCCATGCCATTCCATGCCATTCCATGCCATTCCATGCCATTCCATGCCATTCCATGCCATTCCATGCCATTCCATGCCATTCCATGCCATTCCATGCCATTCCATGCCATTCCATGCCATTCCATGCCATTCCATGCCATTCCATGCCATTCCATGCCATTCAATGCCATTCCATGCCGGTGCCATGCCGTGCCATGCCGGTGCCATGCCGTGCCATGCCGGTGCCATGCCGTGCCATGCCGGTGCCATGCCGTGCCATGCCGTGCCATGCCGTGCCATGCCGGTGCCATGCCGTGCCATGCCGGTGCCATGCCGTGCCATGCCGGTGCCATGCCGTGCCATGCCGTGCCATGCCATTCCATGCCATTCCATGCCATTCCATGCCATTCCATGCCATTCCATGCCATTCCATGCCGTGCCATGCCGTGCCATGCCGTGCCATGCCGTGCCATGCCGGTGCCATGCCGGTGCCACGCCGTGCCATGCCGGTGCCATGCCGTGCCATGCCGGTGCCATGCCGTGCCATGCCGGTGCCATGCCGTGCCATGCCGGTGCCATGCCGTGCCATGCCGGTGCCATGCCGTGCCATGCCGGTGCCATGCCGTGCCATGCCGGTGCCATGCCGTGCCATGCCGGTGCCATGCCGTGCCATGCCGGTGCCATGCCGTGCCATGCCGGTGCCATGCCGTGCCATGCCGGTGCCATGCCGTGCCATGCCGGTGCCATGCCGTGCCATGCCGGTGCCATGCCGTGCCATGCCGGTGCCATGCCGTGCCATGCCGTGCCATGCCGTGCCATGCCGTGCCATGCCGTGCCATGCCGTGCCATGCCGTGCCATGCCGGTGCCATGCCGTGCCATGCCGGTGCCATGCCGTGCCATGCCGGTGCCATGCCGGTGCCATGCCGTGCCATGCCGGTGCCATGCCGTGCCATGCCGGTGCCATGCCGTGCCATGCCGGTGCCATGCCGGTGCCATGCCGGTGTCATGCCGGTGTCATGCCGTGCCATGCCGTGCCATGCCGTGCCATGCCGTGCCATGCCGTGCCATGCCGTGCCATGCCATTCCATGCCATTCCATGCCATTCCATGCCATTCCATGCCATTCCATGCCATTCCATGCCATTCCATGCCATTCCATGCCATTCCATGCCATTCCATGCCATTCCATGCCATTCCATGCCATTCCATGCCATTCCATGCCATTCCATGCCATTCCATGCCATTCCATGCCATTCCATGCCATTCCATGCCATTCAATGCCATTCCATGCCGGTGCCATGCCGTGCCATGCCGGTGCCATGCCGTGCCATGCCGGTGCCATGCCGGTGCCATGCCGGTGCCATGCCGTGCCATGCCGGTGCCATGCCGTGCCATGCCGGTGCCATGCCGTGCCATGCCGGTGCCATGCCGTGCCATGCCGGTGCCATGCCGTGCCATGCCGGTGCCATGCCGTGCCATGCCGGTGCCATGCCGTGCCATGCCGTGCCATGCCGTGCCATGCCGTGCCATGCCGTGCCATGCCGTGCCATGCCGGTGCCATGCCGTGCCATGCCGGTGCCATGCCGTGCCATGCCGGTGCCATGCCGTGCCATGCCGGTGCCATGCCGTGCCATGCCGGTGCCATGCCGTGCCATGCCGGTGCCATGCCGTGCCATGCCGGTGCCATGCCGTGCCATGCCGTGCCATGCCGTGCCATGCCGTGCCATGCCGGTGCCATGCCGTGCCATGCCGGTGCCATGCCGTGCCATGCCGGTGCCATGCCGTGCCATGCCGGTGCCATGCCGTGCCATGCCGGTGCCATGCCGTGCCATGCCGGTGCCATGCCGTGCCATGCCGGTGCCATGCCGTGCCATGCCGGTGCCATGCCGTGCCATGCCGGTGCCATGCCGTGCCATGCCGGTGCCATGCCGTGCCATGCCGGTGCCATGCCGTGCCATGCCGGTGCCATGCCGTGCCATGCCGGTGTCATGCCGTGCCATGCCGTGCCATGCCGTGCCATGCCGTGCCATGCCGTGCCATGCCATTCCATGCCATTCCATGCCATTCCATGCCATTCCATGCCATTCCATGCCATTCCATGCCATTCCATGCCATTCCATGCCATTCCATGCCATTCCATGCCATTCCATGCCATTCCATGCCATTCCATGCCATTCCATGCCATTCCATGCCATTCCATGCCATTCCATGCCATTCCATGCCATTCCATGCCATTCCATGCCATTCCATGCCATTCCATGCCATTCCATGCCATTCCATGCCATTCCATGCCATTCCATGCCATTCCATGCCATTCCATGCCATTCCATGCCATTCCATGCCATTCCATGCCATTCCATGCCATTCCATGCCATTCCATGCCATTCCATGCCATTCCATGCCATTCCATGCCATTCCATGCCATTCCATGCCATTCCATGCCATTCCATGCCATTCCATGCCGTGCCATGCCGTGCCATGCCGTGCCATGCCGGTGCCATGCCGGTGCCATGCCGGTGCCATGCCGGTGCCATGCCGTGCCATGCCGGTGCCATGCCGTGCCATGCCGGTGCCATGCCGTGCCATGCCGTGCCATGCCGTGCCATGCCGGTGCCATGCCGGTGCCATGCCGGTGCCATGCCGTGCCATGCCGTGCCATGCCGGTGCCATGCCGGTGCCATGCCGTGCCATGCCGGTGCCATGCCGTGCCATGCCGGTGCCATGCCGTGCCATGCCGGTGCCATGCCGTGCCATGCCGGTGCCATGCCGTGCCATGCCGGTGCCATGCCGTGCCATGCCGTGCCATGCCGTGCCATGCGGTGCCATGCCATTCCATGCGGTGCCATGCCATTCCATGCCATTCCATGTCATTCCATGTCATTCCATGCCATTCCATGCCATTCCATGCCATTCCATGCCATTCCATGCCATTCCATGCCGTGCCATGCCGGTGCCATGCCGGTGCCATGCCGGTGCCATGCCGTGCCATGCCGGTGCCATGCCGTGCCATGCCGGTGCCATGCCGGTGCCATGCCGTGCCATGCCGGTGCCATGCCGTGCCATGCCGGTGCCATGCCGTGCCATGCCGGTGCCATGCCGTGCCATGCCGGTGCCATGCCGTGCCATGCCGGTGCCATGCCGTGCCATGCCGGTGCCATGCCGTGCCATGCCGGTGCCATGCCGTGCCATGCCGGTGCCATGCCGTGCCATGCCGGTGCCATGCCGTGCCATGCCGGTGCCATGCCGTGCCATGCCGGTGCCATGCCGTGCCATGCCGGTGCCATGCCGTGCCATGCCGGTGCCATGCCGTGCCATGCCGGTGCCATGCCGTGCCATGCCGGTGCCATGCCGTGCCATGCCGGTGCCATGCCGTGCCATGCCGGTGCCATGCCGTGCCATGCCGGTGCCATGCCGTGCCATGCCGGTGCCATGCCGTGCCATGCCGATGCCATGCCGTGCCATGCCGGTGCCATGCCGTGCCATGCCGTGCCATGCCGTGCCATGCCGGTGCCATGCCGTGCCATGCCGGTGCCATGCCGTGCCATGCCGGTGCCATGCCGTGTCCATGCCGTGCCATGCCGGTGCCATGCCGTGCCATGCCGGTCCCATGCCGTGCCATGCCGGTGCCATCCCGTGCCATGCCGTGCCATGCCGGTGCCATGCCGTGCCATGCCGGTGCCATGCCGTGCCATGCCGGTGCCATGCCGTGCCATGCCGGTGCCATGCCGTGCCATGCCGGTGCCATGCCGTGCCATGCCGGTGCCATGCCGTGCCATGCCGGTGCCATGCCGGTGCCATGCCGTGCCATGCCGGTGCCATGCCGTGCCATGACGGTGCCATGCCGTGCCATGCCGTGCCATGCCATTCCATGCCATTCCATGCCATTCCATGCCATTCCATGCCATTCCATGCCATTCCATGCCATTCAATGCCGTGCCATGCCGTGCCATGCCGTGCCATGCCGGTGCCATGCCGTGCCATGCCGGTGCCATGCCGTGCCATGCCGGTGCCATGCCGTGCCATGCCGGTGCCATGCCGTGCCATGCCGTGCCATGCCGTGCCATGCCGTGCCATGCGGTGCCATGCCATTCCATGCCATTCCATGCCATTCCATGTCATTCCATGTCATTCCATGTCATTCCATGCCATTCCATGTCATTCCATGCCATTCCATGCCATTCCATGCCATTCCATGCCATTCCATGCCATTCCATGCCATTCCATGCCATTCCATGCCATTCCATGTCATTCCGTGCCATGCCGGTGCCATGCCGTGCCATGCCGGTGCCATGCCGTGCCATGCCGGTGCCATGCCGTGCCATGCCGGTGCCATGCCGTGCCATGCCGGTGCCATGCCGTGCCATGCCGGTGCCATGCCGTGCCATGCCGTGCCATGCCGTGCCATGCCGTGCCATGCCGTGCCATGCCGTGCCATGCGGGGCCATGCCATTCCATGCCATTCCATGTCATTCCATGCCATTCCATGCCATTCCATGCCATTCCATGCCATTCCATGCCATTCCATGCCGTGCCATGCCGTGCCATGCCGTGCCATGCCGGTGCCATGCCGGTGCCATGCCGGTGCCATGCCGTGCCATGCCGGTGCCATGCCGTGCCATGCCGGTGCCATGCCGTGCCATGCCGGTGCCATGCCGTGCCATGCCGGTGCCATGCCGTGCCATGCCGGTGCCATGCCGTGCCATGCCGTGCCATGCCGGTGCCATGCCGTGCCATGCCGGTGCCATGCCGTGCCATGCCGTGCCATGCCGTGCCATGCCGTGCCATGCCGTGCCATGCCATTCCATGCCATTCCATGCCATTCCATGCCATTCCATGTCATTCCATGCCATTCCATGTCATTCCATGCCATTCCATGCCATTCCATGCCATTCCATGCCATTCCATGCCATTCCATGCCATTCCATGCCATTCCATGCCATTCCATGCCATTCCATGCCATTCCATGCCATTCCATGCCATTCCATGCCATTCCATGCCATTCCATGCCATTCCATGCCATTCCATGCCATTCCATGCCATTCAATGCCATTCCATGCCGGTGCCATGCCGTGCCATGCCGGTGCCATGCCGGTGCCATGCCGTGCCATGCCGGTGCCATGCCGTGCCATGCCGGTGCCATGCCGTGCCATGCCGGTGCCATGCCGGTGCCATGCCGTGCCATGCCGGTGCCATGCCGTGCCATGCCGGTGCCATGCCGTGCCATGCCGGTGCCATGCCGTGCCATGCCGGTGCCATGCCGTGCCATGCCGTGCCATGCCGGTGCCATGCCGGTGCCATGCCGTGCCATGCCGTGCCATGCCGGTGCCATTCCGTGCCATGCCGGTGCCATGCCGTGCCATGCCGTGCCATGCCGTGCCATGCCATTCCATGCCATTCCATGCCATTCCATGCCATTCCATGCCATTCCATGCCATTCCATGCCATTCCATGCCATTCCATGTCATTCCATGCCATTCCATGCCATTCCATGCCATTCCATGCCATTCCATGCCATTCCATGCCATTCCATGCCATTCCATGCCATTCCATGCCATTCCATGCCATTCCATGCCATTCCATGCCATTCCATGCCATTCCATGCCATTCCATGCCATTCCATGCCATTCCATGCCGTGCCATGCCGGTGCCATGCCGGTGCCATGCCGTGCCATGCCGGTGCCATGCCGTGCCATGCCGGTGCCATGCCGGTGCCATGCCGTGCCATGCCGGTGCCATGCCGTGCCATGCCGGTGCCATGCCGTGCCATGCCGTGCCATGCCGGTGCCATTCCGTGCCATGCCGGTGCCATGCCGTGCCATGCCGTGCCATGCCGTGCCATGCCGTGCCATGCCATTCCATGCCATTCCATGCCATTCCATGCCATTCCATGCCATTCCATGCCATTCCATGTCATTCCATGCCATTCCATGCCATTCCATGCCATTCCATGCCATTCCATGCCATTCCATGCCATTCCATGCCATTCCATGCCATTCCATGCCATTCCATGCCATTCCATGCCATTCCATGCCATTCCATGCCATTCCATGCCATTCCATGCCATTCCATGCCATTCCATGCCGTGCCATGCCGTGCCATGCCGGTGCCATGCCGTGCCATGCCGGTGCCATGCCGTGCCATGCCGGTGCCATGCCGTGCCATGCCGGTGCCATGCCGGTGCCATGCCGTGCCATGCCGGTGCCATGCCGGTGCCATGCCGGTGCCATGCCGTGCCATGCCGTGCCATGCCGGTGCCATGCCGTGCCATGCCGGTGCCATGCCGTGCCATGCCGGTGCCATGCCGTGCCATGCCGTGCCATGCCATTCCATGCCATTCCATGCCATTCCATGACATTCCATGCCATTCCATGCCATTCCATGCCATTCCATGCCATTCAATGCCATTCCATGCCGGTGCCATGCCGTGCCATGCCGGTGCCATGCCGTGCCATGCCGGTGCCATGCCGTGCCATGCCGGTGCCATGCCGTGCCATGCCGTGCCATGCCGTGCCATGCCGGTGCCATGCCGGTGCCATGCCGGTGCCATGCCGTGCCATGCCGGTGCCATGCCGTGCCATGCCGGTGCCATGCCGTGCCATGCCGGTGCCATGCCGTGCCATGCCGGTGCCATGCCGGTGCCATGCCGTGCCATGCCGGTGCCATGCCGTGCCATGCCGGTGCCATGCCGTGCCATGCCGGTGCCATGCCGTGCCATGCCGGTGCCATGCCGTGCCATGCCGTGCCATGCCGTGCCATGCCGGTGCCATGCCGGTGCCATGCCGTGCCATGCCGTGCCATGCCGGTGCCATTCCGTGCCATGCCGGTGCCATGCCGTGCCATGCCGTGCCATGCCGTGCCATGCCATTCCATGCCATTCCATGCCATTCCATGCCATTCCATGCCATTCCATGCCATTCCATGTCATTCTATGCCATTCCATGCCATTCCATGCCATTCCATGCCATTCCATGCCATTCCATGCCATTCCATGCCATTCCATGCCATTCCATGCCATTCCATGCCATTCCATGCCATTCCATGCCATTCCATGCCATTCCATGCCATTCCATGCCATTCCATGCCATTCCATGCCATTCCATGCCATTCCATGCCATTCCATGCCATTCCATGCCATTCCATGCCATTCCATGCCATTCCATGCCATTCCATGCCATTCCATGCCATTCCATGCCATTCCATGCCATTCCATGCCATTCCATGCCATTCCATGCCATTCCATGCCATTCCATGCCGTGCCATGCCGGTGCCATGCCGGTGCCATGCCGTGCCATGCCGGTGCCATGCCGTGCCATGCCGGTGCCATGCCGGTGCCATGCCGTGCCATGCCGGTGCCATGCCGTGCCATGCCGGTGCCATGCCGTGCCATGCCGTGCCATGCCGGTGCCATTCCGTGCCATGCCGGTGCCATGCCGTGCCATGCCGTGCCATGCCGTGCCATGCCGTGCCATGCCATTCCATGCCATTCCATGCCATTCCATGCCATTCCATGCCATTCCATGCCATTCCATGTCATTCCATGCCATTCCATGCCATTCCATGCCATTCCATGCCATTCCATGCCATTCCATGCCATTCCATGCCATTCCATGCCATTCCATGCCATTCCATGCCATTCCATGCCATTCCATGCCATTCCATGCCATTCCATGCCATTCCATGCCATTCCATGCCATTCCATGCCATTCCATGCCATTCCATGCCATTCCATGCCGTGCCATGCCGTGCCATGCCGGTGCCATGCCGTGCCATGCCGGTGCCATGCCGTGCCATGCCGGTGCCATGCCGTGCCATGCCGGTGCCATGCCGGTGCCATGCCGTGCCATGCCGGTGCCATGCCGGTGCCATGCCGGTGCCATGCCGTGCCATGCCGTGCCATGCCGGTGCCATGCCGTGCCATGCCGGTGCCATGCCGTGCCATGCCGGTGCCATGCCGTGCCATGCCGTGCCATGCCATTCCATGCCATTCCATGCCATTCCATGACATTCCATGCCATTCCATGCCATTCCATGCCATTCCATGCCATTCCATGCCATTCCATGCCATTCCATGCCATTCCATGCCATTCCATGCCATTCCATGCCATTCCATGCCATTCCATGCCATTCCATGCCATTCCATGCCATTCCATGCCGTGCCATGCCGGTGCCATGCCGGTGCCATGCCGTGCCATGCCGGTGCCATGCCGGTGCCATGCCGTGCCATGCCGGTGCCATGCCGTGCCATGCCGGTGCCATGCCGTGCCATGCCGTGCCATGCCGGTGCCATGCCGTGCCATGCCGTGCCATGCCGGTGCCATGCCGTGCCATGCCGGTGCCATGCCGTGCCATGCCGGTGCCATGCCGTGCCATGCCGGTGCCATGCCGTGCCATGCCGGTGCCATGCCGTGCCATGCCGGTGCCATGCCGTGCCATGCCGGTGCCATGCCGTGCCATGCCGTGCCATGCCGGTGCCATGCCGTGCCATGCCGGTGCCATGCCGTGCCATGCCGTGCCATGCCGTGCCATGCCGTGCCATGCCGGTGCCATGCCGTGCCATGCCGGTGCCATGCCGTGCCATGCCGGTGCCATGCCGTGCCATGCCGTGCCATGCCGGTGCCATGCCGTGCCATGCCGTGCCATGCCGGTGCCATTCCGTGCCATGACGGTGCCATGCCGGTGCCATGCCGTGCCATGCCGTGCCATGCCGTGCCATGCCGTGCCATGCCATTCCATGCCATTCCATGCCATTCCATGCCATTCCATGTCATTCCATGCCATTCCATGCCATTCCATGCCATTCCATGCCATTCCATGCCATTCCATGCCATTCCATGCCATTCCATGCCATTCCATGCCATTCCATGCCATTCCATGCCATTCCATGCCATTCCATGCCATTCCATGCCATTCCATGCCATTCCATGCCATTCCATGCCATTCCATGCCATTCCATGCCATTCCATGCCATTCCATGCCATTCCATGCCATTCCATGCCATTCCATGCCATTCCATGCCATTCCATGCCATTCCATGCCATTCCATGCCGTGCCATGCGGTGCCATGCCATTCCATGCCATTCAATGCCGGTGCCATGCCGTGCCATGCGGTGCCATGCCATTCCATGCGGTGCCATGCCATTCCATGCGGTGCCATGCCATTCCATGCCATTCCATGCCATTCCATGCCATTCCATGCCATTCCATGCCATTCCATGCCATTCCATGCCATTCCATGCCATTCAATGCCGGTGCCATGCCGTGCCATGCGGTGCCATGCCGTGCCATGCCGGTGCCATGCCGTGCCATGCCGGTGCCATGCCGTGCCATGCCGGTGCCATGCCGGTGCCATGCCGTGCCATGCCGTGCCATGCCGTGCCATGCCGTGCCATGCCGGTGCCATGCCGGTGCCATGCCGTGCCATGCCGGTGCCATGCCGTGCCATGCCGGTGCCATGCCGTGCCATGCCGGTGCCATGCCGGTGCCATGCCGTGCCATGCCGGTGCCATGCCGTGCCATGCCGGTGCCATGCCGTGCCATGCCGGTGCCATGCCATTCCATGCCATTCCATGCCATTCCATGCCATTCCATGCCATTCCATGCCATTCCATGTCATTCCATGCCATTCCATGTCATTCCATGCCATTCCATGCCATTCCATGCCATTCCATGCCATTCCATGCCATTCAATGCCATTCCATGCCGGTGCCATGCCGTGCCATGCCGGTGCCATGCCGTGCCATGCCGGTGCCATGCCGTGCCATGCCGGTGCCATGCCGTGCCATGCCGGTGCCATGCCGTGCCATGCCGGTGCCATGCCGTGCCATGCCGGTGCCATGCCGTGCCATGCCGTGCCATGCCATTCCATGTCATTCCATGCCATTCCATGCCATTCCATGCCATTCCATGCCATTCCATGCATTTCCATGCCATTCCATGCATTTCCATGTCATTCCATGCCATTCCATGCCATTCCATGCCATTCCATGCCATTCCATGCCATTCCATGCCATTCCATGCCATTCCATGCCATTCCATGCCATTCCATGCCATTCCATGCCGGTGCCATGCCGTGCCATGCCGGTGCCATGCCGTGCCATGCCGGTGCCATGCCGTGCCATGCCGGTGCCATGCCGTGCCATGCCGGTGCCATGCCGTGCCATGCCGGTGCCATGCCGTGCCATGCCGGTGCCATGCCGTGCCATGCCGGTGCCATGCCGTGCCATGCCGGTGCCATGCCGTGCCATGCCGGTGCCATGCCGTGCCATGCCGGTGCCATGCCGTGCCATGCCGGTGCCATGCCGTGCCATGCCGGTGCCATGACGTGCCATGCCGGTGCCATGCCGTGCCATGCCGTGCCATGCCGTGCCATGCCGGTGCCATGCCGTGCCATGCCGTGCCATGCCGTCCCATGCCGGTGCCATGCCGTCCCATGCCGGTGCCATGCCGTCCCATGCCGGTGCCATGCCGTGCCATGCCGGTGCCATGCCGTGCCATGCCGGTGCCATGCCGTGCCATGCCGGTGCCATGCCGTGCCATGCCGTGCCATGCCGTGCCATGCCGGTGCCATGCCGTGCCATGCCGGTGCCATGCCGTGCCATGCCGGTGCCATGCCGTGCCATGCCGGTGCCATGCCGTGCCATGCCGGTGCCATGCCGTGCCATGCCGTGCCATGCCGGTGCCATGCCGTGCCATGCCGGTGCCATGCCGTGCCATGCCGGTGCCATGCCGTGCCATGCCGGTGCCATGCCGTGCCATGCCGGTGCCATGCCGTGCCTTGCCGGTGCCATGCCGTGCCATGCCGGTGCCATGCCGTGCCATGCCGGTGCCATGCCGTGCCATGCCGGTGCCATGCCGTGCCATGCCGGTGCCATGCCGTGCCATGCCGTTGCCATGCCGTGCCATGCCGGTGCCATGCCGTGCCATGCCGGTGCCATGCCGGTGCCATGCCGTGCCATGCCGGTGCCATGCCGTGCCATGCCGGTGCCATGCCGTGCCATGCCGGTGCCATGCCGTGCCATGCCGGTGCCATGCCGTGCCATGCCGGTGCCATGCCGTGCCATGCCGGTGCCATGCCGTGCCATGCCGGTGCCATGCCGTGCCATGCCGGTGCCATGCCGTGCCATGCCGTGCCATGCCGGTGCCATGCCGTGCCATGCCGGTGCCATGCCGTGCCATGCCGTGCCATGCCGTGCCATGCCGGTGCCATGCCGTGCCATGCCGGTGCCATGCCGTGCCATGCCGGTGCCATGACGTGCCATGCCGGTGCCATGCCGGTGCCATGCCGTGCCATGCCGTGCCATGCCGGTGCCATGCCGTGCCATGCCGGTGCCATGCCGTGCCATGTCGGTGCCATGCCGTGCCATGCCGTGCCATGCCGGTGCCATGCCGTGCCATGCCGGTGCCATGACGTGCCATGCCGGTGCCATGCCGTGCCATGCAGGTGCCATGCCGTGCCATGCCGGTGCCATGCCGTGCCATGCCGGTGCCATGCCGTGCCATGCCGGTGCCATGCCGTGCCATGCCGGTGCCATGCCGGTGCCATGCCGGTGCCATGCCGTGCCATGCCGGTGCCATGCCGTGCCATGCCGGTGCCATGACGTGCCATGCCGGTGCCATGCCGTGCGATGCCGTGCCATGCCGTGCCATGCCGGTGCCATGCCGTGCTATGCCGTGCCATGCCGTGCCATGCCGGTGCCATGCCGTGCCATGCCGGTGCCATGCCGTGCCATGCCGGTGCCATGCCGTGCCATGCCGTGCCATGCCGTGCCATGCCGGTGCCATGCCGTGCCATGCCGGTGCCATGCCGTGCCATGCCGGTGCCATGCCGTGCCATGCCGGTGCCATGCCGTGCCATGCCGGTGCCATGCCGTGCCATGCCGGTGCCATGCCGTGCCATGCCGGTGCCATGCCGTGCCATGCCATTCCATGCCATTCCATGCCATTCCATGCATTTCCATGCCATTCCATGCATTTCCATGCCATTCCATGCCATTCCATGCCATTCCATGCCATTCCATGCCATTCCATGCCATTCCATGCCATTCCATGCCATTCCATGCCATTCCATGCCATTCCATGCCATTCCATGCCATTCCATGCCATTCCATGCCATTCCATGCCATTCCATGCCATTCCATGCCATTCCATGCCATTCCATGCCATTCCATGCCATTCCATGCCATTCCATGCCATTCCATGCCATTCCATGCCATTCCATGCCATTCCATGCCATTCCATGCCGGTGCCATGCCGGTGCCATGCCGGTGCCATGCCGGTGCCATGCCGGTGCCATGCCGGTGCCATGCCGGTGCCATGCCGGTGCCATGCCGTGCCATGCCGGTGCCATGCCGTGCCATGCCGGTGCCATGCCGTGCCATGCCGGTGCCATGCCGTGCCATGCCGGTGCCATGCCGTGCCATGCCGGTGCCATGACGTGCCATGCCGGTGCCATGACGTGCCATGCCGGTGCCATGCCGTGCCATGCCGTGCCATGCCGTGCCATGCCGGTGCCATGCCGTGCCATGCCGGTGCCATGCCGTGCCATGCCGGTGCCATGCCGTGCCATGCCGTGCCATGCCGTGCCATGCCGTGCCATGCCGGTGCCATGCCGTGCCATGCCGGTGCCATGCCGTGCCATGCCGGTGCCATGCCGTGCCATGCCGGTGCCATGCCGTGCCATGCCGGTGCCATGCCGTGCCATGCCGGTGCCATGCCGTGCCATGCCGGTGCCATGCCGTGCCATGCCGGTGCCATGCCGTGCCATGCCGGTGCCATGCCGTGCCATGCCGGTGCCATGCCGTGCCATGCCGGTGCCATGCCGTGCCATGCCGGTGCCATGCCGTGCCATGCCGGTGCCATGCCGTGCCATGCCGGTGCCATGCCGTGCCATGCCGGTGCCATGCCGTGCCATGCCGGTGCCATGCCGTGCCATGCCGGTGCCATGCCGTGCCATGCCGGTGCCATGCCGTGCCATGCCGGTGCCATGCCGTGCCATGCCGGTGCCATGCCGTGCCATGCCGGTGCCATGCCGTGCCATGCCGGTGCCATGCCGTGCCATGCCGGTGCCATGCCGTGCCATGCCGGTGCCATGCCGTGCCATGCCGGTGCCATGCCGTGCCATGCCGTTGCCATGCCGTGCCATGCCGGTGCCATGCCGTGCCATGCCGGTGCCATGCCGGTGCCATGCCGTGCCATGCCGGTGCCATGCCGTGCCA